>CM034407.1:13143709-13668709 GCA_019925095.2 Dendrolimus kikuchii
TAATATTTTTTCTCAGAACCTACTGAGTCTACATACATAGATCAAATTTAGTGCAAATATATAATATATGTGCTGCTACACATTACTGTAGTGAATTCGCAAGAAAAAAATTGGAATAGCTAGACATGCAACTGAGGGTTAAAAACTTTTTTTGGTGTACCTTGCTGTATTTGGTGATGTTAGTCAGATCTTAAAAATAGATTGATGTTACTTTTTTTATTTAACTTTGACCCCCTTTTGACTGTTTTTATTTAAATACATAGATGGCAGCTATTCATTGTCAATTTTACAAAATTTGCACTCCCCTTTCACTTTTAAACTATTACACGGGATAATACCAAAAAAATTCAGTTGGTAGATTTCAAATAGTTCTAACAGTTACATCTCTAAACAATTAACCTTGACAAAATTCAATGTGCGTAGCCTGATACGCACTTAGCCTATTTTATTGACAATAATAGCTCAAAAAATATTACTCATCAAGTTCTTGCCTAAACCTTCTTTCCCATATTCTTCTTCAATGATATTACGGGACTATTTATATCTGATACTGAATTAATTTAAAATTTCAGACTCCTATACTCAGTGCTACCAATCAGCGTGGCCACAGAGTTGCGCCACCGTCGTCCTGTACCAGCCCGTCGATACGACACCGTCACTTTATTGTTCAGCGGGATTGTTGGATTTGCCAACTACTGTGCCAGACACACCGACCACAAGGGAGCTATGAAGATTGTGAGGATGCTCAACGATCTGTACACTGCTTTCGATGTTCTCACTGACCCGAAGAGGAATCCTAATGTTTATAAGGTGTATAAAATTGACAAATAAGATATTTTTAAGTAACTTAATGCTGTGTTAAGAATGTCTTAAGTATTCTTGGATTTATCATACTCTTATGGACCTTCATATAACTGTAGGATAACTTAGTTCTAAAACATTATATCACGCACCACAGATAATATGAAGTTCAGTCCACAGGTAATAAACATTATAGGTTTTTTGCAATGTCCCCTGTCTACCTCCGATTTCTTTTGCGGGTCTTAATTTCGAACTTTTACTATTTTACACTATTCGTCAAACTTGATTACCTATCTCTGCTCTACTGCGTCCACATTAATTTCATTGATATCTTGAAGTTTTCTTTGTGTATATGCGTGTATGTTTTGGTTAAAGGTGGAGACGGTTGGCGATAAATACATGGCAGTATCAGGACTGCCGGAATATGAAGTGGCTCATGCAAAGCACATTTGTCTACTTGCTTTGGAAATGATGGACTTGTCCCAGACAGTTACAGTTGATGGCGAGCCAGTTGTAAGTAAAAAGCCATAAACTGTCATTTGGCCAAATAAGTAAACTTAAAATATATAATAAGACACTCTTAAGTAATATTTCTGACCCAATATGTGTTAAAATCACCACATGCTTAAACAAAACATTGTACAGAAACCTGCACATCCAGGTAACTGATGTATGAAACTCGTCAACCCGCTTTGGATCCTCTAAAATCCCCCAGAGTCCAGCACTGAAACGTCTAATGACCGATACTCGACGCTATTTTATTATCAAAAACTTTTTTATTAACAAGTCTAATAGGTCTTGGTACGTTACCCGTGCTTATTTAGTCAGCAAGCTTTCTTTCACAAAGGTTACATCATTGCATACATTTTTATCTAGGCGCACAATTCCGCCACTCGGTAGCAAAATAATGTTCATTTCTACTTAAATAAAAAGTTATTAGGTTGGTTATAATATAAACCTTCAGTGAAATATTATCTGATGGTAAAAATCGCTTAAAATCCATTGCGTGGTTTAAGACGAGTTATTGGATACACAAAAGACGCGGAAAATGACTTAATTTTATACTATGTAAAGATAAAGAAGAATACGAGTAGATACATAATAGAGCACGTTACTAAAAAAATACTGTTTTTTATTGCCAAAAACAAACATGTAGATGAGCCACCTGATAAAAAGTAATCACTATTGTTTCATCGCACGTCAAAAGCAAATTGCCAACATATTTTCTACCCCAAAGAAATTTTATGTTATCTTCTGATTTTTGCTGGGACTAGCTTATTAAACAGTGTTTGTTGAATTTCAGGGTATTACGATTGGTATCCACTCTGGTGAGGTGGTAACTGGTGTGATCGGTCACCGCATGCCTCGATATTGTCTTTTTGGGAACACTGTGAATTTAACCAGCCGCTGCGAGACTACTGGAGTTCCAGGCACCATTAACGTCAGCGAAGATACTTACAGGTAATAGATTAGCGTTTTACATCATTCTATTATAAGATATCTTAAGGTTATTTAATAATAGTCGATATAGTATAGACGACGTATGACAAAATTAGTAGATATAATATACTAATTATAGTATAATTATGTCGTCTATACTATATATGTTGTCGGAATTCAACGACAATTGTGCCAATAAGTTTAATCATAAAAGTACTTATAGCGAATACCCTCGGCCTGTTTCTAGAGAGGCTCTTGCTAAGCTACTTAATGCAGGGAGGAAGACATAAAGGGCGGATTTTCGAAAAGGCATAAATTGTGCCGAGATTCCTGTTAGCGGGGTTCTAGCTACTATTTTAATGTAAAAAATACAATAAAACTGTCAACAAACTCAAAATTTTTAATCATCAAACAAATCCAAATACTTCTTCAGAGACATAGGTATTGGTAACTTCTGTATGCCAAAAGGTAACTCAAAATTTTTCCACAACATGTCTCTAACTTTACATCTACACAAATGTTTAAGTTCCACTGGTTTTAAACCACATCGCGAACTAGGTACTAAATGGTCTTCCAAGATTTCTCCATAATTTTCTAAAGCTATCTTTCTTTGATAGTTATAATCTTCAGGCAATTCAAGATGCTTAAAAACATTTTTGTCCATAGTGAACGTTATTGTTGGTATTGCTCTCATTACTAATTTTAAGCACGTTACTAACTCATACGGATATTTTCGATTATATTCCTTCAATCTATCTAAAAGTGATTCGGCTGGAGGCGTTGATACTTTATCAGATGTTAGTCTTGCTCCGAATCTTAGTAGAATCATCAGCATTTCTGCAGCTCCCATTTGTATGACGACTCTTACTGGAGATGCTTTACCACAGCTTTCCAAAGGTACATCAATAAATCGTACAGTTTTATTTCCTTCAACATATTCTAAGTTCGCATTTGTAGCATGATCTAAAAAGAATACCAATGCATGAACATTTTCTTCTTTATCCATGAAGTCTGATTTCCAACCAGCTAGAAAGAAAGGTGCTGATGTGCCAAATATTGCTCCTGCAAATACGAGAGAAAATCAATAAGATGACTATGTGATCAAATGCTACTTGTTTATTCTATTATACATGTTTATATGTACGTAAAGGTGATCTGAAAATTTATTGCTTACAACTCTACAATCATCATGGGGCCAAATGACCTCTCGTATGCAAATCTGTTTAGTGCATTACGAACAGTGCTCAGGGAGCAAACCATAATAGACCTTACTCATTGGTTGAAATGTTAAGTAGTGTTCCTGATATCAATAAGCGGGAGAAGAGTGATTTGAAACGCATTCTGGTCAACTGGTCTGGTCTTTTAGTCTAGTATAACGTTTTGCAGACCACGACATTGACAGTTTGGGAATAAAATAAACATACCTAAGAAAATCCTTTCAAAAGTACCCTCACAAGCGTATAATTCATCTAATAAAGCTGCAACAACTCCGTTATCTTGAAGACTCCAATCGAAAGCGAGCTTTATGGCAATATAGAGTAGGTTATGATACTTTCCCATAAGGCAGACGTCACCATTGTTTGCCTTACACCTATTATGGTACTTAAGAGTTGAGAGCACAAAGTTCTTGCAAGTTGCATTATCAGATTTATTTTGACCTGTAATGATAAATTGAATAATTGTAACTTTGATTCTTATGTTATATTTTCAATTTCAATTATGGAAATGATAGATCTACTGGAATAAAGCAGGATAGCAGCGTGCAGCAGTTTTTTGACTGCAAAAATTTATCAAACCTTGAAACAGGTTTTATTTCATAAGTTCTGTTAGTTCGCGGGAGATAAATATGTAACCAAATTTATCGTAGTGAAAGTTAGTGAGATTTTATATGTGGAATGATTGAAAAATATAATTTTTTGATCTAGACAAGTGTGCTCCTGTCTAGAGCGGTCAAAGACAAACCTATATAGCAGTACGAAAACAATAATAAATATACTGATAAGAACATTATCTATAGCGACTTTCCTGCTACTTTATTGTTGTTTTTATACTATAGCTATATACATATTTATACTATGTGTTATACTATATTGAAAACGCAACAATGAATTAGTCGGGATTTGTAAAAATTACCTAGCGTCTAATTACATTACATAAATTACAAATACCTTTAGCACACCCAGCAATCACAGTATTAAAGTATTCAACTAATTCGCGCCTTTTGAATCTGTCGTTCAAACCATCGCGATCCAAATTACAGAACACTTCTTCAAAATAAAATTCCATAAACGAATCCATTTTTAATTTTGATTATAATTAATTAATTTTTATAAATATTTAAAATTAAATTTTATTTTTTCATATTAAATTTTAATTTGCGATCAATGCATCAAATTGATGTTTGTTAGATTGATCAAATCTTTTTTTAGTTTTACGTCTGTGACACGGGTTATGCCTACACGAGAAAGGACTTTTTATTTACATTTTATTATATTATAAATGCTATTTTTACTTAATTAAAACTCAAAAAATTAGGAACATAGCTGTTTCTCAGTCTATAATTCCGTCTAAAAATTTTAGAACTTTTAATAAATAAATTTGATATATTTGCAGATATTAAATTTAAAAAAATGGTCACGCTCCCTCCCGACAGCGACCTGGAGTCTATTTTTTATTTATAGATTGTTATTTTGCATGTATAGTATAGTTTTAGTATATATTAATTTATTTAATTCCATATAACTCTTCAAAACTTTTATGAATGAAATATTTTAGGCCAAAAAAATATATGTTTTTCTATATTAAAATGTGAAGCTTTTTCACTGATCTTTGTAATGGTTAAAAGCTTAGAATAAAAAAACAACAACTGAAAGTAACTACACTCTACAAAGCCTACTATATTAATGGATAGAAAATCACTTATACGTTATTCACAGAGAATACTTGCAAGTGCGGCGTAATCTCTTTACCATCGTCATTTAGAAGCCATATAACTACCCCTATTTATTTTAAAACGTCGCTCTCGACGCTCTAGAGTATCGTTTCTCAACCTGGTTGCGTTTGATTTTAAGGGCATCACAGTCTGTTAAAAATATAGGACCTGTATACAAAAGATTCAATTCAACTATTATCATAATTTTATAGTGAAGGGCACAAGACAAAAAAAAAATACATAACTTTTTGTTGTTTGCTGAAAATGCGGCGGACAAATTCTCAAAATATACTTTTATTTTTAAGATGCATATAAGCAATGTAAGTCGCTATTTCTTCAAATATTTTTTCTTTCTTTCTCTCTTTTATGGATTTTTCGTGGGCCGCGATGTAAAAATTGTCGAGAAACAATACTCTAGAGTCTCTAGACGACGAATAAAGAAAATAAATTTATTCCCTCAGTTATTGTCGACAGTAAAAATATAAAAAAATACCAAAAATTAAATGAATGGGTTGTGTGAAGCATGACACGATGATTTGTGGTGTGACAGGGACATATGCCAGGATTATGGAACGTAATTTAATATTGTATTGACCCCAAATGATTGCGAGGAGGTGAAAGAAAAGTGAGAATTTTATTTTTGACTAGAATATGCCTGCGACTTCGTTCACGCTTGACCAAAAATACCCGCGGGATTCCCAGGACTAAAAGTACCATAACATTTAAAAAAGAATGTAAGCTATTGTTCTATCGAAAACTGTGCCGGAATAAGCTAATGTTTATGCACTCGAACAACTAAAAACCGCTCTCGGGAAAATTCCCGGGATAAAAAATATCACACATTTTATTACATAAAATTTGCTGTAGGTCATTAAAAAAATTACATTGGAATTCAATTTTTTTTAAACTGGGCTTTTTAAATATTTCCTAGAAAAATTTCTGCGGGATTCCCGGGATAGAAAGTAGGACAGAGTTTAAGTCTAAGAATTAACTGTCAATCAGCGGAAATCGCATCGAAATCGGCCCAGTAGTTTTTATGCGAATTCCGAACAAAGAGATAAGAAATCTAAAAAAAATTGCATCGTGTTCTCCATCGTTTATATAGTCTATTCCAGTGGTTTTTTTAAATAGCTTCAATGTACAGACACGACATGTTCAGATTTTTATAATATTATATAATAGTATATAGTTCTTCAAGGGATTAGTGTTGAGCAAGTTTTCGTTAAAACTGCTAATACATTACGATGCTATGACGTGACCACATACTTCTTGATTACCATAGCATTCACTTCTTCGCAAACCAACACATCGTCCTACAGAAGTTCTTATTAATTTAGCTTATCTAACTTATCCTCTTATGTATGGGGTGCCTGTATAGTCCCTACCAGAAGTATATTTTGTCTCTACTATCTTATATATCACTAATAATAAATAAACTTTTAAGTATCCAACTACTAAACAGAACAGCTGCAAGGTAGATTGGCGGCTCAAATAAATCGATAATCTCTGGTACAGATTGCTTAACGATGATTTCCTTCACCATCAACACGCACATGCGTGTGATTTATTATCCAATATGCATATTGTTGCCTAATCTCAACAATATACATATTGGATAAGAAAACTGCCTGGACAATGTATTGTTCCCGACAAATATTCGAACCCACGCTATGATTTGATTCCACTAAAACTTCGATATCATTATTTCAGTTACCTGATGCGTGAAGATAATTACGATGAGAGTTTCGAGCTCACTTATCGTGGACATGTCTCCATGAAGGGTAAGGCCGAGCCAATGCAAACCTGGTTCCTCACACGTAAGAAGGCTTAAATTGCAATAAATTTGATTTTAATCACCAGATCGTAACAACATTGCATTGCAATCATCAAATTGTAGGGGCATACTTATTGTATTGTCATCATCAATATATAAGATTACGATATTAAGTAGAATTCTATTATAATATTGACCTTATTGTCTCTGTAATCGGCCTATTTTATAATAAATTGTGTGTCTATTTATAGATTAATAAAATAATTTTCCCTTTGTGGACTTCAGCATCAAGAAGTGTTTATTGTAATTAGCAATCTGAGCGTAAATTATTTGAACACAATCAGAGAAATCTTTAAAAATTATTTTTAACATTTGATAATTAGTAAAAAATAGGTAAGAAAAAATAACATTCTTATTCTGTACTAATCTTGAATGCTAAAATTCGTGCTAAAATTTAAGACCGCCCTTAGAGTCGGTCCACACGGTGCGTTGCGATGCCGCGTCGAAAGAATTTCGCCGCATTGATGAACATACAGAAGCTACAGCACCGCAGCAAGTACGGAAGCAAAATGTTTAATGAAACGTAGTACAGTCACAGCACAATATGTAAACAAAACTGGATTGATGCTACGCGTACTCACCTCCCCGTCTTGTCTAGCTAGCTGCAAGTCTGAAGGCAAACAGACAATGGCCGTACTGCAGCGTACAGCATACTATGAATATTTGTCGAAAAGACGCCGCAGCAGCTAGCTTAAGCCGTGGTCTGTCAGACATGCTGAGGGGCGTCTAGTATTAATCGACGCTGGACGTCGCTTTCTGCGTCAGATTAACGTTATACCGATAGACACTCTGACCGTCTAATCTCCCGTCAGTTTTTTTCGTGTATTCAGTATGATTGGACAGATTGGTTTTACAGATGAAATAACCTCTTATTATAATTGTCACCTAATGGTACTGTAATTTAAGTTGTAATCAGCTCCAGAGGTTTTACACACTATCACAATTGATGAAATGAGACTTCGACCGAAACACTAAGAGGCAGTTCCTTTACTACAATAACTGTTACTTTACCTGGCCCTACTCAGCTTACAAACTGTATATAACGTAGACATTGATTGCATGATAAAAAAAAGATTAATTAACCTGAAGAATTCGATGTTTTCACAACTACGGACGCGGTTTACGACGTATGAACGCCGCCTACGGAAGGAAAAGAAAGAAACCACTTTAATCCATTTTCATAACAATCTTTCGTCGTTCACGTATGTCGTCATGCTGGACGCGAACCACGGCGTTTGTAATAGACCACCGCTTAAAGCACCGCATCGCCGCCGTAACGCATTTCGTGGATCGACTCATAGCAACAGATAGCTGTACAATTAACGGCCTTGCATACAAAATCAGGCATTTCATAACCTGTTGTAGCGAATATCGAGAAGCTATAGTTGGACGTGGACTATTATTAATCAATACAAGGCTCTAAGTACTTAAACCCGTTTATAGATAGGAATTATTTATATTTCAGTGTTATATTTATATGTTGTTTGTTAGTTAATTAGTATTAATTTTAAATAAATATTCTAGTCATACGTGTTCAACACATTTAATTATAATGTTCTGGTATTCGACTTCAGATTAGGTTCGTTATGTTTTATAATAGTCGACACTAATTATACCATAATTAGTTAGTCAGTTTGATTTTCTTGAAAAATACAATCTAGGAGTCTTCAAGTCAAAAGTGAATAGGTATCCTCTACGTCAGCGTGCTTTATTCTAAACCAAGTCATCACTCAACAACAGGTGAGGCAGTGGTCAAACGTGAACCTATACGAAAGTAAAAAAAATAATGGTGACAAGATGATGACTAAAATTGAAGTTCGAGTCCCGAAATGGACTATTCAGTACCGAATTTACTTGCTGACTATTATAAGCATTATATGATATTGTTATGTAATAACTTCTGTTACGTTCTTGCTTAGTTCAGTTCAATAAATGTTAAATAATACAACAAGTATATTTTTTATTTCAAAACCTCAATTTTGACCTTGCTGAGATGTATCTATGCTTTTTTGTTCCATCTCAATACTTTGAAAACTAACTGATTATCATGAATTTTTGTATAAGTAGTTGTTGTACTTTTGATAAAAATAAGATACTTTTATCAATGAAAATAAAACGTGTTACATGGAATAAAGAACATTTTATACAAGGAAACGTATGGTAAACCAAATGAATTTTAATATCGCCTATTAGGATAGTTATGCGGTATGTATAGTCATATGCCCTTTTTGTTATATGAGATTTACAAGCTCGTTAAAAAAGAACTTTTATTCGTAATAGTATTCTGTTATAAACAAAAGGGATAGAATTTATTGTATTTTTTTAATCAAATACTGTTCTTAGGGATACTTCGAACTGTAATTATAAAGTGATAGAAATTTCATGAGCGATGTTGTTTCTGTAGGATTTTTTACGTCACGGCTGGCGTAATTTCTTTTATTAGCAAAAGCAAAGAGACGGCTCAGCTTATAGAAACTGCTTACCGTCGCCTAAGGACGTTTGCAACACCAGGGACATTTAAATGTTGTAAGCTCTTTTTAAACAACCCCATGTTGTAGCGCAGGGCAAAACCTTTGCCTCCCTCCCTCCAGATCATTTTTGTACGCGTAGGTATTACTATGATAGTCTCCTTACATCGACTTGTCTGTGAGTTCATTGCCACACTTCGAATAATATTTATCTCGTGATATAGGATTAATATGTGCAAAATTACAGCCCTGACCTTGAGGGCAAAAACTGAAAAATGCCGTCCCCGCTCGCCTATATTTTTACCTCAATCATCATTATCATTTCAGTCATCAGACGCCCACTGATGGATATAGGCCTCCCGGAAAGAACGCCACACTAACTAACCGGTCTAGCGCTGCTCTTTCTGTGTTAAGGCTATTTTTTCACATATAAATATATGTATTATATATTTTAGTTTGTTGCCAAATATAGCTTCATCCCTTTCGCACGCATGTTATTCGTCCCCAAATGTGAGCGGGTTTCACTTGCCCACTGCACCGGTCGCCGCGCCCGCTTGCGTCTGTGGTTTTTAGCCTACATCTACGCGCCCCTGCGAAAATTAATTTATCTGCTTATAGTACTGGTTGTCTCAGTGGTCAAAGTTGCGTTAATAATGAGTTGTGTACTTATATCCCAAGTTTGAATTTACGGCCCTCTGAATTGGCCACCCGGGGCATGGGCCCCGGTTTGACACCCCTAGATCCTAGTCTGTAAATTTGTCAAAAAATGTCTGATGAATATTATTCATAAACTTTTATTTTAGAAGTCGGTAGGCAGCTTCGATTGCCAAAAGATGTTTTAATTTACTTGTTCGCCTACTTTCCTTCAATAAAAAATATTGAGAATAATAATATCTGAATTAGCGAATATCCATCCACCTTTCCACTGATAGTAAGAAAACAATCTCGGTACACATTAGAGGACATATACGCTGCAACAGTCGTTGCTATCCGTAGGGCGATATTTGTAAAACCAGATTACCAAAACAATAATATATGTTTCTTGTCCAATTTTAGCGTAAAAATATATTTATCTAATATTTTTTAAATATGTTTCTTTATTATTTAATAGAAACATATTTTAAAAAAATAGATAATTATTATAATATTTTCTTAAATTTTAGCGATTTGTATACATAATAAAACTATGTTTTAACGGTTTTAAGCGCGGTAATTCATTTGATTTTTGTTTTTCCGACGTTTTGGCCATTTTTCAGTGGCCGTAATCACGGAAGACAAAGATGTCAAGTGTCGACGAGTATTGTTAAAGTTTTATTTAGCCTACCGCCAACTTGTTAATTTTAATTATTTAGTTATAGTTTTATTTATTATAGATAATTATTTATCATAACAAAACACAAATTACTCTATTTAAATGTTGTAAATATTTATTTGGCGAAGTTTAAGTTCGGTCTAAACATATATTTTTTTAAAACTCGCATTAAGTTTATTTACGTACATCTTACAAACGCAATATTTGTTATATTGTGACAAGGAAAGAGTAAAACATTATACGACTCCATGTGGAATAAACTCAACCTAAGCTATATAAATAAAGGCACAAATAATCTCCAATTTATAATAAGTATTTTAAATATCACATACCTTTTATCCCATTCAAACTGTCTGATCCCTAAATCCCATCCCTTCTGTCTCATCCCTCATATCTCATACCCAACTTAAAGGCTAGCTACGTCCCTGCTGTTGCAATGTAGCTGGCTACATGTTTGCAAGTTTCGCAATAAAAAATCCCTTAAAATGTTAAATACTGGTGTTTGTACCTTACTATTAAAATATATAAGACTAATAAAAATCCTTAACACCAGATTACTATATTGAAAGCATTGTTGCAAATAGTATAAATACAAACATGTAGGATGATGGTAGGGTTATAGACGGTATTGTATATATTTTTCTTGATCTTAATGTATTGTGATTTAATATACTAGCTTAAAGACTAATAATTTATCTATTTAAAATCCATAGATACATACACTAATTTGAAAACTCGATAATTGTCGCAGCGGTCGTTTCGTCGTATCTGCACTCGGGCTTATAAGCGAAACCAGTTTGCGATGGTCGCAAGCGCAATCCACAGGTGACCGGACACCGGAGGCCGCCAGACGACATTCCGCGACGATGCCCATTAACTTTGGACGATCACTAATATTTCTTATTTGCGAATTGCGAATCGGTTGTTTCGTAATCAGAACTTTATGAGGAGGGTCATCTATTCTAGAATTTCACCGCCGTCACAGTGGGATAGCGGCCCGCCAATCTTAAATATAAATAATTACCTAGAAAATTTATGAGGCCATTATCAAGAAAACATTTCTCCATATGGATGTTTGTTTCAGGTTTGATCACTCGTATGGATGTTTATTTGAGGTTTATCTAGCCGTATGGATGTTTGTTGCTCTTTTACACAAAACTGCTGAAACGATTTTGATGATTACAGAGATAACTTGTAAATCAGATTGTTTTAACAAAAATAAAATCGACTTCAAACTAAAAAGGAAAAAATAAATATTTTCTACAACATCTTGAGTTTTCATATTTTACTTGGCACCGACTTCAAGGTGTTGGAGGAAATATTCATTATTTGCTATAAGTTGGTTTGGTTTTTGTTAAAAAAACTCTTCTACTTTTTAGTTCTACAAGTACTTACACAGATTTAGAAATAATATATTAGGCGCCTGTAGAAATTGTATTACGGGCACGCATATCCAAGTTTGCCTATCGGTGAGAGTAGGCGCTCTTCAACAAAGGTTGCTCTTGATCTCTCAGGAATCCACTTATTAGATTCTGATTTGGTGACTACGGGACCACCACAGGAGAACGCTCTTTCGAAAAAAAATTGAAATTCGTTCCACAACTGATGAAGAATTCGCGTAACAAACATACAAAAGACATGCAGTCAAATTGAAAACCTCCTTATGAAAATCGGTTAAAAATATTTACAATTATAAAAAGGCATAATAAAAGGTGTAAATTAGTGAAAATCTATATATTAATACGTGAAGCAAAAACACTGCAAAAACTTTGTACCCCTTTTTACGAAAATTGCACGGACGGAGGAGTATGAAATTTCGCACACTTATAGTTTATATAGAGAAAGAGTGCAAAATGCTAATTTTTAACGCGGCAGCCCAGTATTAGGTACTGAACGCGTATCCAAAATGGCGGTGGTAGGATTGCTGGTATGAATAAGAAGGGAGACTAACCTGCGTGCCTCTGGACTGCATTAACTATGCGTGCTGATTACCCAGTCGTGAGCCTTGCAGCAAATCTTCTGGCTTGTCTCCTTCTTGTGGCCTTCGATTGTTAATTGTACACACGCAGCGCGGTATAACTGCACTTATAGGCAAGTTGTGGCGAAAAAGATGTGCGAGAAGGATCGACAGCAGACTAACTCGTAAAGACGAGCAGTATTAGTACAGCGGTAAGTACGACAAGGATTGTCGTATGGAACGGAAGATGGTGACTGGGAATAGGTGATTGGATATCGCGGTTAGGAAAGCGGGTAGTTGTGGAAATAATTTGATAGAACAGGATTTAAATTAAGTGGCGCGAACACTAATATTTTTTTAAAATTATGTAAAAAAAATACATTAAATCAATAAAAAAAACATTACACACATTACCATGATTTGACATACATACGCTCGGCGAAATCTATGATTATAGAAGTATAGTCTTTGACAACAGAACCTTAATAATATTCAAACTTATAATTTAAGAATTCGACCACGGGCGACCACTAGTATAAGTAATTAAGTATTAATGGTACTAAGTAGATAAACGCTGCTATGATGTCTGGCGGTGCCCAGTACGGGCTGAGTACACAGCGAGAGAAATAACGCGCGACATCGCCGGATGCGTGACCCAAGGACAGGCAGACATCGTTGACGGTTTATTCAGCCGAAGTCCTGGGCAAGCACTAGTTACCTATACAAATTAAGTATGTCATATGTAGACGGATTAACATGTTAGTACAAAATCTGTAAATCTGATTAAAAATAAGCCTTTGCAATAGATAATCAGTATCCAGACAGCCCTGTCACAGTAGGCTTAACCGCTTATACCGTTATTGGTAACTTATTTGACTTATTTCAACGGCTGGTCAATGCCTTAATAATTTCTTTAAGATTCATTTAAAAAGCAAGTGCATTTGGTTTTAGGGTCAAATAGACTATGGAACGCATCTGTGTTGTATGTGCTTGCAGACTAACATTGTGTTGGAATTTGTGAAAATACTTTATTGACGTGAGTAATTATTATCGTACTAAGAGTCGTGTAATGAAAACCTTAATTAGCCTTAGAATAGATTTTAAATACTAGTAAATGAGTTATTGAAATCAATTGTAGTAGAAAACTACGGACTACTACTGTGTTGAATGCTTAGACTTTCGGACTAATATCGCTTTGAAATTTATGACAATTTATATTTAAAGTGAGTATTTATTACGGTATTCGGAATTGAATAATGGTGTTATATTAAACTTAGTTTTATGACAGTTTAAAAAACTACTGAATTAGTATCTAGAATGAAATGTATTATAGACCGCGTCTATGTTATGTGGGCTTCAACTTACAGACTGATATTATGTTAAAATTCGCATTCGTTATTTGAGGTGAGTATTTACTTTTGTACTCAGAGTCGAATAGTTGTCAATTAACCTTAATTGGCTTCCATGAAATTATCTATTTACTGTTAGGTCTCAGTATATAATTATGTAGATGTAATTTAATAGGAGTATGTTTATCGTGGCGTTGCCTAACGTTTTGTAGACGTTTCACGCGACCAAAAGGCTGGCGTCTATTTTACTCAAAAATTATGCCTTGCTATTTAACCTGGCAACGCCGCCAGCCTTTGGGAACGTTCCCGGTAAATGTCAATGGTTTGGAACCAATTCCGCTTCCAACTACAAACCAAGAAAACTACATTAAAAACGGGATTCCCCTTTCTTATGTAGTTTTATTAAATTTAAGAAGTTTTTCTAGTTTTTAATTTATTTTTAAGTTTAAACATGTAATAAGTGTTAAACATTTCTTTAAATGTTAATTTGTTGTGGACTGTAAATATTTTAATCATAAATTAAAACTGCACGTGCGGAATATAATGACGATTTTAATAATAATGGAGGGAAAAACAGATAAAAAACAAAATAACATCTATGTTCTAAATTCAAAATTTTAGTATACTTGGTGGCCAGCATTATACTGCACCAAATGAATAAATACTTTTTTCAACACACTTGCTCATAAAGTGGCTGTATGGTCACCGCAATTAGGCACAGAATGACACCCATTATCAAACTGTGAGTAAAAAACATTATAACTCACTAGTGAGTTATAGATTCTTTTTTTAAATTTTATTGGTTGAGTTGCTTTGTTCTTAAAAAAGTTTTTATTCAAAAAAAAAGATCGTGTTCTATAGAACAAATAAATTAATGTTCCTATTGCTTGCTCATTTCATGCAACTTCTTATTTAAATAGATAATCTTAACTCGTACGTGTTTAATAAATAAAATTTTCACTCATATATAACTTTTTTATCTACTAAATAAAATGAGTTTTTGTTGTTATTTTATTCACAAGTGTGTTGAAAAACGTCGTATGATACACGTGTGTATTGATGATTACCGTCCTCGGCTCTCTTAAGACCCTCGCCTACGGCTCGAGTCTCAATGGCGCCTCGGCGGTAATCACCAATGTTACACACTAGTACCATAATGTACTATTGTTGGAGATTCCAACAATAAGTATATAAGTGTTATTTTTCTTTTTTAAATTGGTATGTATAAACTTAGATATAAGTGACCTATATGTACGCCCAGGCATATCTCGAGTGTATAAAAAAATCCTATCTGGTTCCTATCCATCCTCTTTATCCCATCTCTCCTTAAGGCTGGCAATGCTTTTGAGCCGCCCCTGGTGTTGCAAACTCCTATAGGCGACGGTGCCCACTTTTCAGTATTTGGGCGACCGACCAACAACAACCAACAAGCACACTTGCTTGTTTGCCAACTTCGCAATAAAAAATAAGTGTTACGTTAAACCACAAACCTAGCAGTGCTATGGAGTGACTAGTATAATGCAATCCAAGTAGTTGTCATCACAACTAGTGTACATGTCGATTTGTCTAACAGTACTTACCGTTTATGAGCGGGTTCAAAACTGGCCATTAACCGTATAACCGGACATTTAACCGCTGCCTACACGCTGTTTTGTACCGACTGTTTATGAATTCATTTATATGACTTATTGACGTACAATAATATTGAAGTTTTCCATTTGCGAAAATTTCGGTTCTGTAGCTTTTTAATTTTCTTTTTTTTCGTACTCGATTATAATAATTCGAATAACAGTTATTTAAATTAAAAATGGCATGGTAGCTTAGTCGTTTACGTACGCGTTTAAAACTTAAAGGGCAGTTCAAATCCTGGCGGGAAAGCATGGACCACTTTTCTGATCTAATGTACTTACGTATTGTTATAATTAGCATGTACTAGCGCTGAAGGATGATATTGTGCCTTAGATAAGCGTGGCGGGGTATACTGCACGTTCTCTTGTAGAAAAAAAATTGGAGGCCTAATGGCCGCTGCTGGCCCAGGCCCAGCAGCGGGACGTTTATTGGCTGTTGTTATTATTTTATTTATTTAAATAGCAAATTTAGATTAAATACGGTCGTACATACAGGTCGGTACATCGGTCTTCAAAGAACATGTTCATCGAATTTCATCATAATCGGTCTTTAGGCAAGATTCTAAAGATACGGTTTTCATCTTGTTAATGAACAAAGAGTCGCGTACGAGGCTGCCGAAAAAGTGAGTTCTATGAAACATCTTTTAATGAGGTGTAATCTATTTGCCCATCGCGTTGGAGCTGTGGCTACTTGCCGGCTACTTCTGCCGGAATAACCCATTAACACACCCTGGTCTTCCTTATTTAGCCTTTTATCAGGGCCGTGGGTAAATAGCATGGCTAACTTGAATTATAACGAGAATTTATGTTTGGGTCACCTATGATTTGATGGGTGCTTAAACTGAAAATCACCGCTGTGTCTGCTCTTAAATAGCATAATACTGAGTTACATAGCACTATTGCCGTGAGTGTTGTGTTTTACTTATAAATCCAGTTAGTTTAACGTTTTTAATATACGTTCATTCTCGACGATAAATATTTTTCCTTTTTTCTTTTTGTTCTTTCTTTCTATCTTTACGGACCCTGGCAGAATATGAAACTTGGTAGCCACATTGCTTTGGATGTTATGTACATTTTTTCTGAACAGTATATTTCTTTTTATAAAATACTAACGGCCCGGCGCGGTTTCACTCGCGCTCTGTCCCGCTCCCGTGGTATACAGCGTCTTGTTATATAGCCTATGACACTCCGTGTTAACGTAGCTTTCGAAAAGTAAAAGAATTTTTAAAATCGGTTTAGTCGATCCAGAGATTACCCCCTACAACGTCACAAACTCACAAACTTTACCTCTTTATAAAATTATATAAAAAGTAAGTATAGACTTAGGTTGTTACGGTTTACGTTTAAGAGCTGTTAGTTTAATGTTTTTTGTTTAATGAGGATTCATTCTTGACAATAAATATGTTTCTTCTTTTTCTTCCTTCGTTCTAACTTTACGGATCCTGGCAGAATATGAGACTTGCGGCGACTGGCTATCCACTAGCACCATCTTCCTCGTCTAACTGCCTCCTATAATTTTCATGGAAATAACGTATATATATGTTATATAACCAACTCATTAACAGTACTAAAATGGATATCTTGGTCAAATCTATTAATATAATCAAACATTTTTTACACGTCTCATAATCTTACGAGCAATCCATTTTCGGATTGCGGTTAGAATGCGATTCGCTTAATCAGGCTTATTTCTGCCTATCTTAATACTGAACAAGGACATTTTTTATCATAAAAGGATTGGTATTCAACCAATCTGGCTCGAGCCTAAATAACTGCAAAAACTTTGGTATGTATTGGAAATTAGTATAAGTTCAGTTTTTATGTTTTATTATTCAGTTTTTATGTTTTATTTTTCAATCTGTGTAATAGTTAAAATAAGTTTCTTTGGATTTTGAGCCCAACAAGGAGAGACGATGGCAGCTGGATTTTGGGTCGAACAAGGAGAGACGATGGCAACTGGTTTTTGGGCCGAACAAGGACAGACGATGGCAGCTGGATTTTGGGCCGAACAAGGAGAGACAATGGCAGCTGGATTTTGGGCCCAACAAGGAGAGACGATGACAGCTGGAGAGTCTGAACCAACGTCGAAATTGAGAATCTCGTGGCCGAGCCTAACACTATAGGAGAGATAAAATCTCACCGCCTCCGTTGGCTCGGTCACGTGGAACGGACGGGAGAAGACCGAAGCTCTTTGGGACGATCGGATTGGCGACGACCGGTGGGTCGCCCCAAGCACTGGTGGAGGGATAGAGTAGAGGCTGACCTGTGTGAGCTTCAAGCCCATAACTGGCAAGAAATCGCACAGGACAGACACAGGACGCGTATTCTCGTCTCGGAGGCCAAGACACATTTTGGGTCGCTGAGCCAACGGGAGTTAAGTTTTTTTGGATGCTTGATGTAGGAAGTGATCGATAATCAGGAAATTTAATATACTTATATGTACATACTTCGAATTATTCTCTTTTCTTTCACCTTCTCCCAATCATTTTGGGGTCAGCAAAATATGCCTTTTCCTTCAATACTCCTCTATTCTGGCACTCGTCTTTTGTCGCACCACAAATCATCGTATCATCCTACATAATCCATCCATTATAATTTTTTGGTCACCTTTACATTTGTACCCATCAACCTTCCTTTAGTGTTATAACCACAGATATCCGAAAATTATGACAGTGAAACTGATTATTGTGAATAATCGATTATCATGAAATTTCGTAGGAAATTTTTACTTTTAATGATTTATAAAAATAATTCCATCCCGGAAAATGGAACTGTTTTCGCGTAGTACGATTTACGTGTGTAAATCTAAGTAATCTGATAAAATGTGAGGAGGGTCCTAATATAACTAAGTATAATATATAGTACTAGTACACAAACAACTATTATAGTCACTGTTCTTGCTCTGTATAAAACCGATTTTTGTATCCTTGAGAAGTGACGTAAAAGCGACTAGAGTCCGCGCCACAAAAGAAGTCCAACAGACGCGGCGCTGCAATTACCGTATTAATCCTGCCAGAGAAATTATTTGCTAATTCGTAAATCGATGTGTATAATTACTGAATAATAACATAATTTAAGCTGTAAATATATCTGGCTACTTTACGAACGAAATTCTATCAAATAGCAGAGCTGCCACTTTTAATTCTTTTATTTTCCGTGGGTCTTCTTTTGTGGCTTGGACTCTACCACTACCAGCCCTCTGATCACCTGCAGAGTCGAAAAGTCGTTTTGATAAATTTTTGTAATGGCTTATGGCCTCAGGACCCCATGGCCCGTTTCAGCAGACACAAAGAACGGGAAATAGAAGAATTATGTGATTGACAATGCACTTAAGTCAGTAAGTACCTACGTGTGCAAATTAACTAACCGCCAGCTATCGAGATTCTTTGTGTATAAATTGGACTGTATAATAACTAAAAAAAATAAAACTGGCCTTAGGTCGATTGGCCATATGAGCTGCGTGATTTTCCATACATCGTCGAACAAGTTCCTTTGAAAGCTGTTTTTTTTTCTCTTTAAATATTCTTATAGCGGTCAGGGGTATCAAGTTAATTGAGATGATATTTATTTTGCAATACATTGCAGGTTTTATTGGGAATTGTTTGATCAAAACTTTATTAATCGAGTAATGTTTAGTGTTTTATACGACATTATCGTTTTGGAATTTTGATATTAAAAGCACGGATTATTTAAAGAGATGAGATCATGTTTTGGAAATATACACATAATTATATATGTATTATGTGTGTATGTATCTATGTATTATTCATATCTTCTACATAAGTTGATATTCGAAACTATGGTGTAATTTATTCAGTCTATATGTCGCATTTGAGTAAATGTCAAAGTACAGTTACATAACATTTGTTTGACCTTCAGTGATGCCATTATTACAGTTAAATTTAATATTGTAAATAAATGTTTCGTTCAATGTATTTTTATAAACTAATACGATAAAATAAAACTTGACTTAGTTATATTGTATTCTACTCATAGTCCCTCAAGACTATAAGTAGAATACTGAACCTATATCACCTTCGTCTATGCACGAGGTGCCCAGAAGACTGGGTACATTTCCTCCCTGGATCACCATACTGATCCGTTGTCCGAGATAGGCAACCAGCTCTCTGATCACCTGAAGCGTCATTCAGTCATTTTGATATTTTTTTCTAAAGACTCATGGCGTCAGGACCCTACGGTCCAAGCGTTTCAACAGCAAACAGCATAAATAACTAACGGTTGCATATTTGCGGCGTTTGAGTGCTTCAGTTGTTTCCGCCGCCTAACTAAACCTAAATGGGATTTGGCCAATGTGTCCATGCAGGCCGCATCCTATAACAAAGGCTTGCCGCGTCGTCCGGGAATTAGTCACTGCATGCCTACCCTCGTGAAATGGTTGATAAATAAATAAACCCTTTTGCTTAAATTTTCAAGTCATTGTAGTGTATTAACTGCTTTAAGTAGCCACATATTACGGTCTACCTCTAGCAACCTACGTGGTGCGAGCGTTTCTTCTATGGGGTTCCAAGTTACAAGAGAATTTGCCGAAAAAGATCGCAATCTGAATTTAAACCCGATTCAGGATTAACTGGGTAGTGCGCGTGTTTCTATGAAATTACATATGTACCAGATTGTGCAAGAAAAAAGTCGCACCGAAAACTTCTTGTACTTGTTGATTACATACAAAAAAAATGTTCTAATACTGTATTATTTATTGATATTTGATATAATAATATTTCAAATTCCAATTAAAATATCTCTTAAATACGTAAAAAACACATAAGTTCGATAATTTTTATTCTTAGTTACTTGTAGTTTAAGTCTTAATTTATTCTCAGGAACCGGATGCAAAACTTGAATATATCATTTGATCAATATTGAGTTAAAACAATTTGATATTATTTCAATTCGACAAACTTTCACTTTTATTTCGTTTTTGGAGTTCTGTGGCCAGATAGTAATTCGCAAAACTTTAACAGGTAACATTGATCATACTTACGCTTCTGAAGTTACGATATAATAATCCCTCCCCTTTCTAATTTTTTAACAATATAACAGTAATCCTATCCGCGTAGGAACGGAGAAAGAATACAATTTCTTGCGGTCGGGCGGCCTGTTGTAAGAGGTGACAAAACAATCCAGCTGGTAGGGCATTTGCCCATCTGGATGGCTACCATCCCTGGTCTAGAGTGTGCCGCCATAACAACCTTGAATTGTGTTTCGGCATTAGTGGTTGTAGCACCTTTGGTGTTGCAAATGTCCATAGGTGATGGTAGTCGCTTTCCATCAGGTGGGTCGTCTGCCTATTTCCTAAAATCATGCAATAATAATAATAATTTAGATGGCATCACGTCAGAAGTACCTTCGGTGAACCTGCAGCCTACCTCTTGACACCCCTTAGCCACTCACACCCATGTTGCCCCTGTCTTTATGGCATTTTTTGGGGCCCATGCAGGGAGTGGCGAGTCACCGCCTGCCAATTTTTCCATGTTCCCTGAATATTGCGACGGGCAGACACCATAATCCTCAGATTCCCAGAGTACCACTAGCAGTTCACCCCAATAGCCCGGTACTTTTTGTCCTCATTTCCCACAATAGTCCTACACTGGCCGGGGCTTGTCCTTTACTATATGGTGTAGACAGAGATAATCGCCGGTCAGTGTCACGTTACATTTACATTAAATTTGTCAAAGGGCCTCTACGTGTTAGCCTTCCCATGGCCCCACGCAAGCCCTCCAAATTTCCGGGCCATCTTTATGGCCCGAGGTCTCGAAAGACATACAAATTATTTAGAAATAAATAAAATGACACTTAAAAAAAACGTTTTAACATATAGATATAAAAAGCGACGTGTTACAATTATGATGAGCTGAAGGCGAAAGAAAACATCATAATAGTGAAAACTGCACATCGATCTATGAGTTATCAAACCATCTGTCGAACCCGCCTAGCTCGTTTGGAGAACAGTGATTGGTACCCTTAAGAATTGTGAGGTCTGAGCGGAACAGTGACATGTTCATGGGCTATTATTATTAGGTACCTACGAAAAGGATCTGACAATTAGTTTTTGAAATAAGGAGCATTTCGATTTGATATCTCGTCAAATACGAGAAGGGCCTCCACATTCTCAGTCGCTCGCAAGAATTTGGAGGACCTTTTATAAATGAATAATAAAAATAGTGGACATTCATTGACTCTACGAAACTTTATGATGAATGATTCGACAAGCACTTAGCCAGTTGTTTGTAAAATCTTTACATAATATTTAATTTAATTCTATGCATTTAAATAAACGTCACTTATCAGCTAATTAATAAGCAATAGAAAAAAAAAGATCAAAAAAACTAATATTTTGTAACATATTCCATACATTATTATACGTATATTGTACTTGTCAAAGATAGCATGTCAGCAATATGAAGTGAAACCAGATTTTAATTTATTTCTTAACACTTGTTGCGAAAATTTGACATTTTAAACCACTTAAAACTTATTCAAAATAAACGAAGAAATTTAAAACGCAGACATTGCAAAAAAGTACTCGTGCGCATGTGAAGGCGACCGAGGTGGCAATGCGATTATTACAAAACAAAAACGTCTTAAACGCCATTTTGAAACTACTGAGAGCCAACTCTATGCTCGAAAAGAGAAGGTTGTAAATAGTGAAAATAAAATTCAATTAAGTTAATGTTGTGAATGGAGAAGGCACAAACCACAGCTCTTTTGAGAAACTACCTCAGCAGTCCGCGTCGAGAACACATCGATGTTGCACGCGCGTGCGCACGAGGTTTTCTATGGTACAATAACGACACTGAAATCATCGGTAAGCCATCATTTAGGCAAAAAATTAATAAACAATACAATTAATTAGGTACGAAATACGTGCATTATATCGCTAGAAATAATGTTCAATTTTAGCGTGATGACTTACCTACTAATTATAATAAAAACACAATTATTTTAATTTTGGGATTAGTCTGCAAATGTAACACATATGACATGATCAAAATAATTAACAACTATAAAATCAAATATTACGGCATTGGTAAAAAATCACGACATTTTGTAATTTCTAAGTATAACCTCAGATTAATAATATTGAGAGACAAAGTTTTTACCTCACTTTGCTAAATGTCAGGCAAAGGAACTAAATCCGTACAGCATGAATATCAATATTATTCAATCAAACTGAACATCTTTGAATGACACAAAAATACGGGATTTTAGATTTTTCACATTATTGTGATTAAGATAATTAATATATTTTTGTAGTTTGTATATATAATTACCGACAACATGCAATACTAATGTTAGACAAACAATATATAGGTGTGAGGGGTGTTCGAAGGTTATGGCAAGGACAGTGGGTTAGGTTAGGTTATCTTTAGACCAAAGCCCACGAGCCGAGCGAGTGAAGCGAGCGTGCCACGGCAGCGGTCGGCGAGTGGTAGAACCAACTTTAACCATAATTAATGGTAACCAGTCGATTCTGCCACTCGCCGGCCGCTGCCGCGGCACGCTAGCTTTGGTCGCTCGGCTCGTGGGCTTTGGTCTAAAGATAACCTAACCTAACCCACTGTCCTTGCCATAACCTTCGAACACCCCTCACACCTATATATTGTTTGTCTAACATTAGTATTGCATGTTGTCGGTAATTATATATACAAACTACAAAAATATATTAATTATCTTAATCACAATAATGTGAAAAATCTAAAATCCCGTATTTTTGTGTCATTCAAAGATGTTCAGTTTGATTGAATAATATTGATATTCATGCTGTACGGATTTAGTTCCTTTGCCTGACATTTAGCAAAGTGGCAGAACCGATTGCTTACCATTAATTATGGTTAAAGTCGATTCTGCCTGCGGCTTTGGTCTGAAGCTAACCTAACCTAACCCACTGACCTTCTCATTGGTCGCAACCTTCAACTGCTCCTCACAACCTATTTTTTGTGTTGCTAACATTGGCATTGCATATTTGAGCTCTAGTGTGAAGCTAACCCAACCTAAAGAGTGGCAAGCAAAGGAAATAAATCCAAACAGCCTATTTTTTATTAAGAATACATCAGACAACGCTGTATGGATTTATTTCCTTTGCCTGCCACTCTGATGAACTAAATTACAACAAAAAGATTTGTCTTTAGCAGTTTTCTTTATGTAGCATGGCGGTTTTATCTGGGAAGTGTTTTGTAGTTTTTAACCTAATAAAATGTGCTTTAAAATTTAATAAAGTAAGATATTGATTGTTTTTACGTTAACTTATGTGTTTGTGCTCAAAATCATAAGTGTTTAGCAACGTGCCCTATTACTTTACAATAATAATATTAGCATAGTAGGCAGTCTCTGTATATTCTAAGGTAATTGTATTGTTTATTAATTATGTGCCTAAATGAAGGCTTTCCGACAATTTTAATTTCGTTATTGTACCATAGCAAACCATAATTATAATCTTGTATATAAAAAAAACGCATAATTTTCGGGTTCCGCCTTTATGCAAATTTATGGCATGGTATATAACAATTATACAGATTTTAAGTAATTTATACTTATATAAGTCCATATACCATGCAGGACGTACAAATACTACATATTAAGGCTATGATCGCACGAGCGTAATTGTTTGTATCTCTATTATTCGCTTATATCAACAACAACAAGATAGTCACCATCGTAACTAACTATTGGACGTACATTTCCCAGAGTTTCATAGATCTTGGTCTTCCGCTTTCCTCCTTCAGCTGTCTCAGGAGACTTTGCGCGAGTCATCAATGTATCGAACCGGAGGCCCCGCATTAAATTTACCAAGACTCGATACTTCTCTCCAGAAGTCAAATGCTTCATAACGCAAATATCCTGGGACAAACGTGACCAGCCCACTGTCACTTTAACTTGCATATTCTGCTAGCAAAATCACTGACTTGCAGTGATTTAAGTCTTGTACAATCTTATAGCAATTCTAAATTTGTGGACCAGTCCCCCATTCAGTACTTCATAATGAGTAGGACGTATTGTTTGAAAATTTTCGTCTCCAAGTATTATGAAATCGGACTTCTAGATGAAAGTGATGAAACAAGACTTACGAATAAATCGCTTAAGATGATTGCGGTATGCCTTAAGTTGGTTTGATTGAATGAAAGGGTTTGGCTTAACATGATTAACGTTCTAAAGGAAAAAGTACCTTATAATATACATAACGTCACAGAGCCGAACGATATTCCAATTTTACCGATTATCACTTTAAGCAGTTTACACACTATAAACAACGCAGTTTTTGTCAAAGGGACGTAACTATGTCAGAGAACTCAATGACATTTGTTAGCTCAGTACCTGTATTATGTAATTATGACAATTAGCTGACTAATTTTGTACACGGCTTTATCCAGAGGTCATCTTGTTACAATCGTGCGCCCCAGTTAGAGCTTCTTCTCAAACTATTTTATGTTGGTTTACAAAAGAAGATGCGGTAAATTTTATATACCCACCTTTACACGATGATAAAACTACAAGTCTTCGAGCAGTACGTCATCCCCATTCTGACCTACAGGACTGACACAATGATACAACCACAAGTCTTCGAGTAGTGCATTCTCCCCGTTCTGACTACGGGGCTGATACAATGATACAATCATAAATCTTCGAGTAGTGCGTCCTATTCCTTCTGACCTATGAGGCTGAAACGTGGACACTGACGGCAGAATTGGTCCATAAAGTCGTTCGGCGAGCTTGGGAACGAACTAGGCTCGGAGTCTCTCTTATGAATAAAATTCGAAATGAGGAACTTCGTAAGAGAACCATAGTAACCGCCATAGCTCGTAGAATTGGTAAACTAAAGTGGCAGTGGGCCGGTTATGTCTGTCGCAGGAACGATGATAGATGCGTGTCCTGCAGTGGAGACCGCATCTCTGTAAACGTAGTGTAGGCCATCTTCCAGCCTGATGGAGCAACGATCTGCGACCTTGAGAAATCGCTAATAGCGATAAGACGGCGTATTGTATTGTAAATTGTCATTTTTGTTAACTGTATTTTTTAACAGACAATGAAGCATATTCATTCATTAATTCATATTAGGCGTGTGGAGTATAATTAGGCGTGTGTTAAAAAAAACTTGACGATGTTTTAATGACTTTTTGTTTGGAATAGGTGAGATAAATCTGCGTTTTGAAAGTTAGAAAAAGTGTCTTCCTCATTCGAGTAACTTTTGAACTATAGAGTGGAAAATGTTGAAAGAGTTAAAAACTGAATAGAAATCGATTTAGAATACAATAGATCTATAGAGTTCGTAATTTCTCCAAAAACTTGACGTAGACAGGTACGCACGGATAAGTATTTCGTATTGCCTGTTTTTTGTATTAATTATTATTTTGTTGCGGATTACAACGCCCCAGGTGTTACAAAAGTTCATAGCCAACAGGGAGAATTTCCATGATGTAGGCCGCCTGCCAGTTGTGATAGTAGAAAGAAACACCACTGTAAAACACTAGCAAAAAGCCAGAAATAGATACCGATACTCTTGGAAAGTGTTATAACGGCGATCGATTTGAATAATTGTATATAAAGATTAACAGAAATATTTGCCATTTGCCAACGCATCGGCAGTGGGCGGTCAAGCGCCTCTACTAAAACTTTCGACGTAAGTTAAACGGGTATCGTAGAAATGAAAAGTGGGTAGAACTGGACAGGTGAAATTTGTTTGTTGTTTGTTAGGTTGATATCCGCGAACCTGAATATTCGGAATTCTTGACTAAGAACCTAATAGGGATATAACAAGGCGGGTGACACAATGAGCATACAGTCAGTGTATGCTTGATAGTAACTTGCATTGATAGTTGTGACACATACAGAAATTTTGTGCAAATTGTTCAGATTTAGCTTTCAATCGCGGACGGCATAAAAACATAGGTATATACGTTAAATGAAGTGAAGTATTCTTTTAAACTCGCGTGCGTAAACTTGTGCAATAAACATGTCGTTTGCGTCTGTGTGGTTAATTGTACCTATAGTATCCTCCTTTATCCATAATAATTTGATTAATTTAATTCAATTTAACACTGATCGTTATCCTATTCTAAGATTGGCATCCTTTAGTCGGCTTCACTTTGAGATTTCAAGATTCCGTCTTTCTATTAATGGTCGGTGTAGTTAAATTCTTTCCATTCGCTTTATCCCACAATCATTCAGGATCGACACAATATATTATGTCGTTTCCTTTTATACTTCTCCATTCTGACACAAGTTCTTTATTACACTATAAAGCTACATATAATTCTTCATACAATTCAACCCCCTTTTGTAATTAATATTTTTTCTTATATATTCATCCACCTTCCAGTTTAACATACTATTTATAGCGTGGTTCATCACTTTTCATAATATGTCCATAGTACCTTAATGAATTTCCTATCAAACGTTCTTGCTCGGGTGTATCACTATTATACACATTATTTTGACCAGTCAGGATAAAAACTCATGTTACTTAAATAAAATACAAATGTGTTAGTCCATGTAGTAGTTATACCAGGAACGCAGAAATAATACAATTTCCTGCGACCGGGCGGCCTGATGTAAGAGGCGACAAAACAATTCACACCTGGTCTAGAGTATGCCGCCATAACAACGTTTAAGTTATGTTCCGGCATTAGTGGCCAGGTTCCAGTCTCCCTTTAGAAAGCGGCAGCACATTAGTAACACGGTTGGTGTTACCAGTGTCCATAGGCGATGGTAATCGCTTTCCATCAGGTGTGCCGTGTGGCTGTCTACCGAACTCATGTAATAAAAAAGTCACTAGGCATGAAACTAATACTTAGTTTGCATTGAAACTTTAACTTTTGACTCTTGTCAGACAGTTTAACGGTTCTAAATATACACTACGGGCTAAGAACACAAAATAAAAACTTTGAAATCTCTGTTTAATATTCCAAATTGACATTCTAATAAAGCGTTCGCGGATACATGCGAGCCTGCGCACGCGCACAAACAATGATCATGAGTTCATCAACACATTTACTGGTATCAGGACGAGTTTTTTTTTTGTTGATTTTGAATGATGACGTCATCAGTCGAGTATGCTGGGCTTTACCTGAGGGACCTCTGCTATCGACAATAATTATATACATGTCTAGAATTTTATGTGTGGCTGCAAACTGGTATCTTACGACTGGCGGCGGAAGGTGCCCGCGAGTACTACTCTGCCACCGCATCTTCTTCTTCAGACAATCAATGTCCACTGCTGGACGTAGGCCTTCCTAAGTCTGCACTGGTCTGCCGACTTCCTCATTCAACTTCTGCCTGCAACCTAATGCAGGTCGTCGGTCCACCGGGCATTCCTCTTCACGCACTGCGGGTTGATCAACGAGAAGAGGTTGATTGACGAAGCTTACCGAGTGCTATCCAGTCCAACTGAATCCTCCTATTAGTTTCCCCTTCGAAGTTGTGCCTGTATACCTATATTTTTTGTCCAAAATAGATATACTCCTGCACAACTTCTAAAGGAGTGCCGTCGATGTATACCGGTCTCGGTATGACGTGTTCATTGTACATAACTTTCGTCCTGTCCAAATTGATGCCAAGATCGACTCGTCGGGAAGATTTGTTTAAATTGCCCAGCATCCCGGTAAATTCTTCCAAGGTCTGCACTATAGAAATTAATTTTACACAATCATATTTTACTTACCTGCGACTGGCCGCAAAGTGCGTTTGGGTGCATGGTGCAGCTAGGAGGATCACACAACAGGAGCGCTTTCAATAAGGCGCACTACAAAATAAATATTTGACGACGCAAATTAAAAATATTATATTGGGAACTTTGACCTTAGCCACGATATTATCTACAGGCTTTTCAATATAAGTCGTGCATGTCTGCCCAATTTATACGTGGAAAGTAAACTTTAAAACTAGGTTTGTATATCAAGGAAACGTACAGCACATTCTCTTGCATGCCCAATTTCTACTCTCGCCATTTCTTGCATATTGACCATAATATTTTATTGCACTTTCTAGCCGAATTTAAAATTAACGAAACGTTTTGAAACTTTTTTATCATCTAAATTGACTGTAAAGCACACTCGTACTAGTTCGTGCTCTGAGAAATGCTTCGTAACACTTTCAGTGTATTTCATATATTTATTGTATCGTCACTTTTACAGGCCATCACTAAAAAAGCACTAATTTTAAAATCTCCTTTCAATAATTTATATGGTCAAACCAATGCTTGACAACTAGATAGAAAATTTACTTTGTTATTCCTTATTACAAAAATATAGAATTTAAGTGCATTAACGGCGTCTTGGCGACAGACTTACGCGAGGTTTTAATTTCACCTGTTAGTATTGTCCAAAAAAAAATACCCACGAAATTTCACATTTTGTTTGGCTCTGAAAATTTAAATGACGTTTTTTAATTAACTCTTTATAAAGTAGATTTTGTAAACAGACTGGACGACCGGTTGAGAGTTCCACACTCACGAGCCCGGAGTTAGTGCGCAAAAGCATTCCCCAGCTTTATACAAAAAGGATATTATATGATGTATTGGGCATGAATGTATATGCTTTATTGTGTGTAAAAAGATACATTTAACAGAAACAAAAAATTACAATACAATAGACGGTCTTATCGCTATTAACGATCTCTTCCAGACAACCTTTGGATGGGCAAGAAGTTAGGTAAGAACATGTTGCAGAATAGTCACTTTACTGAATTTAGCATCCGGGCATGTTATAATTTTTAGAAAGTCAAACTTAATTTTTGTTTTATAATACCTATATATAATACCAACACAATAAAGTTGTCATTTTCGTTTCATGAAGATGTTGAAGGGGGTGTCCCGACTAGGTGGAGGAGCGAGATGGTATGCTCCTCCATCTCAAAGGAAGATCTTCCAGCGAGTCTAGTGCCGTTTCTCGTGGGCCTATTCCTTTCTGTTATTGTTGAAAATTTGTATATATTCTTTGTACGTTTCGGGAAACGTTTGTGACCTAAATTATTGCACATTGCCATCTATTGGTTTGTAAGTGTTCCACTACAATGTATTTTTTAATGAATTGCAACAGTGATGCAAATAAAAAGCGATCGGGGCGTCATCTTTTCGGCCATATTCATCGATGCCTCTGGAACTACTTTTTTGGATGAAAGGTTTATGTTCTTTTCTATACGTCTAACAAAGTGTATGCCAAATATCTTGACGATCTGTTCCGTAGTTAAGGCTTAGAAGCGTCACAAACAAACTCATATTCGTCTTCAGCTACTCGGCATTTACATAACGCAAACTCAAAATTTTGGCTCATATATAGAGTCTGTTGCTCAGCTGGCTAGCAAAAAGCTAGGGGTTCTATCAAAGGTGAGGCAGGCTTCACATCACTTCAGTTGCTGAATTTTTACCAAGCACAAGTACAGTCTTGCATGGAGTACTTCTCTCATCTCTGGGATGGCTCAGCCAAATACCAGCTTGAAGAGAGGCTTCAGAGCCTATATCACCGAGGCAAAGTCGCTAGTTTGACGGTATTCTATAGGATACACTTCGGCGAGTGTGCCACGGAATTGCACGAATTAATTTCACCCTCACTTTCTTACCACCGATCAAGCAGATGTACGAGCTCACGCCACCGATATATAGTGGAAATACCAACAAAGCGGGACGAAACGCTATGCTTCCACTTTTATCATACGTACCGCTGAAAAGTGGAACTCTTTACCGTCGTTTGATTTTCTTGAACGTACAATCTAGGTGGCTTTAAGTCTCGCATGAACAGGTATCCACTAGGTAAGCGTGCTGCACCTTAGACGGCATTTCCGCGTGATATCAGGCGCAATGTTCGCGAAGGCGAACCTATTAAAAATAAAAAAAATATCACATTTTATAATCCTAGGATAGTTTTAGTCAAATGGCAACGAAATTAAACGCAGGTATATCACTTGCAAACCTTACGCTGTTTGTGACAGATACACTGTCACAGTTTTTATCATTTAACCACTTAATTAATTATAATGAATACATTGTTCATTTTCAGCTATACCAATAATAAGTATGCAAGGATACGGAGAATGACAAATGCGCATTAAAAATATCGTTAAATTTTACATTAGAGAACTTTCAGAATGTTATTAAATTTTTCATTTTCACATTTAAAAAGATCCTGCCTGATGTAACACGTAAAGTTTTGTTATGCATCTAAAATTAAGAATGTACATTAGCGCTATCTAGCGAATAGGGAACTAGTATTGTTATTTATAACATTCTTGCTTATTACTTACTTATGACCCACACCGATGCGCGTAACAATCAATTCATCTTGTGTTAATCGTATACTATACCAAGTACCTTCTTAAACATAAAAAATAAAAGAAATAAATTTCATCAAGAAATGCGGGCGTAAGGTATTCGCATCACCGCGTCGATAAAATTATCCATCGATGGCGTCAACCACTTTTGGAAACCAGTTCTGTCTGCCTGAGACCTTAGGCAGCTGGTATCAAGGGCAGGGAAACGAGTTGCGTTTTGAAAGTGGAATATTTTGCTTTGGTTTTGGAAGGATACTCAATTTTAAATTAAATATGATATTTAAAAGCGAGTTATTCTCTTCTATTATTTTAGAACTTATGAATATATGTTTTTAATTTTTTTTATCATGAATGAATGGCTACGTTTGCATTGACATTCAGAGGAATGTTTTCCCATTGAATACTTTTTTATGCTTCCGTAACGAAATAATGAAAATTATGGACATATATCTCCTTCGCAGAACCTTTCATAGAACCTTTAATTTCTAGTGTTTCTTTAGGTTTCAAAATAAATATTTTCTTCCTTTTAAAATACAGATATTCCTCATTGGGACAAGACTAATATTTAACAATAGCACACCGCTCCTATTGCCTACAAAATTTCACCATTCCCGGTCGATTACGCGTGTCATTGTTGAAATTTTTCGGTGTTGACCACACCTATTTGCTCATTGTATTTTGTATTTCCTAAACTGTTTTGTAACTCTTTATTGAGTAATGAGGATGAAATTTTGATTTGGGTGTGGTTTGAGAGGATGTATACGTAGCTTTTGATGTCATGATTTCATTCATATGCTCTAAAATGACGCTCTACTTGATCCTTCTTATTTTAACCAAGGTGAAACACTGTTTGAGGAATGTCCGCCACAAGGAGATTGTAATATGTGTATAATATGTAAGCATATTTTATATTCGTATTCTTTTATACTGAAAGCAACGCTATTATTGTCATGTAATATAGGTTTAAATACAAGATATAGGGATTAAGTAAATAGTAAACTGCGTGTCACGGAGATGAATATGCTGCGTTGGATGTGTGGAGTGACGCGGAAAGACCGGGTCAGGAACTCCCCCATCCGCGGCAGTCTTCATGTCCGTGACACAGCAGACAAACTGCAAGAGTGTCGCTTACGCTGGTACGGGCACGTTTTATGGAGACCGGATAATTATGTGGGGAACAAATGTCTAGCCATGCCACCTCCGCCAGGTCCCGGTCGAAGGGGAAGGCCCAAGAAATGTTGGCTTGACGTTGTGAAGAATGACATGCGTGCCAATGGTCTCAAAACGGGGGATGCCGAAGACCACGCGAAATGGAGTAGAAAAAGTAGAAAAGCGGACCCTGGGCGTCGTTGTGAACGCTTCGAACGCAACCGAGATTTAACGCTAGGATGATGATGATGATAGGGATTAAGTAAACATAAAATTAAGACAGAACAAAGATATCTCACGTAATACTACACAATACAGCCGCCTCCGCCAGGTCCCGCTCGAAGGGGAAGGCCCAAGAAATGTTGGCTTGACATTGTGAAGGATTTAAAATTCGCGCGCCATGTACACAATTCTTACTTTACAGGCGCCCTCGTAGTTTGTGACTGTCGAACTTTCAACTTGTACAATTTCATTCAAATACTTTTATTATTAAAAAATATGATTATTATCATCACTTGAATTTCATTTAACATATTTTCACTACACATTAATAATTATTTTAACTATTGCATATCTATTACTGCGTCGTGTTTTTAAACTGAATTGTCCTGGTTTTTCGAACTATAAATCCTACTTTTTTTATTTTTTTTTATTGCAGGAGATCAGGAGACAGGCAGACGGCCCACTTGATGGAAAGCAGTTACCATCGCCTATGGACATTTGCAACACCAAAGTTGCTACAAATGCGCTGCTGCTCTCTTATGGGAGACCGGAACCTGGTCACTAATGCCGGAATACAACTCACGGTTGTTATGGCGACATACTTTAGACCAGGGGTGGTAGCCATCCAGTCGGGAAAATGCCCTACCACCTGGCAAATATATATATATATTTGGGGTTGGCAACCCTATTCTAGCCCGGATCCCTCTAACCTACACTGATTTACAGATAGGCCACCAAGGGTAGACGTGGCCTATACTGTCTTTTATTAATTTCTGCAAATATTTTTTTATCTCGCCAAATAGTTTAAAGGAATAAAATATTAAGTTACTTTATCACCCCGGTTGGTAGAAGGCTCACGTAACTAAAAGAACTTATTACTTATACTACACTTTTATTTATTTATGGAAACCTACAGCAAAATATTATACTAGAATAGATAATTACAATTAATGTCAATATTTAGTTCAAATTACGTAAATTAAATAATAATTTAGTGAAAAGTAATTTATATAAGTATAAAAATCAAATGTTGTTACGAAATTGTTAATATTTTTTTATTACAATTTATACCGCGATTTAAAAAAAAGCTGGATAAAAAGTTGGAACATGAGGCGCATACATTATCTATGTTTACATTAAATTCTTGACAGCAGGGAACTTCGTTTCCCAGGGACGAATAGTACTGTTTTCATCCCTGTGATGAGGCAACTCCAAGCGTACTTTAGAATATGAGAACTGAAAAGTAACATGCAGAAGTAAGAAATGCATCGAAATACTTAGTTCACTGTTGAAAACTTGAGATTTAGACATCGCTTGGCTCCTGATCACAAACGGGTCAATATCATCGTAGTTACTTATATTATTTAAACAATTACTTGCTTGCAACAGAAAAAAAATGGCGATAAATCATTAACCTTCTATAAGGGCCAGATTTAATATTATTTTTTCCACAAGCTGCCAGCTGCCATCAAAATTGCCGCGCCAAAACCAAGAGAATTATATCGTCTCTTTTATTCTAATACAAATTCTATGTAGTTAGAGGGAGAAAACATCAGCTCAGCGTTCATTTCAATTATCCATATTGGACCACAAATTTGTGGTGCTTCCCAATTGGTGTGTGACAGTTCGGGCAATAAATCTGTGGGGGTTCCATCTTAAAGGTTAGAAGTTGTTTACCAGTACAGAACCCTTCGTTATGCGCAGACCAATAAGCACTTAGACCTGTTTATTTTTTAATAATCACACCTGCTTCTAGTCCGAGTGCAGCATAGATCGTCGACGCATCAGTTGTAGTGTTGTTATAAGCTTGAACATTCATGAATATTTTACACTGGCTAGATATAATATAGGTACAGGTCGTGCTATACCACGTTTAAAAAAGAATTATCCACAAAGGAAAGAGACTGAGGGGTAGTAGTTGCTTAAAGAAAATATAAAAATTCTCATTTCATTTTTATTGTATACAAATCATTACCTTCACGATTTCAATAATTATTATTTTTCAGCAAAAAAATGCAATTACGCTGTCATGTGCTAAATTAATCATTTTTCTTCGTAAAAATGAGTAAGGCAATTTCGGCATGTACAATCGAGTTTATAAATGTCTCGAGTAATTTGATCGGTAGCTAAGGATCGGGTCCTGGAGGTCGTTCACCCAAGAACCCGCTCACGGTCGCCAACCGACATGCACAGTGGTCAACCATAAAAGTTCTCACTGAATTCAAAACACACGTTTCGGATGATCGAACTGCAAGTTTGTAGTCTGAAAAGTTTTAACCGCTGCATAATTAAATTTGTAATAATTTGTAAGTAGTTAAAACTGACAAATATATGGCAAAACAAAAATATTAAGAATACAAAATTAACATTTTAATTTGAAACCACCAATCTGATGATAAATTAATACGTAAGTATGTACAAAATATCGTAAGCCTAATTTATACTTCATTTCGATAAGTAGTTAGCCATGAGCCTTCACAAAGATCAATGAAAATGACTCATTGACTCTTCGGGGAATTAGAGGGCTGGATCCTGCCTCTGAAAACGGATCAATATGGCGTTCCAGCGAGGTAACGTAGCCAGCCAGCCGTCTGGGAACCTTACCCATTGACTTCGATAACCTAGGCTCAGTATTCTACTTATAGTTTTAAAGGATTATAGATAGAATCTATGCATCTAGATAAATAAAGTTGAAGTGTCTGTTTGCAATGTCAAAATAACAGCTTTTTACTAAATGCATATGAAAGTATATACGGCAGATAGCTGATATTATAAGGAGTATCGTTTTAAAATTAGGGTCCCGTGAAAAAAAAATCCACGTGGACGAAGTCGCGGGTACAGCTAGTAAAATATAAATTAAGTTTTCGTCATTTTACTAATTTATAATCTACTTTTTATTTAATTAAAAAATCCTCTATAGATATGTCTGCGCCATAGCGGTACTCAACTACATTATTGACAAAACATAATATTACCTTTTATTTCGTAAGAACACGTCCACGCCATGTAGCATTTGCTCGTTTTTGAACAGCGCCATCTAGTTTTATCTTGTGCAACCAAGTAACAATACATCGATACTTTACTTCTGTACCAGAAAACGATGTTAGCATTATTTAATCTAATTTGACGTGAATAAGTTGGTTAACTTCCGATATTGGCGAGTAGGTCTTTATCATCATTTGAACAAATATTTTCAAATTAATAAGTTGTCATAAAGTATATGTCTGTCCAAACAATCATAAGAACTTATTCGCACGTTAACTAACTACTTAACTAAGGCAAATTTTAAATCAGGCTTTAAGACTAGTTATGTGAAGAATAAAATTATCTAGCTTTGCCGCCTCCACCAGTTATCGGTAGAAGCGATAAGCGCAAGAAATACTGCTTTAATGTCATGAAGGGTGACATAGTGCCAATGATATCATAATTAAATTTGACGAAGACCATGCGAAATAGACAAGAAAAGGTAGGAAAACGGACCCCGGGTTTCAAATTAGATTATCCGAACGCTATCGAGACTTATAGTAGGTCAGTGATAACTATCTTGAAAAGGAAATCAGTTCACAGACCTTTAAGATATATTATGTATGTGCAATCGTTTTTCCTCATATTTTGGTAAATTTAATTATTTTCGTAACTATTTTTGTGATTTTTTTATGCATAAAAGTAATTCTTAATCAATTACTTTACTAAATATTACGATCTAACCTATAGAGACTAATAAGTAATTTTATTTTAACCTAATATTCTACAAAATAAATTATATCTAAGAGTGTCCATTGCCACTTTACTTAGTCATAGTTTGTTAGGGCGTATTCATAATTTCTCGTGTCCTAAACATCACTTATACTCACACTAACTCAAATGGTTTAGTTCTTTTGAGTCTTCGCACTAGGTAAAAGTTATAAATACTGTTACGATTGTGGGACTCGAAATTAAAATGCCGTTGGAATTACTATAGAATTTATTAGAACTATACAAACACGTATAACATAGGTACAAATATAGCTAGACACTACTAGTACAACTGCACGATTCAATAACACGCGCAAAGTCCGTCACTATATCGCTTGTCGAATCTACGTCTTACTCGTATCATAATCCTCGCTCGACTGCCTCACCCCTCCGTTCGGGCATTGTTTTATAGTAAACTGTACAATACACAATGGAAGCTCGTGGGCTGGGTTCTTCCAAGAAAATGTAATTTGCACACCTGCGAACGGCCAACAAAGTTGAAAACAATAACAATAAGAATTAGTTCGACACTAATGACGGCCATAAAACAAGTAGAAAAACAATAGCATGTTTTTCTTAATACAAATTATAAATACAAAGTAAACAAAAGAATTCCTAAATCCGGGAAGGCAATAAACTGCGCTCTTACGACCGACAGCTGTGCGCATTTCTTTGTCGGTATGTAACACTACTAAAGATAAATATAAATTTATTTATAAAGACGGATACATATTCATGGCTTTCGGGGTTGAGACTTTGGGGCCATGGGGACGTGAGGCTCATCAACTTTATCGAGATCTTTCAAAGCGATTGAAAGAAGTCTCGCGTGACCAAAGGGCTGGCCTATATTTAGGGCAACGTATTAGCGTTGCCATACAACGCGGGAATACGGCCAGCATTTTGGGAACGCTCCCCACCGAGAGCGATCTGGACTACATCTTTTACTTGTAAATATGTTTATAATAGTATTTAATTCCTGAGTTTTTTTTTGTGTAATTTGTAATTTATAAAGTGCAAGTCATTTTTTAGAAGTACAAACTACTCAAATTATAATGAAGGTCTATTGACTTTATTTTCGAAATCTTCATACATAAACATTATATACCCGCTCTAGTTTAGTAATCTATTTTTGTTTTTCAAACTAGATCTTTCAATTTAAAAGAACTGAAGTGTTCTGACAATCACTAAAAATCTTTTTATTTTTGATGATTCAACGTATATTATTAATAGATTTTATGTCTAATATCATCTTCGCATTTGTGATCGTAACTGTACTTTGACCGACTTTCAGAAGCTTGTTATGCGAGATTTGTTTGAGTGTTGTGATTTTTAAATATATTTTCGTTGTTAACACTTAAATTATTGAATAGGTGAACATTGGCAGTCATTTTGAATATTGTTAAAGATGTTTAAAAATCCATATAATTTACTACGTGCATAATAATAAATTACTGCCACCGATATTAATTTTATCCAGGAACGGAGAAAGAATACAATCGTAAGGGGTGACATAATAACCCAGATGTCTACCACCCCTGGTCTAGAGTATGCCGCCATAACAACCTTGAATTGTGTTCCGGCATTAGTCGCCAGGTTTCAGTCTACCTTTAGAGAGCGGCAGCACATTGGTACCACCTGTGGTATTACAAATGTTCATAGGCGATGGTAATCGCTTTCCATTATGTGGGCCGCCTGCCTCTCTGCTGACCAGATGAAACAAACAAAAGGAACGCCTCGAGATGGGCAACCCTTTTATGGTGAAAGCCTTGAATATTATAGATGACGATGTCTATTGGAACTGAGTAGCTCGTCTGGCTGTATGCCTTACATGTTCACATAAGAAATATATGTCGTCAGCACCACAGAATTAAAAGCGTGCCAATAATAATTGAGGGAGTGCGGACCACTGGGGAGGCTAATGTGGGGGATTCAATGGGAGGTCAATGATTGGTACCCTATTAATTAATTCAAACCATTAAGAAATTTTAATAATGTTTTTGTATCAATACAAGGATAATAATAATAACAACTTCGTCCGCCACCTAGAGTGGCTTTCGGTAGAAAGCTGGGTGAATGGCCAGATACAGAAGGCAGCACGCTTGGACACGGCACGGCAACGGCAGGTTCCTGTCTGTGGAGTAGTTTGGACTGCAGGCTCCACTGCCAGTGGACTACAAGATTTTTTTTATAAAAAAAATATTTTTATACTAATTTTTTTTTTTTTATAAAAAATGTATTTTTTTGTGAGATTAATAAATACTTATATAACAATCATATTACTTTATGGCAAAAAAAATATAAAATATTAGGATTTTTGAATATCTTAAAAAAATTGTCAGGGTGTCAAAAGATGTACAATTTCTTCTAAATGTTAAAAATATATGAAAGTTAAATAAAGTAAATATAGTTTCAAATGATAAAAAGAGACTATAAAAGGTTGGCGACCACATTGCCAGCATTCTGAGCAAAGATCAAGTCAATATTACTTCAAACTCATATGTGAGATACAAAGGATATTATTTATACAAAATAGGTGAAGCGAAAGAAGTGGATCGCAAGATGTGGAGATTAATACTCTCGTAGACGAAGAAGCAGTCTACGATATACAGGCATGATAATAGTATATATGTAAATCTTAACTAATACATATTATAAATGCGTATATAAGCTTGTTAGCTTGTGACGCTATCAAACCTTAGCTAATCAACTAATCATCACGAAATTTTATACACATTATCATACAAAAGGACATAGAGTACCTTACATCCCGAAAAGAAGTACTATTCCTAAAGGATATACAAATGTAGCCAAAGATGTGGCGCGGCGATCGCGTTTCACTGGCGCCATTAATTTGTTACTCTCATAGTTATTTCCACCATCTTCGCTAGATGGCGTCACGGGAATCATCCTCATACATAAAAAAATGACTATTCCCGAGAGATAGAAACAAACCAGAATGCAGTAGCAAAGTCTATATTAATGTGAGTGAAGCCGCAAGCAACGACTAGTACACATAAAGTTGAAAAAACAAAATACAAGAATTTAAAATGCAACCTACATGCTGAATTGCAGCAGACGATTTATTCGCAAAGTTCAATGACGTTAGACGTGACTAAGCGACTGTTAGATCCGTCCACATAATGATATAATACATCTATCTTAACCGCTATATTCTTGGCGATAGATATCTTTATAATTTAAATCAGAATTGATTCGATGCAAATCTTCAAGCATTTAAAATTATTATGGTGAATTAAACTCATATAGTATAACAGCTTTTAGATAATTACTATACAGCTATGGGATTTCAAACCTCTAAAGAATGCTGTTGCCACCCTTATCGGGGATGCAATTACAACGCCTCGGTGTTTTATCCTTCGTCTTTATACCAAAGATACAGGCCTAGGCTTAGACATTCCGCAGGTATGCGCGGGCCCTGAAGGCAACATCTACTGCGGGGAACATAGCCCCTAGCATCGTCATTCTCAAACTAATGTGGGTAGTTTGCAACTTGTCCCACAGGAGGGATGAGCGCGCTCGAAACATGATGCGCCCTCCTCTCGACAGCATTATTGGCGGATGGGAATCTTTCCCAAAAAGGAACTAAGGGCGGTCGAAAGTCGATAGACGTACTCCGGCCTTGGTGCGTCCTTTAGCGGAAGCGGAGCACTCACACTTCCGCTCAGCCACCTCCTTAATGCGAACACAGCGTCCTAAACACCATCGCCTAAATCAGTTTAGGTCTAGCGACACACCTGCGGAACATACCGCGCGGAAAGCAAGATCGGCGCTAATCTCGACGGAATTTCCGCTGATGTGTCATAGGTGACATAAAAACATTGCGAGCGTAGCCGAACTTTCTGCGCGGTGCCGCGCGTTCTGCAAATCTGTTGCTACATTAAGATCATTACGTCAAATACAGTGATACCAAACAAACAATCAAAAACGCATGTTAAGTACGCGTGGGAGACTTATTTAGAAAAAGAAAGAACACCAACTGTTTTGTTTACCGGGTGAACTCGTTCATCCGAGACATCTTTACATCTCATTATACAGTACACTTCCGGTATTATCATTTTAATAGCCAAAGCCACTTGTCCGTTGTAGTCATGCTTCGTCGAACTAAAACCTTCGACAACATCTTTCCTCAGTGAAAGTGTCCCGTTTGTCATTTCAAAGTTTGTTTGTACACCGACCAACTTATTGATGCGGACGGTTGAATTTGAAACTGATTGTTTCTTTACATTCTTGAACGAGGTTGGACGTTTATACTGTACACTAGCGCCATTGTCTTGTGAAATTTTATGTTGGTTGTGATATACGTGTGTTGCCTTTGAAACAGCTGCTTATTATATTGTCGCGTTAATTTCCTTACCGAGTAAAGGAAGTGCTATTGTTATGTTAATTATTTTTCATATATTATAATTATATTACACTGTTTTATATTATTAAATAACTAGAGCTTTTTTATATATCTTATTCAAATGTCTGGTTGAATTTTATTTACGAAGGTTTTTTTATTTTTTTATTGCAGGAGTTCAGCAGACAAGCAGACGGCCCACTTGATGGAAAGCGGTTACCATCGTCTATAGACATTTGCAACACCAAAGGTGCTACAAATGCGCTGCTGTTCTCTTAATGGAGACTGGAACCTGGTCACTAATGCCGGAACACAACTTAAGGTTGTTATGGCGACATACTTTAGACCAGGGCTGGTAGCCATCCAGTCGGGCAAATGCCCTACCAAACGGAGTGAAAACGAATCTACTAATATCATCTTCATCTTTATTTCTGTCCGTCTATGTATATTTATATTATGTTCAAGTGGATGAAATTAAGCAAGTGTATTATATATATAACCCTACATAATGATATAGTGAAAAAGAAACTAAAAATTAGAACTACCCGTAATACATGTAACTAAGAACAAGGTTCCTTCGCAATACATGTAACAAGGGTGTGGTTCTTCTTCAGTGTTCATAAAAGTGTGAAGAAAAACACCTTCGATAAAAGATATTAATTCCTTAATCCGAAGATATTTTTTTGAAATGTGTTTTTTTTTGTTTGAATCGTGCGCTAGACATTTTTTTAAATAGGCCAATAAAAAAATCACTTGACGAAGACATTTTGCTTTATATTTCACACGAAATATACCCAATGCCAAATTCGTAACTTTACCATAGCGTGACAGAAGAGTCCTAGACAATCGGCTGATTAAAAGTCGATGTCTCAACTGTTGAAGCTTTTTTTCTTTTATTTTTTTTTATATTGAATAGGTTCGCGTTTGACCGATATTGTGCCTAATGTCAGGTGGAAATGCAGTCTAAGGTAGAGCACACTTACCTAGAAAATATCTCTTGAGGCGAGACTTGAAGAAGGTGTCTGCAAGTATCGCGTGATCAGGTATTTAGATTGTAGGTTTCATGAAAAACAGACGACGGTAAAGAGTTCCACTCTTCAGCGGTACGTATGATAAAAGTGGAATATGCTTCCACTTTTCATTGGCTTTGTTGGCTTCCGATATTTATGGCGTTAAGCAGCAAAATGACAAAAATTGTAGACTGACACGTGTAAAACATTTATATAAATATTAATTCTTAAAAATAATAAACCAATAATAACAGGCCAAAAACGTCCCACTGCTGAGCTCGGGCCTCCCACTATTAAGGAAGGGACAGTATACCCGTTACGCTTACCCAAGGCTGCTTGGTAGATTTAACACATTGGTTATATTAATATGCAGGTTTCCTCACGATATTTTGTGTGTGGTGCACGCGATCCAGCCAGGATTTGAATCCGCTCCCTTAGAGCCTGGGACGCATGCGCTAGCCATCACGAGTAATATTATAATATAATAACCACAATAGTCGGCAGACAAACACACATATTGTACCTATATCCCCAAATTAAGCAAGATACGCTTGTGTTTATTGGTAATATACAACGAATTATTCTGGAGCCAATTCCCAGACACCCAGACTATAGTAAATAACGGAGAAAATTCGTTTCCAAAATTTACCATACTAGGAATCGAAACCGGAGCCTCTGCGTTGTAATGAGGTAAGCCGGTAAAGACTTAGCCCCCTTAACCACAGTGGCCGTCGAATATCTTAGCGTACTGTAAATATTTGTTACAATTAAAACTACACGTGCGAATATATGAAGATTAATATAGAGAGAAAGAATACGACTTTGAAAATCATTATAACATCTATGTTATATATTAAAAAATATATATTGTGGCCAGTCCTTAAGCCTTGTCAGTCGCATTAAAAACTTTTTGTTCGAAATTCCAACAACACGCACTTAGCCGATTTAATTTAGATAAACTGCACTAAGTCGCATGACTTCGTTTTTGAAAACGTATTTCTCGGAACAATGTGCATGCGATTTCCAAAGTTAATTGCTACAAGCTGATTTGGCAATTTTTGAATACTGATTCATCGATCGGTAGACAGGCTTGATTTATTTATTGTGCTTTATTATACTCGATATAAACTAAGGAAATATTTATTTAAGAATTACCAACAGTTTTTTTACGTCAATCGAAATACAATAGTAGGTTTACAATTTAACCTTGTAATTTAAAAACGACATACTTAAAGAAGAACATCAGTTGCACTGTAATATCTTCACTGTTATTTTGAAATTAAATGCAAATATTAAAAAAAAAGTCGACAAGCAGAAGTCGTGGAAGGCCACGACACACCTTCCATGATCAAATTGATCGTGTACTAGCAGAAGGTGATGTCAGGAGCCTTAAGAACAGACGAGCGTGCATGACAAGAGTTATGAATGTCAAAGAAGCAAGTGAGGTGTGTAAGAATAAGCCTAAATGGCGCTCTGTTGTTCGTGCCTACCCCGCAAGGGAACTGGCGTGAAGTTATGTATGTATGTATTAAAAAAAAAATATTGCTTTCGGGGCCATATCCTAAACTACACGAAATAGCGAAAAATGCTCATATAAAATCTTGTGGGATGCTCTAACCCACAGGTTATAGTGGTTCGATGTCTATGGACTGTATAACGGATGCCCTAGACCCTTGCACTATAAAAGCAGAAGCTGCACCAACCTTGAGATCATCCCTCTCCTGGCTCGTTTCAGGTTGCACTCGGGAACAGCGCACGGCACTATGGTTTCATTTGAGAGCTACCACTGTACATAGATTAGGTCTTAATGAATGTTATTGGCACGGCCAGTAATTATAATTATTTGAATTTAAAAACAGATGAGCGCACGGTGCGATGTCGTCGAACGTTGACAGAGAGTTCAAAATGGCCCAACGTGGGCGTAACTACGTTCTAAGTCGACCGCTCTTCCTGCCATAGGCACGGGGCACATGGGAGGAGGGTGGTTTTAGTGGAGTATTGAGTACTCGAGTCTCCACACAAGCCGGTCGATTAGTGTTTGCATTGTCCCCTTGGGAATGCCTCCATAATCGACATGGTCTAATCCCTAGCAAAGGACCCGGTACTGTGCGAAATGCATTAACCCCCGTCTTAAAAAAAAAAGAGTTCATAATGGCTGCCTTTACCCTGCTGTGCATTGGCCGTCGCCTCATACAGAAAGACCGCTGATTTTGTTGGGTACCCCAACAAAATCAGCGGAGCGATATTTTACCTAGTTATTATAAAGGACCAAAAACCAAGGACTGAACAATACTCAAATTTTTGAAAAATCAATTACCCTTCTTATGAGAAGGGTTATTTTTCGGAGAAGTTTCGGGTTATGACCCGAACCGAACCGTTGATTTTGATATAAATAACATTCCGCTTTATTACACCAATCGATAGTGTAGCTTATAAGGATCAATTTCTATTAAGGAATGTTAAACTTTAAACTAAGGGAAAGGGTCGATTTTTAACAAAGTGTTCTTTTTCCTTATATAAAAAAAATATTAAATTTCGGCGGTGATTAGAACGCACCTAATTTTATCAATATGGAAATCATGTAATCATTCTATTGTAATTACGCACCTGTAGATAAAGATTAATTCCAATAATAAGCATACGTTATTTTATTCCATGATTGCGTTGGGACTCATTTGTCTCCTCGATCCCAAGGACTCTAGGACGTGATAATCACACCACCTAGACACCACAAAATAATAAAATGTTTTAAAGTTTATTAGGAAATATTATTTCCCCTGTCTAATCATTACTTATTAGAACAAAAAGTATTAATTGATACTCTTAGGTCTTTTTTCCATGACTAATGTTAGAAATATTGTCTAATCGGTTAATGCAGGATTCGAACTATCATTATTACGATGAGAAGCGGATGCAATAGCCACTAAGCTGTCACAAACGGACTTGCTTACCTTGTATAAATATTAAGCGCATGTAAATTGGACTTCTGACCGCCCTCGGCGACACTTATAAGTATTTACGAAGCTAATTTCTAAATTCTTCTTTGTTAGCTAATATTTAGAATTTAAAATGTGCTCCGACTCGTTTTTTCAAAGATTTACTAAAGTTCAAAGTGTCATAGTCGATTGTAAGGAATAAATAATATTAGATATATATTAGAACCACAGAAGAAAAAAACTAAGAATGTCTAAGAATCGTCTAATAAAAAAATTTGAGTCTGAAATCTCCAAGAACGTACATACTCGTAACTAGATGGCGTAAGGCTTATTATTTGGCTATTTAAGATTTTATTCTTTATTGTACACACGACATATAAACAAAATTCATTCCTAGTGCAAACAAGCACATATTAAAATAATATAATGTTGACCTATTTAGGACCAGTATTTCGAGAGCCAAGCGGTGTCTAAGGCATATTTTTTGTCTAGTTTTATAGTGTAAGTATATCTGCGTGTTACTTAATCAAGATATTATTCACAAAAACCTGTAATCGGTTGTCTGTTAACAATTTCAATTATTAATTCATTTTTATTAACTGTAGGGTTTCCATCAATAAATAAATATATGTAGTTACATATAAAACTATAAAATAGTAGTAATGTACAAGGCGAGCTTAAGCCTAAAAAGAGTTTTCCTCTAGTAATCCATTTAGTAATTTAGCATTTAGTCAGAAGGGGAACACTGGAGGCAGGGTTGTGTACACTAGAGTTTGTTTGTATTGTTGCAAGCCGATACTAATCCTTTGCAGGTGTCTTATTACCCCTTTGAATTTGAGTGATCTATTGTTCGCACTAATCTCTTTGTTCACGCAGCCGTAAGAGGTCATAAATCGTCTTTTCTCTGTTGGTATTTCATGCGAATTCTTGAAAGCCATTAAGCTGACCATTTAACGATTTCAAGAACTAGTGGGCGGCATGTTGCTAGGAGGCCATGTCTAATTTACAAATGGTTGAGGGTCGGTCAGTCGAGAAATGCACCAGTCGTGTTCTGACTGCGAACGAGGCGTTACCTAGTGCACTTTCGGAGCAAGTATCTTATAACGACGAACTCTGCCCGAATTATTTGATAACGATTTTATGCCCTACGGTTTGGTTTTGTTGTATTCGGCTATTACTTGTAAGAACTGTGAATTACGCGTGTACTAATAAACTTTGTGACAATTCCAACGGTATTTTCGAATTTACATTCTAGAAATCCCCCACACCTTCGTAACAGTATAAATATTAATGTTTTATTATTTTTATCCGTGGAGGAACGGAGAAAGAATAAAATTTCCTGCGGCCGGGCGGCCTGTCGTAAGAGGCGACCAAACAACCCACAGCCAGGTGGTAGGGCATTTGCCCGACTGGATGGCTACCACCCCTGGTCTAGAGTATGCCGCCATAACAACCTTGAGTTGTGTTGTGGCATTAGTGGCCAGGTTCCAGACTCCCTCAAGAGAGCAGCAGCGCATTTGTAGCACCTTTGGTGTTGCAAATGTCCATAGGCGATGGTAACCGCTTTCCATCAAGTGGGCCGTCTGCTGAAATCCTGCAATAAAATAAAAAAAAAAAAAATTTATATTTTTAAGGGATAAATAAAAAGATAATTTTCAGTACAGTCGTTCAAGAGTGTAAATATAGAACAGAATCCAGGTCGCCTCCTATAGATGAGGTGGTAAGAAGGCTCACAGCGCTACCTCGAATAAATAGAACTTTGAGCCTCGTGATATCAATTCAATTGAATATAACATAGTCTATAATATAATAAACCTATGAGTAATCGAGTTTATATATCATCATCATCATCAGAGCGTTAAATCCCGGTTGCGTTCGGAGCGTTCACAACGACGCCCAGGGTCCGCTTTCCTACTTTTTCTACTCCACTTCGCGCGGTCTTCGGCATCCCCCGTTTTGAGACCATTGGCACGCATGTCATCCTTCACAACGTCAAGCCAACATTTCTTGGGCCTTCCCCTTCGACCGGGACCTGGGGGAGGCGGCATGGCTAGACATTTGTTCCCCACATAATTAGTCGGTCTCCGTAAAACGTGCCCGTACCAGCGTAAGTGACACTCTTGCAGTTTGTCTGCTATGTCACGGACATGAAGACTGCCAGTGGTAATTTTGCGCGACTATACATCAATTGCAACCTATTCCGTAATCGAATTTATATATATCATTACCTATATATTAATACCTGAAGCAAAAACTTTATACCCCTTTTTACGAAAATTGCGCGGACGGAGGAATATGAAATTTCACACACTTATATTTGATATAGAGAAGGAGTAAAGAAGGCTAAAAAAAAAAATTTATTATGCTTAAAAAATACATTAAATTAATAAAAAAAATCACTACACACACTACCATGTATTTGACTCACACACGCATATAATACTCTTTTGTTTATTGTTAAAGTTAAATTAACAGTGTAGCCTGGGCGAAATCTGTGATTAAAGAAGTATAGTCTTTGACAACAGAACCTTAATAATGTTCAAATTTATAATTTAAATTAATTATGGTCGAATTTCGACCACTGGGCGACCACTAGTGACAATGAAATTACGAATGAGAAAAAAAGGGGGTTCATTTAGACTCGCACATTTCGATAACGCAATTTTTAGAATTTCTGTATGTCTGTCTGTTGGAGCATCAGTTCTAAACTACTGAACAGATTTAAATGAAACTCGATATAGATCTAATATATATCTCGGGTCAACTCTTAGTAATATATTTTTATCCAGATAGACGATTACTTTAGTACCGCCGTTACAATTTACTAACAAAGACGTCGTCTTCATAGCGACCTGAATAAAGTTTTGCTAGCATGCTAATTCCTAAATATATACAGTTACTTCAAAATACAATTTGTAAGCAATTAACGGACCACTGTATAAAATTATATTAATTTCTTCAACTTCGATATAAAACTCGGAGAAAGCAACTCAATTTCGGCCTCAAAAATTGACCTTCGGTTATATCGATAGTACACTAAATTTAACGTGAATGTGAATGACCTGAGGAAAGAACTATTGAACGGGTCCGAGTGAATGGTTACTCATATCGAATATGGCGTCGACTTTCTTCCTTAGGTTGGTGGCACACCACGTTTGCAAAACTTTTTTTTTCAATGATAAGCAAATATAATATAGTCTAGCCTAGTATAGTATAGTCTAGTCTAGAAGGACGATTATTTATTAAGTTCCTTTTCACACCAAAATTGACGATACTTAGATTGTAGGACTTCGAATAACAGACTTTGGCAAGGAATTCCACTTGGGGTGTTTATGAAGAAAATATGCCGTTTCATTCATATAGGTAATATGATCACGTACGCCGTATGCCTGGGTGTGGTTGTCCGATGCCAAAAGAGAGATGGCGCGATAAAAAATTCCATTTTTTTTTTATTCTTTATAATAATATTATATTTTATTCGAGCAAGCGCTTCAGTTCCAGGGAACTCCTCTTACCACCTCCAAAAGTATTGGGATCCTCGGTGTTGATATCACAGTTCAGGGGCCATCTTGAAGTCAAGGCAAAACTTGCCTCCAAGAATCTGGGAGTGCTAAACCAGTCCAAGCAGTACTTCACACCGCGGCAACGCCTTGTGCTTTTTAAAGCCCAGGTGAGGCCGCATATGGAGTACTGCTCACATCTTTGGGCTGAAGCACCTGTCTACCAACTTAATCCCCTGGACAGTATTCAACATCGAGCCGTTCGCGTTGTTGATGATCCCATACTCACAGACGGTCTAGATACGCTTGGCCTTAGGAGATATTTTGCTTCCCTCTGCGTATTCTACCGACTGTATAACGGGGAGTGTTCCGAAGAACTGTTTAGAATAGTGCCTTCGTCCTCTTTCTACCATCGCACCGCTCGCCATCGATTGGGAGTTCACCCCCACTTCCTTGAGCCGCTTCTCTCATGTACGAAATGATTCTGTAGAACGTTTCTCTTGCGTACCGTGGGGATCTGGAATGAGCTCCCAGCTGAGGTTTTCCCCCAGCGCTACGATATAGAGTTTTTCAAAAAGGGTGTCATAAAATTTCTTCGAGGCCGGCAGCGCATTGGTGACATCTCTGATGTTGCAAACTTCCATAGGCGACGGTAACCGCTTTCCACCAGGTGGACCGTCAGCCTGTTTGCTGTACTCAAGCTGTAAAAAAATCGATTTCAAGCTCCAAATTTTCATTGTTTTAGCCGTTTTTAAAACGTATTCGAGACAATCTCTCAGACAACCAGACAGACATAAATTCTGAAAATGGTCATGTATGATTTAGTTATCACGTAAAAATCAGTTTTTACTTAAATTTTTGCATTTTTTTCGAAATTACAGAGAGACATGCATTCCGTTTTTAATTAATGGTATATAATATGTAGATCACCCCTTATTAATACGACTTATAAAGGTAACACACAGACTTGAATCTGTGTATGTATGCACAGATTCAAGTCTGTGCATCTCTGCACGGCATCATATCAATGACTGAACAATTTCATTCTGGTTCAATAAAGTAATGAGATAAGCTCATGCTGATATTATATATAGTGCTTATCTTACTGAAATCAACTCACAAATACGTATTGGATTGAATTTTAATAAGGATCACATACATGATGTAAAAAAGAAAAGTTGTATTCCATTCATGTGCTGGAGGACGGGAAAGGTTCCCAAGGACTGGAGGCGCGCTGTCATCGTGCCCTTGTATAAAGGCAAGGGGTCACGTATGGAGCGCGCCAGCTACAGGGCCATCAGTTTGATCAGCACAGCATCTAAAGTGTATGCGAAGATTATTGAAAAGAGAATGAGAGTTGTATCCGATGGATTACTGTGGGATGCACAAGGTGGCTTCAGAAATGGAAGGGGATGTATGGATCAAGTTTTCTCTCTCCGCAATATCGTAGAGAAGCAGCTGGCTATGGGCCGGAAGGTTTTCTGCGGTTTTGTGGATCTAGAGAAAGCATTAGACAGGGTTGTGCGGAAGGACCTCTGGGACATATTGCCCGGATATGGGATTAATGGCCAATTGATGCGTGCTGTGCAGTCCACTTACGAGGACTGTATGGCATGAGTGCGAGTGGAAGGCAGCCTGTCGCCCTGGTTTGACGTCAATATTGGCGTCCACCAGGGCTGCGTGCTGTCGGCTTTGTTGTTCATCCTATATCTGGACGATTGTCTCCAGAGAATAAGATTGATGGATGTTGGGGTGCGGATGAGTGATCTAGTTGTAAGCACCTTGCTTTATGCGGATGATGCCGTGCTTTTAGCCGAATCGCCATCAGAACTGCAAACACTAGTCACAATGATGAAAGATGACTGTCAGGCGAGAGGCTTACATTTGAATGCGAAGAAAACAAAGGTTATGGTGTTTGAAAGAGAAGAAACCAGAACGAATGCAAGGATAATGGTCGATGATGTTATGCTAGAGCAAGTGAATGAGTTTGTATATCTTGGATGTGCTTTTAGCAGGGATGGAAGGTACACCGCTGATATAGAAAGAAGAGTGAATTTGGGGAATAGTGTGAATGGAGCGTTAGGTAAACTTCTAGGCGCTAAGAACCTCAGCCAGAAGGCCCAGCTCGCCATACACAAAGCGGTGCTGGTACCTACGCTCACGTATGGATGCGAGAGTTGGGTATGGAAGAGAGAGCATGAAAGTAGAGTAAACGCGGTCGAGATGCGAGCACTACGCAAAATCTGCGGAGTGACGCTCGCGGACCGCGTTCGTAATACCGAAGTAAGAAAGAGAGTTGGTCTGAAAGAGAGTGTCGGGGTGAAGGTAAGGAAAGGAATGCTCCGGTGGTTCGGGCATGTGGAAAGAATGCATGATATAAGAATGACTAAACAGATATACAATGCAAACGTGGATGGATGCAGAAGTCGTGGAAGGCCACGACACACCTTCCATGATCAAATTGATCGTGTACTAGCAGAAGGTGATGTCAGGAGCCTTAAGAACAGACGAGCTTGCATGACAAGAGTTATGAATGTCAAAGAGGCAAGTGAGGTGTGTAAGAATAAGCCTAAATGGCACTCTGTTGTTCGTGCCTACGCCGCAAGGGAACTGGCGTGAAGTTATGTATGTATGTATGTATGTATTCACAGCATTTATTTTGTTATAACTTGCAAACTTGAACTTGATTTGAATTATGTAAGGACTCATTTAGCTCCAAAACACTTACATATATGTCTTTATTGCTTACAAATACCTAAATATGATTATTTATTTCACTAATTTCAAAAAATATGAATTGCCTATACAAATTGTCAACTTATTCAAGTCTAAATCAACTTTGAGTCAAAAAATTAGGTCCTCAAAATAAAATACCCAACACAGAGTTATTTTCCCGTTTATAATATGAATTCGTATGAATTGTAGAACGAAGCGAACCTATGAATTCATAAGATCTTACCAAATAAGAAGCGTTTTAAAGCAAATCAAGTTATATCAAATTACTTAGTTTACCCTTAGTAATGGCTTTCAATATTCTCTTGTGTGACACCGCCTTTATCAACTACTTGTTTGTCATGGCGATGAAACATTAAGTAAGGTATCATCGAAATTTATTGATTCACTTTCTATCCATACTAATATATAAATGTGTACGTCATTTCATTTATATGTTTCTTTTTTCCTTCTTCACGGCTTTACGGCGGTTAAACGTAGGCCTCCCCAAGTCTTCGCCACATATCCCGATCTTCCGCCTTTCTCATCCAGCCCCTGCCGGGTTGACTTTACACAGGTGTCGGTCCACCAGGCTGGAGGACGTTTTATACTATGCTTTCCGATTCACTTCATAATGAATGTAAATGCGTAAGTAACATTATTGTCCTTTCACCACTAAAACTCCGAATGGATATTAATGAAAGGAAAAGAAATATAGTGTATCTTAACGGAATACTTTATTATTTATTTCTTCCGTTAATCTCAAAAAAAAAATTAAGAGGGATAGAATAGAATATTCTTTATTGCACACACTAGTACAATCTGTGGTCTTATCGCTAACAGCGATTTCTTCCAAACAACCTTCTGGAGATAATTTCACATTTCTAATAATGGGTCGGTATTCAGTGCTCATAGTTTAAAATATATACAATCATATATACATATATTAATAGTAAATAAATGTTATGTTATGAAATTCAAAGAAGCAAGTGAGGTTTGTAAGAAGTAAGCCTAAATGGCGCTCTGTTGTTCGTGCCTACCCCGCAAGGGAACTGGTGTGAAGTTATGTATGTATGTAATAGTAAATAAAAATACACATACATATTTATATACAAATATATGTACATAGAGTTACATACATAAATTACTGTTTACAAATTTACATAGTGATCTTTGAGGAGTTTATTAAAAGATGTAAGTGACTTTGCACATCTGATGCTCAATTGTAATGCTTTCCACAACCTTACAGCCTGTACAGTAAAAGATTTCTGACAAAATTGCGTAGAATGTATTGGCGTCATTAGTCGCAGATTTGCTGATGATCTTAGGAGTCTTGTACTATTGAAATAACTCGAAGCGTTCCTTCAAATAGGAGGGATATGAATAATAGAATATAAAAATTTGGCTGGGCAACCTATAACAACTTAAAGACAACATACGGACGAATCTTCAAGCTCGTAAACTGGCCGATCATTATTTTAATATATAAAATGATTTATTAATCAATGAAATCTACACGCATGTTGTATAATCGATTTCTTGTTTCGAGTTAAATATAAACTCGAATTTTAAGGTGAAAGTAACCGAAACAGGTGTTACGAGATAAATCGATACATTGGGATAAAACACGCAATCGATTCGCTCGTAAAATTGTAGGTCGTTTGACTTTTTAAACTAGTATTTGTACTATGATTACTCTAACTTACTGTTAGTGCAGGGCCTCATCTGGGATAATGTTATAGGTATTGACTGTGGCCGAATGCATTTTATTTTTGAGTTAAAAATAACGCCGTTTACGAATAGCTACAGTAGTGTATATACATACATCTGTCAATATGATTTTTTTATTGCATGAGTTCCGCAGACACATGTGAAAATTTTAACTGCAAAGGCGCTACCAATGTGCTGCCGCTTTGTAAAGGGAGACGGGAACCTGGCCACTAATACCGGAACACAATTCAAGGTTGTTATGGCGGCATACTCTAGACCAGGGCTGGTAGCCATCCAAACGGGCAAATACCCTACCTAACTGTTGTTTGTTTTCTCGCATCTTATGATAGGTCGCCCGGCCGCAAGAAATTGAGTTCTTTCTCCATTCCTGCAGGGATAAATATATATGTAACGTCAATAACAATTTAAAACAGTATCGCATCACAAATAACGCATTACACCTATCGTCACATCTGTGTGAAACAGCCTGTAACTGTAACGTTATCCCAGATGAGGCCTCCACCTTTAAACATTGAAGAAGTTATCAACCTACATGCTAATGCACTGACAATACCTGTCTGCCTTAGAATGTTTTATATATTCAAATATGCCTGTTCGGTTGTCTGACATACAGACGTACACAAACTTTCGTGTGAACATTTGAATATTTTTTGTTCGATTTTTTTTTAGTCGATTTTAGGTGTTTTTGGCTCTACCTTTATCTCTTAAAATTTTTGATTGTTGGTACCCCTACGCATCAAGTTATTGTCAACGGGGCATACCGAATAAACTGTCTTGCTTTCTCTATGTATTTTAATATCCGCCTCATGGAAAGAAGAAAACTAAGAATGAAAATCGGTTAGTAAGACGGTACAACTAAATAGGGATATATACAAGACTAGATATCTCCACAATATTCATCTCACGCTACAGGTATGGTGTTTTGTTATTTAAAATATTTTTATAAAAAACATTTTGAACTATACAAATAAATATTACCATGAAAGAAAATAAAACTAAATTATAAATAAATTAAAATGAAGTATGTAACAAATCGCTGCCAGAGGGAAGCGTGCTCAGAAGGCTGGCTGCATTGCCACGATTCGTTGTGCGAAATACGAACCAGCCTTCTGATCACGGGTGGTATTAAAGAGTCTGAAGAAACCCTTTGCCGATGGACCCCACGGCCTAAAGTTTCAACTCCAAAAATGTAACCCCTTCCCCCCTATATTTGTGCCGTTTGAGATCTTCAGCTGTTGAAGCAGCTTTGCCAGCCCCTGACTTAGTCATTGGAATATGTGATGCCGCTAAAGTGTCAACGCATGTCGCGTCCCACACAAGCGGCCGTCCCATCTTCCAAGGAATAAGTGACACTTCGTCCGGCCTCTTGCCATCGTCGCGCATCAAGCCATTTGGCTCTAGGATAGTTGGTACACCAACGCTGACAAGAGCTCGGCGGATAATCTCATTGAGTAAATCTTTTATTTTAAACCAATCAGACAATTTAATAAATTTGAGGTTTGAAAGATCTGCCCAGCTGTATCCCATATGAGCATATACACTGAAAAATTGTCGTCCTTAAATATCTTCGTCGTCAGCCATTCGCAGTCCACTGCTGGACGTAGGTCTCCACAAGTCGGCGTTGCTCATCCCTGTCCTCTGACTTCCTCATCCAGCGCCTACCAACAACCTTGCATAGGTCGTCGGTCCATCGGGTTGGAGGGCGTCCGACACTGCGTTTACCGAGACGCGGTCTCCACTCCAGGACTAGTCTGCTAAAAAATCCATTTTCAAAATCTACTGGTCTGAATAGCATAGTAAATATATCTCGAATCATCTACATATTTATTATAGATATATGGCTGCCACCCCTGTTTACCTAACCGTAAAAGCAGAGTTATGAGGTTTTATGCCGAGATATCTAAAAAAAACCCTAAAAAGTAAACAATTTCTATTAAAATCAATGACATAACAGAAAGTTAGTTAATCATTAATCTACATTTTAATCCGTGATAATCTTTTACTTTTCACCGTCAGTGGTTTTTGTCGCAAAAAACGATGAAACTTCTTGCTGCTTGCTGCCTTATTGAATTATTTCCCGTGGGAATTAGTTTGTTGTGTTTTCTTTCCATAACTTTTTTTGAGGTTCGAATATAAGAATAAAGATAGATGATAGCTGCAATACAATGAGGTAACGTAGCCAACCTTTTGGGAACAATCTCTACTCACGAGGAGTTGAGTTGCGTTGAGTTTGTGATTTATATATAAGAGATAAAATCATATATTTTTTAATTATTTATTTTATTTGCACAACACGATAGATAGAACAATCAATAATTCATTAACATAATATAGTTTGTAAATTATTAGGTCTCGATTGGAATTCAAGCGTGCTGACACATCAGTGTTAAAATTATATTTTCTTAAACAAAATTATGTAAATAATGTCAGTAATAATAATTCAATAAATACTTAAATCTAACAAAGAAATTATTAGTTTTAGTTATACATTGTAAGGACGATAGACGAGAGCAAAGAAAGCATAAACGAATTACTAAACAAGTGAAGAGGTGTGATCTTTCAGCATAGAAATTACCAGTTTTATAAAAGCTAAAGGTTTTGCATTAAATATATCTAATTTTTTGTTCTTTATAGAGAGTTGGTTGTAGACATATGTTCGTATAAGTTTGCGTTTGACCGCTGTCTCACTTGACGTTGAATGATGACTTGATCCAAGGATTAAGTACGCTCACCCAGGAGATACCTATATACTCGCAACTTGAAGACCCCTAGATTCTATATGTCAGGAAAAACCCCGGCAAATTATTCCCTTCCTCAGAAGACGTACCAGAAAAGTTGAAGCGAAGCGTTGGGTTCTGACTGGCGGTGATTCTATTATGTAACGGTGGTCTTTTTTATTTATTTTTTTATTGCAGCAGTTCAGCAGACAGGCAGACGGCCCACTTAATGGAAAGCGGTTACCATCGCCTATGGACATGTGCAACACCAAAGGTGCTACAAATGCGCTGCTGCTATCTTAAGGGAGACTGGAACCTGGTCACTAATGCCGGAACACAACTCATGGTTGTTATGGTGACATACTTTAGACCAGGGGTGGTAGCCATCCGGTCGGGCAAATGCCCTACCACCTGGCTGTGGGTTGTTTTGTCGCCTCTTACGACAGGCCGCCTGGCCGCAGGATATTGTATTCTTTCTCCGTTCCTGCACGGATAAAAAGAATTCTCCTGCGACTGGTTGTCCGATCATCATCATTTGGCAAAATAATGTTAAATTGAAAGATTGATTTGTACAAGAGTGAAGAATGATATGATGATTTGGGGTGTAATAGAGAACCTAAGGCACAATAGAGAAATATGGAAGGAAAAGACATATTGTGCCGACCCCAAATTAGTTGGATAAGGTGAATGTAAAGAAAGCGGCTTAGGATTAACTTTTCTACTTTAATATTAGGTATTAGATAATTTTATTTGTGTTCTTTGTTTATAGTCTTGTATTTAGTTTTAATAGTGGTCGCACGTGGTTGAAATTCGACCAAATAATTAATTTAAATTATAAGAGTGAACATTATTAAGGTTCTGTTGTGAAAGACTATACTTCTATAATCACAGATTTCGCTAAGACTACATTATTGATTTGACTTTAACAATAAACAAGAGAGTATACGACTATATAGGTGTATGTGTCAAATACATGGTAGTGTGTGTAATGTTTATTTTAGTGATTTAATGTATTTTTTATCCATTATTAATAAAAATAGCATTCTACATTCCTTCTCTACATAAACTATAAGTGTGCGAAATTTCATACTCCTACGTCCGCGCAATTTTCGTAAAAAAAGGTACAAAGTTTTTGCTTTACGTATTAATATAATGATATCTAGGTAAGTAATGTATACATTTACGACGTGCTAATAACGGTGAAGGAAGACATCATGATGAAACCTGCACATCGAGATAACCGATGTGTTAAACCTGCCAAACCGCCTTGGACAAGCGTGTTGGGCATACTGTCCATCCCCCTATAGTGGGAGACCCAAGCCCAACAGTAGGACGTTTATGGACTGTTATTATTATATATAGAAACATAACATGATCTATTACATGTATTTAGAAGATATTATTATATTTAATAACACAAAAAAATAATTTTATTTTTTTGTCCTCCACCGTCATTATTAAGTTTCTATAACATAATAATAACACGGGCTCGGATGCAAAGGTGGGTTTGTAATGTTATGCGCAGGCGCAGGTAGTCGTTTCCGGACCATTACACACACGTCGCTATTAAGGAACTAGAAAAAGTAAGGTTGGCATTTTAAATAACATATTATGAGGATGCCATCTTAGGGTTCCATGACTAGTTTGGCCAAATTGTTTTTAAGCGTATACTTTTGTGGAGTGTACTAATATTTTTTGAGGATGTAGGTAAAACTGCTAACAAATTGGGACCATTATAATCATCAAATAAATGTTATTATCATTAACAGTGTTCAAGATAATAGTGAAATCTATTGGATAAAGTGGAACTAAGCATTTATGTACCTTGATTGTCATTCCATATTTGTTACCACGAATATTCTTAGTATAATCCATATACATATAGTCCATATACTTTTGACAGTTTTTCATAAAAACTGACCCTTATAAGCTACACTATCGGTTGATGTTATAATATAGTACGTGTTTTTGTTTTTAAAATCAGTCGATTCGATTTTTAGATTTTTCAAAAAAGTTATACTATTTTAGTTATATCAGAATTGTCCCGAAGAATTCTTTGAGTAATTCTTGCTATATCTTATAGTTTGAGTTTAAGCTCAGGCCCAGCCAGATTGAAAAATTGGAATAAGGATTTCATAATGGTTCCATTTTTTAAATTTATTTTTATTGCATGAGTTCAGTAGACAGGCAGACAGCCCACCTAATGGCAAGCGGTTACCATCGCCTATGGACATTTGCAACACCAAAGGCGTTACGAATGCGCTGCTGCTCTCTTGAGGGACTCTGGAACTTGGCCACTAATGCCGGAACACAACTCAAGGTTGTTATGGCGGCATACTCTAGACCAGGCGTGGTAACCATCCAGACGGGCAGATACACTTGCCTGTGGGTTGTTTTGTCGCCTCTTACAACAGGCCGCCCGGCCGCAAGAAATTGTATTCTTTCTCCGTTCCTGCACGGAATAAATAAATAAATAATTTGTGGCAAACATGACTACTAAACTGTAAAAACCATTAAACACATGCGATTACCTTGTACGGTAAATTTCGGAATCGAATTTTCACCGCTATTTACTATGATCTGGGTGTCTGGGATCGGCCCCAGAGTAGTCCGTTGTATATTACCCAGAATACAAACGTAAGTTGCTTAATTTGGGGATATACAATATGTGTGTTTGTCTGCTGATTATTATTATTATTTGATTACCAATGGGACAGATAATAATATTCAGTGGATTTTTTAAATTGACAACTTTTGCTTAATTAAGTAAATGAGTGAAATATCTATATGGGTTGTTACATAGTTGGCAACGCTTGATCGTTTTCCTCTTAGTAAGTCAATACTTAAGTTCTCAGAATTTGATGATAAAGCACAAGCAGCTTGCTGACTCATCCCCAGAGTCGTTTAGAGATCATTATCTCTTGCATAAACGTATGCTAGCACCTTCTTTTGATATTACGATCATATTCATTAACCATAACCAAAAGTGAAACTATTATCTTATATACTACTTCTCGTATTATAAATTTTTCATGTGGGCCTTCATGGCCAAATCTGAAACTACATACCAGCTTTGATTGTAATATAATCAAAGTATACAAGATATAGCGAATAATACTCGGAGCCGATTAATGATAAAAACTAAAACGGTATTATTAGATTTTTGAAAAATCAATTACCCTGATCAGCAAACTGTCATGTGTTCTAAACTATATGACATCAATATTGCTTGTGCCTTTTAGAAAGCTTTTATACTGTACTACTTTTTGGAATTTATATTCTTCTTCTAAGTCGTTCCCTCACTGCTGGGGATCGTGACTTTGATGGCAGTGAACAATTTCTCTCTCTCACCGAGTCACGATCCTTAGCAGTGAGGGACCGACTTAGAAGAAGAATATAAATTCCAAAAAGTAGTACAGTATAAAAGCTTTCTAAAATACACTATATATATACGAGTATTGCTTACATTTTTGTACAAAGGTAAGTTTCATAAAACTAATTTGAATATAATGTACCTACTTAATTTCACCTTTGGACTATTTTCGGCCCTTTTCATCTTATAAAATGTTTAACCTCGTTTTATTGACGATTAGTTGAGCAATCAATTGGTACGTTGGGCAATAGAATCCTTACATGGAAACTTCTAACTAAAATTAATACGAGCGCCCGTGTGTTTGTACCAAAAAATTCTTTTTTTCTACGACATCCTTCACTGTGTGTGGACAACACGCATTTGGTTGATTTTTATATGGTCATTGTCTTAATTATGATATTAGTTTAAGGGTGAGGCTTCATTAGTGAGTGCGTTGCATTATGTGCTACACCTGCGTTGCAACGACACACACCATCGCAAGGCAGCGTCTTAGTGGGATTTAAGTCGACTTTCAATAATAGATCGGAACAAACATGTTCTATTGTTGCTTTTATTGGCCACTGCCGAAACAAACATAGAAACATTAAAAGATTCTGTATATCTCTCTCTGGATCCCTTGATTGCATTGTCTCGCCGGCGTGGAGCTCCGACTGCGCAACGCATCACCCTTCATCTCTCGTTCGTCGATCCTTTGAAACGTCACGTGCAACGACGCAACGCATAAATGTGACATGTAGAACCACCCAGTGTTGACGCTGCGATGACACAACGTACTAATGAGGCCCCACCCAGAGTATTTATGTACTGAAAAAAAATGTCCTGTCCGTAAGATAAATAATTTATCTATGTTCATATGTGTCGAATTTATTACATGAGAAGACTATAAATTGAATTTCACCTCAAATCCTAACTTTCATTATTATGCAATATAATTTATAACTCAACATATTCAAACACTCTATTTAGCATATAAAATATATTATAAAAAGATTGTTCTTTTTGCGGATATAAAGATCTCATAAGGAAGTCGAATTTTTGTTTATTTTCTTCTGATATTCTAATATATTACTTCATTTTAAAATAAAATAAGTGCAAAATACTCTTCACCTGATAGAGTGATATATTCCGTAATGACAACGAACTAAAAAAACCTCTCAAAAAGTACTCAACGTATCGTATTGACATTAATATCCATTGAGTGTTTATTCATATCTACCGTCTTTGATTATTCCAGAACTTTCCATCTCACTGTTTTAAAGTTACGAGGTGTCTATTAAGCATGACACTACAAGTCTTATGACAATTTGAAAATTCGTTATAATCTTTAATAATACACACATATCATACATATATGTGTGCATTGATTTTTTTATTCCTTAGTTAAGTATAGTTAATTTCACCTTCACCTTTGTAAAAATCATATGTATATATTATATATACATCTTGTATTCTTTATGAGTAGGGTTATCTATATATTATTCTTTATCTTTTTTCTTAGGAGTTTAATACAATAAAAAAATACAATTAAATACTAAAACTAAACTACAGTATGAAAAATAAACCTAAAATTAAAAACTAGAACTAAATAAAAAAGGAGGGCATAATCCATAATATAAATAAACCTAGCTTAAAAATAAAATAAAAACCTGTATCAAGGCCCGTCCAGCCCCACCAGACCACTGTCGCACCTTGTATTTAGAATAAATATTTCTGTCAAAGTTCAGACAAACACAGATATTGTATATCCCCAAATTAAGCAAGTTACGCTTCTGTTATGTGTATACAACGGACTGCTCTCTGGGGCTGATGATGAAATCACGGAGAAAATTCGTTTCCAAAATTTACCATTCTAGGAATCGACTCCGGAGCCTCTGCGTTGAAGTGAGGTAGGCAAGCAGAGGCTTAGCCCGCTCAACCACAGAGGCTGTCGTAATATATGTAGTTCTATGTCTTTGAATAATATGATTGTGACATTCATAGAGAGACATACAAGCAAACAGACGTCATAATAATTTTTAAATACATAAGTACTCACGTTAGTTACTGGACATAAAAACAACATATTAACACGGGAGTAATCGAGCAAAAGGCACTAGTTAAAGAGTAGGAACATTGAAGCAAAGGTCATTGGTAGCTTTAGAGTGGAAAAAAACGTGTTTCTATAAATAATTTATGATGCGACACAAACAGACAAATAATTTATATACTTTACAATTTTACGTGTTTATTGATTTGTCTTTGTTTCGCTGTGGGTTTTTTACATTACTTACCTTGAATATTTTGTTTCTAGGGACAAATTACTTCTTGATACACACACTATTTTGTAACATTTTTACCCACATGTTTGTCTTTAAGTTGTGTTCCGGCATTAGTGACCAGGTTCCAGACTCACTTAAGAGAGCAGCAGCGCATTTGTAGCACCTTTGGTGTTGCAAATGTCCATAAGCGATGGTAACCGCTTTTCATCGAGTGGGCCGTCTGCCTGTCTGCTTAACTCCTGCTATAGCGGGCACTCGAAATAATAAAGCTTGATTGGTAAACTTGTTTTAATGAATAAACCTACTGAACGAACCCCGAACGCGCGGCGCGCAGGCCGGCGCGTGAGTTCCTACATACATGCGTACGTCACAAGGTTGCAGGATTAACTGAGTAGCTTGGCCGGCGGGCGGGTCGGGCGACCCGAACGCCGCGAGGGTGGAGCGGGGGCCCGCATCGGGGATACGATGTTCCCAACACGTATACTTCCAGCGCTTTTACATACTTGCCGCGCTATAGTCTCCCCCTCCAAGTCCTCGGACACCCCGGGAGAGGACTTGGCTTTGGAAGGCCTACCCCTCCTCCTACTCTGAATTACGGCAGAATCTCCTTGATATAAAGTGAGAGCACTAGCGTGGTACTTAGTAGTGTTTCCATTATTATCTACTACTTTATAGGTGGTAGGACTAACTAACTCAGCTATTTTGAACGGTCCCAGTCGTCTGGGCGTAAACTTACTAGTAACCCCTTTGTCAACATTACTGGAAACGTGGGCCGAAACCAAAACTAAATCACCAATTTTGTAGCTTGGTGCGGGTTGACGCCCCCTATCGGCGTAAATCTTCCTCCGACGCTGTTGATTAGTGATTCGCGTAGCATCGCCCGTATCTATACGATGCAGCGCAAAAGAAGTTGGCGCTCCCCCTGGAGTAAAAATGTCCTCTTGATCATTCAGGAGTTCCGAGAGCCGTTGACGTTGATCCGACCCAAAATGGGAACCTACCTCTGGTTCAAATCTCATCGTAAAATATCGCGGTATATGACTAAAAGTATAACGAGAATTTTTAAAGTCAAGTACCACACCTGCGTCTAATAAAAAATTCATACCTAACAAGGTATCAGTTGCACCAGGCAAAATGATAAAAAGAGTGGGAACGACAGGCCCCTGCGGCACCCTTACATCCACCTTAGCTACATCTACTACAAGATTTTTACATGAACCATCAGCTAACTTAACACTAGTACACGTTTTATCGAACTTATGACCGTGTTTCACTAAATGTGCACGTAAACTTTCACTAGCAACCGATTGCTTTGCACCAGTATCAAACAACGCACTTCCACGAGCACCATAAATCTCCAATTCCACTACGGGTCTCTGACGCGGGTCAATGACCTCGCTTCCAATAGCGGCAATTGACTGGAAAGCGGAAATAGAAGCAGACGATTCCTGTTTATTCTTACAAGTAGAGCAATTAGCTCGTATAACACCAGGCGTGCCGCATCCAAAGCATGTTACTGAAGGTGTCAAACTGTCTTCTTCTTTCTTAATGTTACCAGGAAACGATTTCTTAGATAACAGCTTCGGGCACTCCTCTTTCAAATGGCCGAATTGCTTACAATAATAGCAACGAGCTCTACTTGCTTTACTGGACGAAGCTGGTACTGCTGGATATGCTGTGTCTACAATCGGAGTCACTGATTCCTTATTCTTTCTAAGCTGTGACTGCTGAGAGCTACGGCCTTCATCTAAAATATCTTCAATAGAACGGGCCTGTTCCAATAGCTCAGAGAAAGACATAAAAGATTTACGACATATCTTCTCCCTTATTCTCTTATGCAGTAGCCCATACACCATGTCGAGCTGAGCTTCCTGAGAGATAGCAGTCGACGGCAACTGTGCTAACAATGCTCTTATTTTGCAGACGAAAATATCGGTAGGCTCATCGCCTTGTTCCCGTTCAAATATTTTCCGGTAAACCCTGTGTGGCGGCAAACGAGGACCATAAGTTTGCTTTAATAATTCTATGGCATCAGGCCAACTATTAACAGATGCTTTCACACCTTGCCACCAGGTTGCTGCAAGACCAGACAAAAGCATTGGTAAGCCTCGCAAGGCTATGTGATCTTCTATACCGACGCATTCCTTATATATTTCTATAGCGTCGACAAAAGCTAAAACGTCGCTCCCTTTTGCACCGTCGAAGCGCGATGAGCAATTTGCAAAGTTACCAGACAAGGCACTCGTAACAGGCGCAGGCGGTGAAGCTGGAGCGCGTATCAAAGACAAAAGATACGCCAAGTGTTGATCCGTCATAACTATTGGAGTTCCCGGTTGAACAGACGGCGCCGGCGACTGCGCAAACGGCGCAGCAGAGGTGGAGGCCCCGCTAGGGCCCGCAGTAGGCGGTGGAGGCGCGCCCGGCGGCACATGAGCCACGCCGGACGCGGACAAGAGAGTCTCAGACTCTCCAGCGATACCCCTATCCACAGAGGGTATATGCTGATCCATCCCGTCACTGGTTGCACCAGACCGTGTAAGCACCATAATGCCTAATCGGAAAACTCTATGTTTCCACGGTGATAAATTGTCCGATCACCAAGACAAACGGAAAACACAATATAGTTCAACACAAAATAATTGTTCATCGTAGCCTAAATAAACAATAACTTCAACTATAAAAGATAACTTGAAAATAAAGTTCTAAGTTCAAAACAGTCTGACACTAAAAGTCTTAAATTGGAAAACAACACTGTCTGTACACAAAACACAATGTTCCAATTAACGAAAAAAAAAAGTCTTTGTATAAAATTATTCTTCCAAAATTATTCCAACTAGTAGGTAAGTACAGTCCTGTATAAATAAGTCCAAAAGTACTTACGGAACCATCGTACGTATTAACAACAAATCTTCTTTTCACTTCGTAGGTACTTACATATACGAACATAAACACTAATTTCTAGTTCTTTATACTTATAGTCACTTTATATAAAACAATAAATTAAATTTAAATCAAAATGTCACGTAAAACAAACACAAATAAACATTTGAACCGTTTTAGGGTACCTAGGTTTATTCAAAGTACTAACTTAAGTTATAAACAAGTATGCAAAAGTACGAACAAGTTTGAATAAAAACGAATGAGTCCGAACAAGTTCAAACAAGTCCAAACACGTCGAGCACTCACACTCGTACGAACGTGTATTTCACTCACAAGTCCTATAGAAACCTATTCAGAACACGTTAGGTCATTAGGTACTAAATCACGAACCTACAGTTTAGTTCTAGACTTACGATAGCCACCTAAACGTCGCGTTGAGTACTAACTCAGAACAAACGCGGAACAAACGTATCGGCACACACAGGTATCGCAAAGTTTATAACTAGAACACACTAAAACTGATTTAAAACACTATATTTCGTGCCACACGTTGGGCTGCCAATTATTATAGCGGGCACTTGAAATAATAAAGCTTGATTGGTAAACTTGTTTTAATGAATAAACCTACTGAACGAACCCCGAACGCGCGGCGCGCAGGCCGGCGCGTGAGTTCCTACATACATGCGTACGTCACAAGGTTGCAGGATTAACTGAGTAGCTTGGCCGGCGGGCGGGTCGGGCGACCCGAACGCCGCGAGGGTGGAGCGGGGGCCCGCATCGGGGATACGATGTTCCCAACACGTATACTTCTGTTGGAAAGCAACTGGTTTGAAGGTAAACACCTACCTGTCAAGATAAAATTCCTATTTTGGAACATCGCTATAACTAATACAGACAGATTAAATGCATATATAAAATGATCCATCGACAAAAAATGTATGAATACGTAGTAGATACTATCATATTTTACGAATAAAATAAAATAAAAAAATTATTATTAGTAGGTATATTTACATCGTTTAATGGTGTAATTTAATCTTTATTTTATTGTATTAAACAGAAATACATATTTAATAAACTAAGTTTAATAAATTTAGATGTATTTAAACCTACAACGTTGTTTTAATTAAACTAAAATATCATAATATTAGACATGTGCGCCGCGTTTAAAACGGTGGAGGCGCCGGTGCGTAGGAAGTTTCAGACGACGGCGGCGCGGCGCCGGCGGCGTGGCAGTTTCAGGCTTTTTTAAGTTACTACATTTAAATCTACTCCATCTCCGTCTGCTTCGAAAAATTGTCACAAATAAGACTCGGGCAGCTAAATGTGTCAGTTGCAAACCGGGAATAAATAGCGAGAGTTCAAAGATATGAACACTTCTGTACTGTACTGTGTGTAATATATATGTATCCTATATACGTGTATTTAATTTGCACACCACCGTCATACACTTTCGATTCCTTTCACACAATCCACAGCCCGGGTTGTCTGAAAGAGATCGCTCTAAAGCCACAAGACCGCCCTTTATTCCTGCCTTTACATAAAATTACTGTAAATAATATTATATGTGTACGTGGTGAACAATAAAGAATTTTCTATTTATCTACCTCTGTTCTTTTCAGGCTATATTACCTACTTGTTCTATATCATGATAACAATTTCCCTTATGGTGTTAGAGAGCTCAATCATTTATAAATATTTAAATTGCCTACAAATATACAAAATAGTACGGAATATATATACAACTCAATTGAATACTTACTTACGTATAATAATGTTATTATACTCTTTATAGATATATAATAAATCTCGTCTTTGTAAGAATAGCGATGAACAAGTATACAATTCAAAAGTTTGGTGAGATAAGCATTTGACCTTACTAAAGTATCGTCGTGACCATGTAGTGATAGCAACCGGCAAGTGTCAGAACTGATTGGCGATCGTTGTGAAAAACATCTAGATTACCGGATGGCAACAAGATTGAATTAGTTGAGTTGAACTTATGATAATGTATTGTAATTTTAAAATGCCTCATAAATAATGCACCTACACACACTTTAATATGCATTATTATAGTTTTCCGCATACCAAAACATATCAAATATACTACTTCATGTTGAAAAGAGAGACAAAAACAATGGATAATCATTAAAATTTACTTAAGGAGTACACTTTGTCGGCCTCTGTGGTTGAGTGGGCTAAGCCTTTGCCGGCCTACCTCACAGCAACGCAGAGGCTCCGGGTTCGATTCCTGGTATAGTAAATTTCGGAAACGTATTTTCTCCGTTATTTACTATGGTCTGGGTGTCTGGGATCGGCCCCAGTGTAGTACGTTGTATATAACACAAGCGTAACTTGCTTAATTTGGGGATATACAATATGTGTGTTTGTCTGCCGATTATTATTATTATATAATATTAAAATAACGCCGTTATAAGCTACTAGGGAGATAATTATTTTACAATAAATACTATAATTTTGGAAATCTATTTTTGAGTTATAATCACATCCCATAAAAGCACAGCCTTCTGGTTTCTTTTATCATACACATGTATGTAAAGTGTAAAGAACTATGTTGTTCTGCATAGTTTGTGAAAATATTATTACGATTTCTCAAATTCATGAATATAAGACTCTACTCAGCTATGCAATTTCAAAACTTAGTAAGTGCATTTTAAACAATTTTACGCCACAGCACAAAAAATACCAAGTGTTTCAACAACATGAAGCCTAGAACTATTTATGAAACTCATCGACAACGATATTATATCTTGATTCCAGTCGTTACTTCTTTTAGTATGCACAAAATATCAGCAAGACGATAAATGCGCAAACATTTTTTTATCCGTGCAGGAACGGAGGAAGAATATAATTTCCTGCAGCCGGACCGCATGCCGTAACAGGCGATAAAACAACCAACAGACAGGTGGTAGGGTAATTGCCCGTCTGGATGACTAATCAACCCTGGTCCAGAGTGTGCCGCCATAATAACCTTGAGTTGTGTTCCGACAATAGTGGCCAGGTTCCAGTTTTTCTTTAGAAAGCGATTTATTTTTTTTCGTTACAAATGTCCATTGGCGATGGTAACCGCTTTCCATCAGCAACTCATGCAATAAAATATAAATAAATACAATTTCAGTTGTTAGGTTTTGATATTGCATAGCTGAGTAGATGTATATTCATTAATATTTATATATTGGAAGAACCGTTTCATGAAATGTAATTACGAGGTACTAATGATGGATAATTAATATTAAGCCATATTTTTGTATATAACAATAATAAATAATATATACGTAGTTTTTGACGACAATTTCAAATATGATATTTTCTGCGCAGTTTTATTGTTGAATCAATTTAATAAGTGCTTGGACAATAGTGTCCTACTAAAGGTTCCGTAGAGATGTAAAACGTTGACAGTTTCCGTTATTTGGCTATGAAACGGAAAATATCTCATATCCCAAAAACTAGTCAACGGATATTGTTAAAACTAATTTTTGTTAAACGAATTTTTGAAGCTCTACCACTTTGATTATTTCAGAATTTACCATCGCATAGCTTAAATCTTAGAAAGGAGTCACAGTTTTTACGACATTAGGAGCTATCTAGCCACTTACTGCATTCATTATAAAAGGTATTACGAGACATCATTACTTTTTAAAATCTTACTAACGATAGATCACGCGATACTTAGTTATATGTAGTAGTGGTTGTCCAGTGGTCGAAATTCGATCATGATTAATTTAAATTATAAGTTTGAACATTATTAAGGTCCTGTTGTCAAAGACTATAACTTCTATAATCACATATTTCGCTAAGGCCACACTGTTAATTTGACTTTAACAATAAACAAAAGAGTATATTGCGTGTGTGTGTCGAATACATTTTTTTATTGATTTAATGTATTTTTATGCATATTTTTTTAAAATATTATTATTAGCATTCTGCACTCCTTCTCTATATAAACTATAAGTGTGCGTAATTTTATACTCCTCCGTTTGCGCAATTTTCGTAAAAAGGAGTGCAAAGTTTTAGCTTCACGTATTAATATAATGATGACGACCACCTCTAATCTTGATTTCATACGCGATTTCACTACATAACTTTGTAGCCTCATATAGATTACATCAAATTTCATCGATATTCTTAGAGTTTTCCAAGAAAAATGACTCATACACAGAGAGTCGAATAATCGGACGAATCGCTACGGAACGTTAAAAAGCAGAACAATAATTTACATAATACTACAAAACTTTTTAGAAACGAATTTATATTACTTCATCTAATCACTACTGCGTTTTGCAAAATATTTGTAGTTACATAAGACTTAACGCGTTAGTGTGTACCGTGTAAGATCGACGTATGAGCATCTGCTTGTCCTTGACAGCGTGACTTTTGTACTTCCAAATGTCGTGAACTCTGAAGATCTAAAGGTCAGAACTATTATAAAGTCATAAAAATAATACTACTCATTATGATCGAGAGTGTTCTTATACGCCAGTTTGCATCTGGAGGCAGCTCTGCCGCGTATTTATGTATATGTGGAGGAAAAAAATTGCCCGTTTTGATTTTTTTAAATTAGCCAATTATGTGATAGTCTACCCATTTGGACATGTTCCGTAAATTAGATAACGTGGAATATCTTCGTCGTCTGAGTATGAAGAAAAAAAATTAAATCAAAAATACTGCACAACCGTCAGTATTAAATGTTTATCGTTCACTGCCTAGGGTGTTTGTTTTTTGTTGGACTTGACTTTATGTTGTTGGTCCGAAAACCTCACAACTTTACCGGGGTTTTCGCTTCGCGAAGATGCTCGTACCTAGCGGGCAACTTGCTCGAGGTAGCTCCCTAGGGGGCTTTACCTCGGCTGGACTGTTGCCATGAAAGGGGGATGAATCTAACGATGCTGTCTAGAGGGCGACTCAATGTACTAATTGAGAACGTGCGACAGGTAATACAAAGCCCGAGGGGAAGGATCCCGGCGGACCGGGATCCGCAGTTCACGGCGACCTATCTAACTGCTGTTTCGCAACGTGTTATGGCTGGAAGAGAAGAAATGGCGAAACGCCAAGGGTTGCCTGGAAACGATCGCTTTTTAGCCATAAGATCGCCCGCCGTACAGGTTTACACAACTATAGTTCTTCCCGATGTACCCGCGCAGCAGATCACTTTTAATAGCTAACCAGAGAGCATATCGAAAACCGTTCTGCCATATCTGCGCAAACGAAAACTTCTGATCGAAATTGTAATTTGTGTACTGTCTTGTGTATTTTTCTACTTCTGTTTGTGTTTTGCTTTGCTTTGCTTGCTTTGGTGTACAATAAAGAGTTATCTATGTTCCCCATATTTCAAAAATTAGTTAACTGATTTTGTTAAAAACAAGCTAATTATCGTTGAAACTGTTATTGAGCCTCTTTGAATATGTGCAGAATTTGCCATTTCATAATTGGATAGATGACACTATAGTAAATTCTGAATGATTTACATAAAGAGCAAGTGCTAAAATATCCTACTATTGTCTTGCTTTCAATATATAAAAATAATTTTAATTCATACTTAAAGAATAATACTCGTAGACACGTCATTTAACTCGTTAAAATTATGACAGTACAACTTGCAGAATTTCAGAAGTATCTCAGTTGATTTTCAAAATTAATTTCCCTATAAAAAAGGGGGTCACTTTGTATGACTTTGAAAGCGAATATTATTTAGAATTATAGCAACAGTAATTAGAACTGAATGTAAAAAGCAGATTCCAGAAAGAACGAAGATTACTAATTATTTTTTTTTATACGGACATAAATAATTGTCAGTGAGAAAGGAGGATAGTTGGCAGCCATAGCAAAAGTTTCTCAACTTCGACTTGCTATAAAAGAAGTTACAAGCATGATATTTTAGTAATAGAATATACAATGAAAGCAAATATCCAATACAATATGTAAAGAATTTTCAACATTTGACACCAATAATATTGAGGTAATAAACACGTGCAGAATAAAGTCATATTTTGTCTAAATTACTTATTGCCAATAAAATTGGCAATATAATTCGCGTTTTATATTTATTGCTGCTTGCTGTAATTACAACAATTATTTAATAAACAATCTGTTTTTTAATTATTTGCTAGTGCATTTAATATTTAATACAGCCTGTATTTATGAAAATGGACGCCGAGCACAGCACATGTGCGCCGCGTCAGGCGTAAATATTTATAATTTTCATGTTCTAGCCATACAATAAAAATGCTATTGAATGACCACAAGGGGTGCCAATGGTATAATTATTTTTAATCGTTTTGACCTTGACGAAGTCTGTGATTGAGCGAGCTAACCTTAGTCGGCCTATCTCACTACATCGCAGAGGTTCCGGATTGCATTCCTGACATGGTAAAATTGCTAAGTGAAATTTCTGTTATTTACTACGATCTGGGTATCCGGAAACGGCCCCAGAATGGTCCGTTGTATATTACCCATAACACAAGCGCAATTTGCTAAGCTTAGGGATATACAACGTGTTTGTATTCGTCTGCCGATTATTATAATTATATCTTATCTTTATATATAAAATTTCGTCGTCAGTTCGTGTGTATGTCACGAAACTCCTCTTAAACGGTTGGACCGATTTTCTTGAATTTCCCCGGATGGTTTAGATTCATAATTGGACCCGGTAGGTGGCGCTACAATCAGGTTCTAAATTTTATTTTTTTACAGCATGAGGCTAGTTGCCATTGTTATATTGCTTTTTGTTTGTTATCCTTTTCTATTTTATAGCTAGGCTTGTCATACAATTTTTTGAACTGTCTATCTCCGTCACCAATTACTGGGGTAATCCTTTACTCAATACTTGAGTAGATATCAAGAAGAGCTACCATGACTCTCAATGATCGTTGGCTCAGTTCGCTTCAAATGTTAATCTAATGCACTATGCAGCAATTTATTTGTTTATAACAAGGTCGTAAAATATTTATATTGAAAGTATATTTCTCAAAATTATATAAAGAAAATTCATAATGTCACGTGCTATTTATGAGGCAATACTGATAACACAATAGCAGTTGAAGAAGTGTTTTTGATATGAATAATATAAAAATAATAAAGGGCTAGAATTGTCGAATGTTTGAGACGTGGACACTGATGGCAGGATTGGTTCATGTTCACCAAGTATACTATCTTGTAAATAAATTAAAACCAAACACAATTAATGATAGTGATGTCAGGAGCCTTAAGAACAGACGAGCGTGCATGACAAGAGCTATGAATGTCAAAGAAGCAAGTGAGGTGTGTAATAATAAGCCTGAATGACGCTCTGTTGTTCGTGCCTACCTCGCAAGGGAACTAGCGTGAAGTTATGTATGTATGTACAATGAATGATTTTATAAGTTTTGTTTATCTTTTAAAGTGAAACTTCTATATAGACGGGGGGTATTAGGATTTCAAATTGGACAAGCACATTAACAATCTGCCCGTAAAACTTCAAGTTAAAATATTGTTAGGATTCGTTTTTCCACTTGTCCGTTGCGATTCGTTTTTCCACTTGTCCGTTGCGATTCGTTTATCCACTTGTCCGTTGAAGTTTCCCTTCTACTTTGTGTCCCAGCACACATTTTTTATATCCATGACTATAGGTTAGACTATAGTCTAGCAACTACGACGAAATTTTTGGTGAGATTTTTCTTCCGCAAAATCCACTGTAACCTATGGAAAAGTGCTCGATTTAAATTCTGTAAAATACTGCAGATACCATATGCTTTTTAGGCCCACATTTTTTGGATATTATTTGTATACTATTTCTTATAGTTTATGTATAAACTTGTCGTGTCTGAACATTGAAGCTATGTAAAAAACAACTGGAATAGTCTATATAAACGATGGAGAAGACGATGCATTTTTTTTTTAGATTTCTCGTCTGTTTGTTCGGGATTCACGTAAAAACTACTGGGCCGATTTCGATGCGATTTTTATTCTTAAACTCTGTGCTATATTTTGTCCTGGGAATCCCACAGGAATTTTTCTGGGAATAATTTAAAATGGTTACATTAAAATCTAATTTTGTGTTCTAAAGTGATTTTTTTACTGATTGATAGCAAGATAGCTAATTTAATGTAATAAAATGTATGATATTTTTATCCCGGGAATGCCGCAGGAAGTTCAAGTTAAGCATGGACGAAATCGCGGGCATATCCTAGTAGTTCTATTACAATAAAAAGCGTTATAGTGGCTATTATAGTGCGTTATATAAGTGGTATAGTGTATTATTAGAACTTAGATTTTGTTACGTATTCTTGGAGTGTTTTATATTATTTATTGTCTTTACCGCTACTGATATGTTCTAATATTTTCATTAGTTTAGAGGATTGCCTGGTAGAGATCGCTTTAAGCGTTAAGGCCGCCCTGTGTTCAACATTTATTGTACCTAGTTTTTAAGAACATAGTTTTAATTTTTGGTGAACAATAAAGTGTTTTCATTCATTCATAATGTCGCTATCTCTGTAATTTTTACATGTATTGTATAAGTGTATACTTATACATTTATTGTATTTAATTATGAGTATATAAATCTAAATATGTATTTATAAATAAATATATATAATAATATTATTACTATTTTGTAATATTTCTTTAAAATATTGTGCAACAAAACCCTATCCTAACTTTTGTGCCATATTGCTCTCTCCATCCCAAGATTGTCTGGAAGAGATCGCTGTCAGCGATAAGACCGCCATTTGTATCTAATTCTAAGCTGTTTATGTGTATTGTTTCATTAATTTTATTGTACAATAAAGTAAATTCTATTCTAATCTAAAACTAGTACGGGAAGTAATGATTGTCGCGTAATGTTAAATTAAGCACTATTGCATATTGTGTTTAGCTTATTACTGGAGACCAATACTTTATTTAGATACTAGTCCAATGCAAGGCGACCAGTGTAAAGTAACCATTTTTTTTTTGAGGCGAGGGAAAATGCTTACCGATTTACGCACAATCTGGGCCGTTGCTAGGGGAACCACACGCGTCGATCGGGGGCGATAACACTGCAGCAATAGTATGCTCTTGGCAGTGCTCCGTCCGCGATCGCCGTCACAGAATAGTGTGGCGACTCCGAGCGTTGCTACATGAGCGAGCAGCCCCAATACCCACTAAAAAACCCCTCCTCCCTGTCGACCCTGCGCTTTTGTTTGTGTTGTAAAGGCTGAGATTTAGAACATAGTTAAACTCAGTCGATCCAGCGCAATAAAGTGCTTGGAGTGTGCCCTGGGAGAACACACCCCACTTCGTTGTGCGGGAGTAGAAGGTCCTTTGCTCTCCTAGCAAGCTAAAGGCCTCCCGCAGTGTAAAGTAACCATTGCGCTAACTATGATAGCAAACAGTGTTATTACACGTTTCAGTCGGTTGTAATAAAAATAACACACCTGGCGCGCAGTATAGTGAAAGTTGTAATACTGTCAACTGACAACTGACATATTCTGTTATATAACGTAATGATTGTTGATTGACAGTAATTTGACATTATGAGGGTGTTGTTAACTATGTTATGTTACTGTCTTGGGGGCAGAAATGGATTTCGAAAAAAGTCTCCATAACAAGTGTGTTATTAGCAGTGGTCTGAGTAGGTAGAGATATTTATAGCGAATCACTTCAAACGTTGTATTAATATGGACATGCCATTGATTGATGATGATTTTAAAATTATCGAGAACATTAACAAAGGATAAAACTACGTTGTTTTATTCGATTTTTATTCCGAAGTTTCGGCTACGTTTCAGTAGCCAATAGCGTTAAAACGTAGTTTTATTAAATGTAGTACTCGCCAATACTTAAAATAATACTATATTAACAAAGAATTATGTGGGGGACAAATGCCTAGCCACTTTACCTCTACCAAGTCCCTCTAGAATGGGTAGATGAGATACACCGACGAGGGCTGGGTTGACGTCTGGTATAACAGCCGTGCCAATCAATAGTCTCACAATAACTCTATCCGTGCAGGAACGGAGAAAGAATACAATTTCCTGCGGCCTGGTGGCCTGTCGTAAGAGGCGACTAAACAACCCACAGCTAGGTGGTAGGGCATTTGCCCGACTGGATGGCTACCACCCTTGGTCTAGAGCATGCCGCCATAACAACTTTAGAGTTGTGTTCCGGCATTAGTGACCAGGTTCCAGACTCACTTAAGAGAGCAGCAGCGCATTTATAGCACCTTTGGTGTTGCAAATATCCATAGGCGATGGTAACCGCTTTCCATCCAGTGGGCCATCTGCCTGTCTGCTGAACTCCTGCAATAAAAAATAAATAAAAAAAACATTCTAAGAGTTTTGAGTGAATTGCTATTATGCTCATTTACAGTTAAATCACATAGATGACTGATTATTATTAAAATCATAAATAGGTTTTAATTTAAAGTGACACATAATTATACTTGTAATATGTTATGAGAAAACATTTTTTTTTATAATGTAATAATTGTAGTTATTTCTAGTATAAACGTTTTCTATACCTTTATAAAGCCAAATAAACAACAAGAATTCACTTATAACATCTTTTATATCCATGTTTATGAGAAATGAATATGTAGTGAACAATAAAGAGTTTTCCATCTGTCTAAAAAGTTAAATATGATTTAAATCTCATAAGATCCATGAGACAACATGTCCATGCTATGATAACATGTTTTAAATAACAAATAGATCTCTACCTACTCAGATCACTAGTATTACTTTCTCGATCTTTGTAGTACATTGATTTGATCGCGGGGAACTTTCATGGTATATCAGCATAATCACCTTTCAATGCAATATTATTTGATTATTGCTAATAACGCCATAAAAATTTCACATTAATCCGATAATCTTAATCATTGATTATATATTTATGAGTGTCAAAACTTGTTTTGACAAATTTCCAATTTATAGTCATTGTTAAATCGTTAGACTAGATATAATTAATAGCTTTCACTTTTATTTTAATATATTTCAATATTATCGCCTTCAAAACTTCTGTATAAGATTCATAATTGGGTTACGTAAATATGACCACGTCACTGAATTCCGTAAAAAACTCGAGTGGTTACCCATCAAATTTCGCCGGAATACTCATATTCTCACTCTACTCTACAGGATAATGTTTTCCACCCACTAGGCCTGCTTACCTCAAGGAACGCTTCGAATTTCTGTACGTATCTATCTCCCACAATTTACGCCCCTCAACTAAATACAGAATAAACACGTACCTATACATACGTCTTGATTTTACAATAACTCTTTTACCGTCCAGGCTGTGCGTCTTTGGAATGAGCTACCTATTGCTATAAGACAAGCCAAATCCTTACAGTGTTTTAAAAATCAAGTTGAGCATTACTTCTCCATCGTGCATATTTCCTAACACTGTTATATATATGTATGTTTGTATTGTCGTATGTATATATACGTGTGTATATACATCTATATATATAAAAATGAATCCCTATTTCTCTTGGTCACGCCATCACGCGTGAACGGTTAGACTGATTTCACTAATTCTTTTTTGTTGTGTTTGTTATTGACAGGAGAAGGTTCTTATGAAAGAAAAAATTAAGATAATTGCGCGGAAATTTAGAAAATTTAAGAATACTTAACCACCATATAAAATCATTTCTAATCTAACCTTAGCGCTTTGGACAATATAAACTTTTTTAATGTAACCTGATGACGTTTGACATAGAATTGACAGAATGCGTGCTGCAAATATCGTCAAAGAGGATGTAAAAAAACTGAATATCGTTTAAAACAGATGCTTCGTTCGGAGTTATTTTATTGATAAAATACATGTAAAATAATTAATTTCGCTGTAATCGGGTTCCAATATTTAGGTGAAATTATTTTTGTGTTTGTTCAAGTGGGTCCCGGGATGGTATAGATTCAAATTTGAACCAGGTAGATGGCGCTGTAATGGGGTTCCAATATTTAGGTGAAAATATTATTGTGTGTGTTCCAGTGGATCCCGGGACGGTATAGATTCAAATTTGAACCAGGTAGATGGCGCTGCAATCGGGTTCAAAATTTTTATTTCTAAGGGCAGGGCAACGTCTGCCGGGTACAGCTAGTATGTATATATATTTACATTTTTTTGTACTTATATGTATTGTGTATATCATTCATCATTATTTATAAACTGCACCACCGTCAGAATTAAAAATCCATTAATCCCTGCTAAGGGTTGCCAGAAGAGATTGTTTTTTAGCGATAAGGCCGCCCGTTGTACTATCTCTTGTATGTTTCTATTTCTTTTTATACATGTTTTGGTGTAAAATAAAGTGTTGTCTATCTATCTATCTATTATCTAATAAATCTATTTATATAAAAATCAATTGCTGTTCGTTAGTCTCGCTAAAACTCGAGAACGGCTGGACTTATTTGGCTAATTTTGGTTTTGAATTATTTGTGGAAGTCCAGGAAAGGTTTAAAAGGTGAGTAAATATGAAAAAAAGCTTGGAATATAATAAAAACAACAATTTCGCTTTCCCTTAGAAACTATTCCTACCTGTCAAACATTTGATGTTCGTCCCGTCGTCTAGAAATCAATTAAATTTAAAAGTCGTTTAGAAATCAAATTAAATTTAAAAGTGAAGTTTTTTTAATTTTTTTGGTTTTGTATATTAAATGTTTGATGTTCGTTCCGGTTAAGTTTTGACCACATTTTTTACTAAACTTGAAACATTCTGCAATTATCATTCAGCTTTTTTATTTATTGATTCTGAGGCGGTACGAAGTTTGCCGGGTCAGCTAGTTATTGCAATATAATTGTCCCCAATTAAAAATACAAACTCTTAAAGAATATAGTGATGATTTTTAAAGACCTAAACCCTCTATCCCTTCCCTTCTACTCTTCCCCGCTATCCCTTAGCAGCTATACACAAATTACGTCACACGTTAAGGTAGGGGCAGGGTCGACAAAGTGTGACATTGCGTGACAAGGTGTGGGAAGGGTCCTAAATTTGGTGATGTCACATCACAAAATCAAATATATTTAAGCTTTAAAACACGAAATTACACATACTCAAACCAACGCGCACTACCATCGCATTGCATTACACGCACATTTCACAAACAAACCAAGACACACAAAGAGCCTAAAAATTAATAACCCAGTCACAGAAAAGAAAAAACCAACACACATGGCACTAGATAGGACTATATATAAGTATAGATATAAGGCCAACACTGCACATGCACTTCCTCACAACACCAGCGTGTAACAGATACACTCTACATTAGTATAAGTTTAGTATTAAAAATAAGATAAATTATTATAATAAGTTAATCTTAAGGTACACCATAACATATAAATCACTAAATTAATGTCACACACTAACAAAAATAAACAATAAGCGTGTATGGACTCTAAAATTTTTCATAGAAATTAAGTAGTAAAAAAAGGTACGGAACTCGAGTCCGTAGATATGTTAATAATAAAAATTTTAAAAAATTAAAAATACGAATGTTGAACTATTAACGAAAATGTACAAAATATTTCAAAGTATATATTAAATTTATAATTTAGTGTAAGTATGTATATTTAAATTGTACAGTCCTATCTTTTTTCTGCTCCACCGACATCGCCAGATTAATAAAGAATTTATTTTAAGCTAGGTTGCTGGAAGAGGTCGCTTCTAGCAATAAGGCCGCCTATTGTTTTGCCAGAAAAGTATTATCTTTATGCATTTTGTTTTTATAATCGTTTATTTTGGTGAGCAATAGAGTGTTATCTAATCTAATCTATTTCCAACTCTATCTGTATGAGCATTGTGTTTAAATTATTAAAAAATAATTTAAATGAATATAAAACTAATTACGGAACTGCTGTTTTACAATTAATAATTTCTTGGTGTAAAAAAATATGTGATGTCACATTAGGGAGGGAGAAGTCTCACGAATGTGACCAGCTGTGACAAATACGGGGGAGGGGCCCAAAGTCGTGAAATTCGTGTGACGTCATTTGCGGGTGGCCCTTAATAAGATAGTAGGATCATTTCCGTCATCCGTCATTTGCTGAAAATAAAAGAAATATTTACAAAAACTATTACGACTAATATTAGTTATAGAGGGACAGTCAGATGGACGGAAATGCCAATATTATAAATGTTACAGTTTTTTTTCTAAACAGCTATGAATAAGCTTTTTTAAAAAAGGTTATTAAATACAAGCTTTTGAGATCCTGGATATCATGTAGCAGCAGAGTGCTAGCCAAGTAAAACGAGCCCAAACACGACGGGTCTATCTTGTTTAGTACAGGAGTTCCTATGGCCACCTTCCGACTCCATCATCAGATCAGCTCCATGGTATTGCATTGTCACGCGATAATACATATGCGTGCAAAATTTCAGCTCAATCGGAAACCGGGAAGTTGGTCCAATTTAACTTGCAAGATTCCACCCGAACTTACATACATCCAGTGCAAGTTAAATAAAAGCTGTAACAAAAATACCAAGAAGTATGGGCGAGTGTAGCCACTTAGAAGTTTCTAATTAGTATTTGAATAAATAACCGCCTTATTCTGTTCAAAAATGACTAAAATATTTATTTTACTACGATTAAAAATTAATTTTATGACTCTAAAAGTCACGTAGAATCTATCAAGGTTCTTAAAGATAGCCTTCCATGTGCTATTAAAGGCTTATTACCATAAAAAATTGTATTACACAATTGATAGCAATAGACCTTGTCACTGATACGTACCATAGAGATTGATCGCTATAATAAAAGACACGAAATTAAACCGCTAAATGTGTTAATTAGAAAACACGCTCATAACATGCATTTAGAGAGAGAAAGTGTTTTTTGTGTAAAAATGAATGTTTTGTAACGAAATGTTTATGATAATTAATGCTTGTGATGTTTGTGTAATTAACACGTGGAACAAATACCATGCATTCAGGACATACTAGAATTCTATCTTGATGCACAAGGTTAAACGCGCGATTTGATTTCTTAGTGGAACGTACCGCGCGGAAGTTCAGCTAAATACGCTCGCAGTGTTTTGAGTTACCAATGGCACATTAGCAGAAATTACACCGCGTTCGGATCGGTAACTACCTACCGCAGATGTGTTGTTAGACTAACTGCGGACTGGTTGCGTGACGCATCTGACACTCACGAGAGTTGACTCGAGTGAACCTTGTTTTGGGGGCTTGGTTTGCCCCGGCAGTAAATGAGATTCCGCCGACTCCATCGCGCTTCCTCCGCGTCGGTTGGTTCTCAATCATTTCTTCTCGTTAAAGTAAAGGCTGAACCTTGTTTACATTACTAGGAAAGTGACGGCATGACAAATACGTCACGTAAACCTAAGTTACAATGAACATGGCCTTTATTGCTTGCTGTCGTGGATATAGCCTTATATAATTGAGGCTTTAATTTCTGCGTAGAATGTTCTATATAACAGTGGGAGCGGCGCACAGAGCGATTTTCGCGATCAAGTGTGTATTTTATGCTTATGTATTGTTAAGCATTGTTTTAAATGTATTTCTTCAACAAAAACAGACATATTTTTTATATTTCTACACCTAAAAACCCGAAAGGGTTTGACTAAGATGCTAAAATTTAAATTAGTATATAGCCGTTAAAAATCAAATTGGGGCAATTAAATTTGCCGTGCTTATATAACGAAGACGCTGACATCTATGAATGAATCCTGCTGTGGATTTTCCAATGCTGAAAGCACTACTAAGCTCGTCCAAAAGTGCGTAAATAGTTTTAGATAACGCATCCTTCTTTAAGCCTCATACACACTATGCGGTTAGCCGGAGTCCGATTACCCGGTTGGCCTCGTAGTATGCGCTTGATTCTGCATCTAGCCAGATTACGGCAGCCGGTATCACGCTGCTAATAAATCGCATAGAGCGTACGTACATTAACACCATCCGCTTGACCGCCGATAGGTCTGCAGCGCAAGCAACCGAGCTAGTCTTACGGCACATTACCTACCTTTATAAGTTGTGCGCAGAAGGTTTGCCGATGAAAATCTTTACCCCGGCTCCCACAACCGCGACCCGCGGTCTTCTAGTTCTTAGTACTACTTAGACAAGCCCCGGTCCCAGTCGTTGAAAGCGGGAGGGCCGACCATCGGCAAACCTTCTGCGCACGCCTATCGGTTAGCCTCTACAGTGCTTATGGGCACTTAGTGTTGTAGTTGTACATAGACGGTATACAATAGCCACAGGTAGACCACCTTCCCGTTTACTTACATACATACATACATACATACATACATACATACATAACTTCACGCCAGTTCCCTTGCGGGGTAGGCACGAACAACAGAGTGCCATTTAGGCTTATTCTTACACACCTCACTTGCCTCTTTGACATTCATAACTCTTGTCATGCACACTCGTCTGTTCTTAAGGCTCCTGACATCACCTTCTGCTAGTACACGATCAATTTGATCATGGAAGGTGTGTCGTGGCCTTCCACGACTTCTGCATCCATCCACTTTTGCATTGTATATCTGTTTAGTCATTCTTTCATCATGCAAAACATGTTTTATGTTTACTTACAAGCAAACATAAAACATGTTAGTCTCGATTGATATATTTACCCAACAACATTTCCACCTATAAAGACGAACGACTGAAATTCTTGTTGTGGGCATTGCATTAAAGGTGTTGTAATGAAGGTAAAATTTATTATTACATTGGCACAAAAACACACAAAAATCGTTTACTTGGCGATGCGTAAAAAAGTGTTTTCGCATAAAATCGATTTTCCTCCTTAACCGATTGAATAATTTACATAAATACGGAAGGGGTGTTATGTCATTATGATCATTAACTTTTTATGGGTCAAAAAGAACTGTAACGAAATCGATTACAAGATTCATTAGGTATGCCATTGCAAAATTGTTTACTCAATTAAATATTAGTAATAGTTTTTATAGGGTTCTGGAGTCAGTTTAGAAATAACAGAACCTTCGCCTCCTCTTTGAACATTTTGTTCAAAAACAAACCTTTTCCTTCATTTACGGTTTCATATTCTTTTATAGAAATTTATCCTAACAAGGTAGGTACACTAAGATTTGGTAGAATAATGCAGAATGTATTTATTTTTCAAAATCAGCCGATTCAATTCCTGACAAGGGTAATTGATTTTTCAAAAGTCTCATGATACTTTAGTTTTCGTCAAAATCGGTTTTGAGACTTTTTTTGAGAGTTTTTCGCTATTTAGAATAGTTTAGGATTAAGACCTGAAGACCCACATGAGAAATTCACCTGTATATTGTATTCTACCTATAATCTCTCGAGAATACTGAACTTAGATCACCGTCTTCTATGGGTAAGTGTAGAAGATTGGCTGCCAGTGGCTGCTTATGTCGCTGGTCTGTTATCAAGGACACCAGCCCTGGGCACACCTGAAGAGTCGAAAAGATGTTTTATTTTAATAGTTCTTATATTACAATTCGAGACAACTTTCTTTGCTGATCACTTGTTGCTGAAAATGTAGTCATATTTCGTGGAATATTTTTGAACACAAATCCAAAAATTCTATGCAATCTCAACCATAACAAAACCATTTAACATACAGATTCCATTCTAAAAACGAGCAAAACTTAAATAATTACAGTAAATTTGAATAAATTACTACATTTCTAATATATTAGATAACATTACAGTGGCGTAGACAAAAACAAAGAAAAATGTAATTATTTGATGTCTGTGTTAGGGTACCGTAACAACTATAAAATTATATATCCTTGAATCATCTACATTCAGAAGTAGTCTAAACTAAAATTAACAAATAAGTATTATAAATATATACAAATATTATAAATAGGAAAGTTTTGTTTCTTTGTATGTTTGTATCGATTAAACTCAAAAACTACTAGACCGATTTAATTTTTTTTTCACCATTCGAATGTTGCATTATCCCTGATTAATATAGGCTAATTAAATATTAACGATCCTTACTAAAACTTCAATAAAGTAACCAATTAATAATTAAGTAATTTAAACAAAAATTAAATTAAATTATTATTATTAATTAATTAAAAATTAATTAACTAAGTAATTTAAACAAAACACTTGCCGCTGGAATGGGGTTCTACGATTTTGATAAAATTTTATGTGTGTTTGAGTAGGTCCCCGGGCGGTTTAGACCCACAATTAGACCCGGTAGGTGGCGCCGAAATCGGGTTTTGGATTTTTATTGACCGCTAGGTAAACCATAAGCTAATTAAAGCCTAAGAGTGGTACATATTGATATGACATTTGGTGTTAGATGGGATCGTGCCAGAGGGCTGACTGCATTGCCACGCTGGATGACAATGTTAATTTGCTGTGCGAAGTATAAACAGCCTTCTGATCACAGGTAGCAACAAAGATTTTCCTACAAATTTCTTTATAGATAGACTCCACGGATCTTTTTTGCATGGGGTCATCCATTTTCGGACCATCAGCTGCGTGGGGAATTCTCGCAGCCGGTATGTAGGAATCGCCCGGTGAAGATGTGCGTTGGCACTAAAACCCCATGGGTGCCACCTTTCGCCCGAGTGCCGGGGTTGCAGGACGTAGCGCCAAGCCTTTCTCCGCAACCCCGGCGACCCTAGGGGCCTGATGTTTCAACTCCAAACGGCACAAATATGTATCCTCTTCCTAAGAATCCATATTTGCGCCGTTTGAGCACTTCAGCTGATGAAATTATCTTGACTAGTTATGTCGCCACTTAATTCTCGTGGAATTTGAACTTCATTAGACCCGCAAGATATTAAAACGAATATCCGAAAGTTTAGGATAAAATTCCTCTTTCAATACTAAAAATGTTTTATTAAAATACGAGTATTTAGAGCAGTTTTTCAAATCAACTTAAATCATAATTATTATGTGTGCTCTAATATAAATTTATGTTCTAATAAAATTTTATGAAAATACGTGTACAGTTTGTACTCTTGCTTGTAGTGATGGATGCTGGCAGTAGTTGGTCGAGTGCTGATGCTTTCTTATAGTTGGGTGAAGAAAATACACCTTGTTGCTTTCAGGGATTTATTCTCGTAGTAGATGTGCTTGGATGCTGATCCCTGGGTTCAAGTTAGTGGTAGTTAAAGTCGTTATCACTAACAGCAACTCGTAGCGACTTGGTAGCAACTCAATTAAAAAGTTTTTGTAAGCATTATTTATGCTAATCTATACATATAATAAAACTGTAGAGGTCGAATTTCTGTACAATGAAAAAAAAATGCTAAAAACCGAGTCAGGGGGATTTAAGAAGTGAAACAGAACTAATTTAGATTTTTTAAAATTTTTTGTTTCTCTGTTTGTACCGGCTAACCTCCGAAACGACTGGACCGATTGAAATGAAATTTTGTATGGTGGTAACTTATATCTCTAGTCAATATATAGGATACTTTTGATCCCAAAAAAATTAAAGAGTTCCCATGGGATAGTTAAAAAAACCTCACCACGCGGACGAAGTCGCGGGCATCAGCTAGTATTATAATATTAAAGTAGCCTAAAGCCACAGCATCAGCAAAACGCTGTACGTTGAACCGTACTATACGTATTGATCAACTCTACCTATATGTCTAACCTATTTATAAATTTCTTTTTTAGAATATTTCGTATTATATAATACTTGAAAAACAGTCGAGAGGAATCACGTTTTATGAGGTGTTTTTTAACAGATACTTTCTGAGGTAGGTAAATATGTATCTTTATAATTTATTGTAGGAGAGAAAAAGTTTGTGAAATTTCTATACTCTTTCATGCAATAAAAATACAATTGACATACATAGTTATAACTTATATAAGTAGTTTGCGATAAATAAATTTCACAGACCTATAAACGAACGGCGACTGGCGGTTTTCGGCCTGGACGTCTACAAAGACAAAATTTATACTAACAAAAGTAGATTTTTACTTATTAACTTTTTAAGTGGTAGCATATTTTAAAAACCTTACTAATCGAGCAAAATGATGTTGAATGTTTTAAGAATCGATACTCGTTTACCATATAATCAAATACAAAAGCATTGTTGTCTGAATCTTTATACTATTTTATTAATAAGAATCTAGATATAATACGCGTCGAAATATCGATATACCTGCGTAATATGCTATTACTTAACACTTTATTATTGTTAGTTGATTAATCGATTATATATTCGTTATCGATATATGTTGTTTTTATGTTTTTTTAATGGCAATACAAAACATCGAAGCGTCTACTATGTCACTGTCAAGTGTTGATACGCAGACATAGCTGTATGGACTCAGTTCCTTTGCCTGACATTATGACGAACAAAACACAAATGCGTAAATTGTTCGTTAAAAACAATAAATATCATACAAATACTATTCACTTATAGGTAGAATGACACATTTTTTGAAAATTCAATTGCACAGTAAAACATTACATTTCGAGTTTCCGCCAAAAACTCTAGTATTATCGTAATGGAGGTTATGTCAATCTCAAACATTTATGGCCAAATTCTATTTTCAGCCAAGTTCTTGTAGAAAATGACAATCACACATGGGTTTCTAATGAAATTACTACCTAAACACATTGTAATCATGCGTGTAGGTGACCAGGCCGAGGGCTCCCAAAAAACCCGCCAATCTCTTTTATACGGAACCTTCATATATTGTTAAATAAAACTCTTATTGTCATTTTAAAATTGTTTAGATAAATAAATATATCGCTCAAAGAACTGCATTATAACTTTAAGAGTATTTGGACTTTACGTGATTTATTGTGGTGAAAATTAGAATATTTTTTTATGTTTGCAACGAAATGATTAACTTTTATCATCATGTGCAACCGGAACTTATGACTATGATAGTTATTAAGTTCAAAAATTATTAAGTTAAAAAAGTTAAATTGAGAGTTTTAAGAGTTTCTTACAAATTTCTTTGCAGAAACCATATTCAAATAGCCCTTTTATTATTTAATATTAATATTATATAAAGGCTATCAGCAGCCTTTAAATAATATACGTCGTCGTCGTCAGCCAATCGCAGTCCACTGCTGGTCGTAGGCCTCCCCAAATCGGCGCTACTCATCCCTGTCCTCTGACCTCTTCATCCAAGGCCTACCGGCGACCTTACGCAGGTTGTCAGCCCATGTAGTCCTCCGGTAGTGGAAGTGGTCTTGCGAGGCCCAAGCCTGCCAGGGCTGCGGAGATGCTAGGTCAAACAGCGAAATAATTTATTTTTTGCTTTTTAGTTTAGAACGGAACACCTAGGGGTTTTGCACCAGTTCTAACTGGGCATACGAGTGCCACCCCTACCTGGCGAATCCCACACACGGGTCGCGAAATATCCCCCCGAGCTTCTATGCTTGTCGCGGCTTATGGTCCTCAATCGGATTTCCCCTGGCTAAAAAAAAATTGGTTGTCAGACCATCGGGCTGGAGGGCGTCCAACACCGTTTATTGATAAACGATTAAATTATATTAGTGGTCGCCCGTAGTCGAAATTCGACCATAATTTGAACACTATTAAGGTTCTGTTGTCAAAGACTATACTTTTATAATCACAGATTTCTCCAAAGCTACACTGTTAATTTGACTTTAACAATAAACAAAAGAGTATATTGCGTGTGTGTGTCGAATATATTTTTTTATTGATTTAATGTATTTTTATGCATAATTTGAAAAAAAGTATTAGCATTCTGCTCTCCTTCTATGTATATACGAAATTTCATACTCCTCCGTCCGCGCAATTTTCGTAAAAACGGGTACAAAGTTTTTGCTGTGTTTTTGCTTCACGTATTAATATATAGACTAACAAATATGAAATCCCGTAAACATATTTATTTTTAAATGCAATTCGGTCTGTATCGTTGGAATTTGTCGGATTATTGCGAAACTTTACAGTCGAAACAAGTCACCTTACGTGGCGTTTTATGGTTGTTTAACTAGACATATCGTTTGAAAAATTGCGTTCTTTACGCTTTGCCACATTTAAATGCTATACTGTATTTGCAATTAATACCTTGACCTTAATTTCGGTTTACTCAACTGAGAAAATAATGCATTAACCTCGCTACGTGCCCGAAAAGGAAATATTAAGTGTACCGTTATTATATTCATACACGAAATTCAATAGGGATGCGGACATGTGTTACAATAAAGTGTAATATTTTTACATATCGTGGGCTTCATACCATATAGGCGTATACGTATAAACGCCATTTTTTTTTTGTTGTTTACTAAAAACTATACATGTCACAATTTAGACAGTCTTACCAGTATGCAAACGTACCTAAAAAGAAGGGTATTCCAAATTTCAGCCTTATACAATCAACTAGTTTGGTTTTATTCACAATTTCGTCCCTTGTGTAAAACTGCACTTTTGTCGGTACGCCCATTTATTATGAAGCCCTCGATATATAAAAAAGACATTAAAATAACATCTTATCATCTTACTTGTAAAATATTATGACAGAAATAATTTGATCTACTTTTTAACCGACTTTGAAAGGGAGGAGGTCCCTAATTCGACTAGGTTTTTCTGTGTATGTTCTTTTACGCAATTTTTAAAGTGATAACTTTTATGGGAGGGTAAACCGCTTCGTTGCGTAACGCGTTACGGCGTCAATCTGTCTGGATTCCCTTTCTCTCACCCAAGTTATAACTTCTGTCGGCATCCCGAGACGCACACGTTGTTTTTTTGGTAAATTGTCGACCGATTTTTATTTTTTTATTTATTTATTTATTTGAAGGAGCATATCTACTCCTGAGGTGGTTCCACTATCACCAAGTCAGGAACCAATGAGTGGGTCGCAGGGAAATCGAGAGCAACCCTTGCTGAAGAGCGCCTACAGGCGCTTAATATTTACTTCTAAAGTTATTTAATTAATAAGTAGAAAATACTTTTTTAACAAAAACCTACTTCAAACTCTTCTACAACGTCTTGAAGTCGGTGCACTTTGTTGTTGTTTTTTAAGTTTTCCTTGTCACCTACTTCAAGGTGTTGTACAAAATATTTATTTTTTGTTTTTTAGTTTTAAAAGTCGGTTTTGTTTGTGTTAAAAAATTATTTTGAAACAATAATTAATGCGCTATTTGACTCCAGTTACTTGTACCTACTTATGGTGTCACAAGTTAGGTACCCTCGTACGAAATCTATCAGGCTATTACGTTTTACGATATCATAATACGTATCTTTTTTGACTCTATTATCCACTCCTCTATTACAAGTGAAGACTTGAGTAATGAAAATGAAAGATAAACGCTCTTTTAAAATAACATATGTGTTAAGGAACGCTTTTTTTCAAATTCAAATTCAAAAGTTTTTATTCAAAATAAGTTCCACTGGAGAACACTTTTTGAAGGTCATACATGTACCTAAGTCAAAATTTAAATCTACTTCCTATTTTATGTACACCGCTTCGCAACGTACTCTCGCTGTTTAAAGAAGCGGCAAGAAACTCCTTGGATACACGTCTAATAAAAAAAAAAATCATCATATTTATATATCTCAGATTCTTTTTCTTTAATACGTGTAGAAGTTGTATTTTCAAAGAATTAATGGATTTGTAACAAACAAAAAATATTTTCACCGTCGCAATTTGTCTTCAAATTCTTGATGCGTATGGTAGAGTTGTTAAATGCTCTATAGTTATTATTTTCGTTCTTTAAGTGTAAATTACTATGTTTTAGATAAGTATGCCCCATCTATGACCCCTTAATTTTTTAGGTTCTCTACCTCGCACGCGCATTACCATATTTAAAAAAAAAAAATATGGATAGAATTAACTTACGATAAAATGAATCTGTTTCATACAAATCTCAACAATTGAAAAAACAAAAATTGAATTTGATTTCTATTTATATATAACAATCACTTGTTGTAAAAATATAAATTAAAATAATGTCTTCAACTACATAGTATATTTTCTGTCCAACCTCAGCTTTTTATTTCCACCCTGTTTAGAAGAAACTATTTTATTTGTATTAACCTATTATATTTCTCTTTACAGGTTTTAACTTGGTCATAGTGGATCATTGACCCAGTGACGAGCGGCCACCGGAACCATTATGCCTTATATTACCACCACGATCTAAACACGAACCTGACTAGAATCATTAATAATTATGCCAAGTAATTAACACTGCAAAATGGAAGAAGTAGCAACGCGTCCAAACGTCGAGTACATCCCTTCTCTACCGCCGAAAGTGAAGCAAAGAGGTTCCACAACATTCACACAAATAACAGCTGATGACGTTAAAATGAACGGCTACGATACAGATAGCTCTCTAAGTTCGATGCACTCACTCGTCCTTAATTCTAAGTCTCCATCTGCAACGGTATTCGTTGCGGCGACCCAGTCAGAACGACCCGCGAGTACGTTAAGTACGGACGCCCGTCCACACGTGGTTACTATCCGAATAAACACCGATGCAGATAAACCGAAAGCACCGAAAATATCCAGCGTACATCTGAAAAGTGACGTCGAATACGACACATATAAAATCAACGATTTGGTCAAAAAGAACAACAGCCTCGTTAGACTAAATGTTGATGAAAGCAAACCGAAAATAATAGATAGCGATGAACTGGTGAAGACTGAAAAAGCACCCTATATCTATTGTAATTCATTCAGTTCGATGACCAACATGGTGATGTCGAGCGGACAGTGTTCTCCAAGTGATACACTAGATTCAGGGACATGCAGTGATTTAGATGGAACGCCACCGCCACTTCCTAAAAAGAAGGCATCGAAAACTTGTTCAAAGAAGGTGTCCGTGACAGTCATAAGAAACGGGAATAGTCAAGGCGAACTGGATTTCGAAGACAATGACTCGAATATATCATGTGATTCGCTTAATAGCAGTGAATTAAATGGAAGCGTGCAAGATGAAAGTCACAATGAATACATTAAAAAAGATAAGAAACATGAATCCACCGGCGAGACGCCGTCATTCGTCATTAAAATGAGCAACAAAGATAGCTTTCTACCGCAAGGTCTTCTACAAGACATTAGAGACCGGTCGGCGAAACTCAGTGTTGCCGACGCTGAAAGCGAAAAGTGCATGCACGAGGAGACTACCCAGAATATTAATGTGCATGCTAATAACTTACCGAAAGAAAGTGCACAACTGACTTCGTTCCGACTAGTTTCCCAAGTTAATAGTGAGACTAAGAATGCCACGGAGTCATTACCAGCGAGTTTGAGCAAAACCCCAATTATTAGCGAGAGTACTTACGAAGAAAGGAAAAAGGAAGATAAGATGAAACAGGAACGAATGTGTTACAGTAGTCATTATTTCGATACGGACAAGTTTTACGACTTCCACTTGAACGAGAAAGAGTTTGATGAGGACAAATCGGTGAAAAGTGTTAGTGTTGGTGACAAAAGTTTAAGTGAAGTGTCTGAGATTGAATATTTCGCTGGTATCAAGGATTATAAGAACGAGGAGCTGCCTTCGACTATTCGTAGTTCGAAAGGCACAATACGGGGTGTAAAGAACCGCGTCCGAGCGGGTATTGCGACATTCCTGCAAATTCAAAGCACTACAAAGGTAATTATTTAGTTATCTTTATTATATTTTTAAGGTAAAACATCACAGTTAGCGTTAGATCATAAATCGTTACTCCAAATAAATGCTTCGTCATTAAAATGTATGTTGCTAACTATGGGAAAGATTTCTGGGGTGGAGAAACCTTCTTTTAAGATACCGTCTATAGAGAGCGAAGTCTGTAAAGATTTCTAAACGTTCTAATATTTAAAATGATTCTGAATATTCTATTACGATGATTAATCTCTGAAATCACCAATCTGGTTTGAAACTTCTTTTTTATTTAATAGTCTGCTTATGAAACAAAGTTATGAGCTATATAATATTACGCTACTAGCTAAAGGAGTGGTGCAGTTAACCTGGATAATACAGCATGTCACAATTAGGAACATACTTAACCAACAGCGTTTTGTTATCTCTAAATCACATTAAAATCTAATTATCTCCAGCTAAATGATATGACAACTACACCTTCTCTCTGGGGTAATAAAACGTTTTGGTTTTACTTTTTAATTTTTGCTCGCTTTGTCTGACACACGTACTGATTTTAGAGGTCGTCGCTTTCAAAAGTGTTTAACTTGGTACGTCTGGTAATGTTTTTGTTGGTATATTTCTGAGGTGTTATTGGACCTTCATGGAGCATTCTTTAGAACAATTGATAGTGGCTACCGAGTATTAAACAATTGACACGTTTAATTACTATTCGGAATTTTGAACGGTGTCTGTTTACCAGACACAGTACATAAGGCATTTATGGACAATGACGATTGTTGATTTAGTCATTGTTAAACGTAAAACAAGGATCTTTTTAATAATTATATATTTGAGGTAAATAGCAAATAGAATGAGCAAATCTATAATGTATAAAAAATATGATGGTAAAATCTATAATATTATAAAGTTCTAAACATTGAAGTCTGTACATTGAAGCTATTTAAAAAATACGGGAATAGACTATATAAACGATGGAGAATACGATTATTTTTTTTTAGATTTCATATCTGTTTCTCTGTTTGTTCGGGATTCAGGGAATCCCGCGTGAATTTCCTCGGAAGTGGTTTAAAGTTGTTCAGGTGCATAAAAATTAGCTTATTCCGACACAGTTTACACTAATACGATATCTTTTACATTCTTTTTTAAATGCTGTCGTACCTTGTGTCCCGGGAATCCCGCAAGAATTTCAAATCAAGCGTGGACGAAGTCGCGAGCATGTCCTAGTTTATAATCATTTTAATTTTTCAAATAAAAATTGGTCAAGTGCTTGTCAGTCTATGTTTAGGGTTACATAGAGATGACGTCATTTAGCAAACTCTTAAAGTTACCCTTAAAAATATTATTATTCCATTACTCAACAAAGTCTCTCTGTGTCACAATTTAACATTAATGAACATTATAATGAACTCTGAATGTAGCTCTGTATTAATTATGAATATTTTTATACCTGTATTCTATAACTATTTATGCGCAATAACAATATTTAATAATCGATATATAAATAAAGTTAATTAAAATGTCTTTTGTTCCGATGACCCTTATTGCAATTGAAAATCTTTTTGAATTTGGTTGTATCATATTGTAACGAGGTATGGGACTCGAATTAAAATGCCGTTGGAATTACTATATAATTTATTAGAACTATACAAACACGTACAACACAGTTACAAATATAAAAGTCTGTCACTAAATGTACACACGTCTTGCCTCGCTTGTGTTATCGCTTTGACTGCCTCCTCTCTCCATCCTGTCGTCGTTTTATACTTCACAGATAAAAGTGTGCCCGCCCGTATCGTCGACTTAATTTCCTAGAAATCGTAATCCGCACACCTGACTAATTATGCCTACAAACGGTCATAAACGAGTACAATAGGCTGTTCTCCACAATAACCAATAAATAAGTAAAAAAAAGAAGACAGTCATGAAGGTATTACAATTGGTTCAAATGCCGACAGGTAATAGCGTGCTTCGTGGAGTTTGTCTTTGTCGGGGGGCTAAGTTGTAACAATATCAAGTTTAGACTTAAGCATGAGTCTAGACTTATACGAGTCCGAAAGATATATAGCGATAAGAAATAGCATTTCACAGTTTGAAAGCAGTGTTTCGAAACAATTGTTTTTTTTTTTATAGAATTTGCAACTCTGATGTTTCATTATAATTTTCAATCTTAACTTTGAAACTATAAGGTATATTTCTTTCCAAACTGAGTGTTAACGTAGTTATATACATCAAGTAAAACGCTTATTACTTCAACTCATTATATGCATAATAAATTTTACACTTAAAAATGTTTAATACCTTCCTCCCCTTTAATTAATTAAAATTAAACATGACCATTCAAACTGTATATACTTAGAATAATTAAATTGTATATCAATTAATCAAAATGAATGTTGTCGAAAGACATTGAAATTTTATGTTCAGTCGCGGCATAAAAAGCTTCGTCACCTTAAATTCGACTTTTGCTTGCACGAGTACAAGAAACAGTACTACCAACATTTTCATAAATGTTACGTTTTGCTACTTTTCTGAAACATAGAAATGTGACAAAAGAAAATTGTAATGTTGACAATGAATGACAGACACTGAGATTAACAATAAGATACAAAGAGTATATAATCACTAACCCTTATCAACATTAAAACAAATTTAAAGGTTTCACATCTCTAAGCAATCTCCTTATACAAGATAGAAAATCAAACAACTTTGATCTAAGTAATTTTAAACTTTATTGTCAAACAGTTAAACATAAATTTCTATGGAACAGTCTACTCTATGACTTAGTTTGAAAAGGTAACATGTGTTCGCGGAACGTTAAACGAATCAATTTGAAAACTGGCGAACCTTTTCATATCTCGACTGTACCCTTATTTGCCTATTAGCCACTGTAATAACTAAGGCTTAATACACACTATGATGCCATTTACGGTGTAACTTCGGTTCATTCCTGGTTCGGTCATATATTCTTAAGGGATTATTCGTATCTCTCTAGTTCCGATCAGATATCGCGGCGGTACAAGTTCGTCGAAAAGTAGTGTATACACAGAGAGATATTTGATCGGAACGAGGTTAAATCGTGAACGGCATCATAGTGTGAATCAAGCTTTAAAGATCATAATTAATTTACTCGTAATTAGCTGATTTATTGCTGCGATAGCCAAAAACGTTTTACAATATTGTTCTATTTTAACTTTAACGGTCAGCTTGACCTACATAAAATTAATGAGATATTTGGAGAAAAATATTGTAAATGCTTTTTGGTCAAAATGGGTCACTAAGTGCGCATAAAGACGATACCGCCATCACGCCGCTGCCGCAGTTAGCCTATAACGCTAACATCAGCGATATGGCGGTGATATAGAAAGACTTACACGTTCGCATATAGTCAATAGAGAAAAGTTCTAAGAATCTGATAGGTAATAACCGACTATTCGACGAGAGGCTTCAGAGCCTAGATCAACGACGCAAAGTTCCTAGTTTGTCGGTATTCTATAGGAAACACTTCGGCGAGTGTACCACAGAATTGCACAAGATAATTTCTCCCTCACCTTTTTACCACCAGACAAGCAGACATACGACCTCACGTCACCGATACATGATGGAAATACATAACTTCACGCCGGTTCCCTTGCGGGGTAGGCACGAACAACAGAGCGCCATTTAGGCTTATTCTTACACACCTCACTTGCTTCTTTGACATTCATAACTCTTGTCATGCACGCTCGTCTGTTCTTAAGGCTCCTGACATCACCTTCTGCTAGTACACGATCAATTTGATCATGGAAGGTGTGTCGTGGCCTTCCACGACTTCTGCATCCATCCACTTTTGCAAATATCAACAACTCGGGCAAAACGCTATGCTTCCACTTTTATGGTACGTACCGCTGAAGTGTGAAACTTTTTCCGTCGTCTGTTTTTCCTGAAACATACAATCTAGGGGTCTTCAAGTAACGTGTCACCAGGTAAGCGTGCTCCACCTTAGACTGCATTTCCACCTGACATCAGGCGCAGTGGCGGTCAAACGCGAACCTATTCAATTTAAAAAAATATATGTACAACGGTATTCACAGAATAGTAGCGCAGTGGCGGTACTTCGGGGGCCGTCTACACGCGCGCGTCGAGATATGATTAAGATTGATATACACACATTCTTTTCACTATTACAAATACAAATCGTGTAATCTTCCTTAAGAAGTTATTATAATTGCCTAAGAAGCTAAATTATACATAAACGCCTATTGCGTCTCTGTTGGATATTAAGCAAAGAAGAGTACTAGGAACAACAATCCCCTGTTAAAAAATCTAACTCCTAAAAAGCTCCTAAATCCTTAACTCTTTCTAGGTTTCAGTTTAAGTAACTGGTGTGGCTCAGCGACACAAAATGAGTCGTGGCCTCCAAAACTAGAATACGCCACTGTTTTCTATCCAACTCTATTTCCTGCTAATTACATACCTAAAGCTCGTGCAGATAAGCCCCTATTCAGCGATTTTATAACGAGCCAATAAACCTCATATAACTTTTATGAATAAAGGAGTATGATAAATAAATAAAACATGACGACTTTCCAATTACTTACACCTCATTTACGTCTAATCATTAATTACGAACAACTTTCATAAAATATAGGTGAAAATGGGTAAAAACTAGTTCCTAAGAATACCTCTATTTTCACCTTCCGCTTTCCACAGTTGTTAATTAATAGTTTTCCTATATTCGCATACTAGCGCTGTCACTCGGATTGACATCTAATAATATTAACAACTATCTGCCGCAACATTATGTACCTACATCACTGATATTTTTTGTATATACATGAAAATATATTTTTTAAGAACTTATGTACAATTTGTAGTCTATTGTTGCCATCTTCTTTTAAGAACTTTTTTTCTTGTATCGGAAGAACCCGTTCTTCCATAACCTAAATATTACATTATATTGTATTTAAAGGTTGCTTCTAAATATTTTCTTGCAGTAGAGTACATAAGAAAAATATAAAAATATTGTATCATACCTACATATGTGATGTAATTAAGAATAATTAATTTTCATCAAGCATAAAACATATTATTCGTAACAAAAATATTAAATTATATTAAATACATAATTATATATATTTACAAATATACACAAATTGCAAGCTTTTTGAAAATCATCAGTTACATGTGTGGCGTGATGTAATGTGACGGTCATGCATCAAAAACTATAGTAAACTGAAAAATTGATGGATACAATTGTAAAATTAGACCAAAAAAGAGATGTATGGATAGTGTGAATGATGACATAATACCTTTTGGTGTGACAGAAGACGTATGCCAAAATAGAGGAGTATAAAAGGAATGCGCTCCTCATTTTAAACATTATAGTCTCCACTAATGGCAATATCAGCCGTGACAGCACTTAAAATTAACTTATAAGTGAATTTAGTGCTATGATCTTTTTCTCTATGTACAACCTGAACGGAACCAGGATAAGGCGGATATCAAAGTTTTCTAGTGCAAGGATCTGGGTTAGATATATCTGCCATACGCCATACAGTCTATTATTTGAACCAGTTTAATTTCCTAAAGGGCACTTCCCACCCGTGGACTATACAGCGCCACAGAGATTTCTTTATTTCTTAGTAGTAGTAGTCAAAATATAAGTTTTCATATCTCTAAGCTCAACAATTATGGGGTGGTCATAAAGTTATTATCTCTAATATCACTCACTATCTTAAAGATTATTTTTATACAAATAGTAATTAATCTATGATCCTTTTATTTTTATCAACTTATTTCTAGGCCCTATATACATTTAAACAAATTTAAACAAAACGTTTATTTGTCACACAAGAAAAACACAAAATTATTTTGAATAACTTCCAAGAATTTTGAATTTTATTTTTGCATATAATTTTATGCAAGTTATTCGTAATGAGACAGACAGACTCTTTTATAAATAAGTGAAACAAGTGCCTACAAATGATAATTGTATTTAATAGGATCTCACGAGTCGTATGTATGTCGGAAGTGAGTTTTCTAATTCAATGAGTGCTATGAAAAGTAGGGAAAGTCACAAAAAGAAGTCATAATCACTTTGTACGTCGTAGTATTATGGCATTAATAGTTGCCTCTTACATATTCTTCTATACTAATAAAATTTAACTGTCTGTCTGTGATTTCAAAATGAATGCCAAGATTTAAGTGAAAATTAGTAGGTATTTATAAGATGGTTAATCATAAGTGAAGTTTTAGAATTTTTATTTCTTGGTCTGTTTTAAAATTTGAATCATTTATTTGCTCAGTATAACATGAGATAACATGTTGACATAAGACATAAGATGACATGTTGTATCATAAGGTTTCACATGTTTTTGCTGGTCAGGCATGCAAATTGTACATACTTAAAACTACTTCAATAATTATTCTAAGTCAATTTAAAAATATAATATGTCATACAAAGTCAACAAAATACTAAATTTTGTTTAGATTAATTGGATTGTTTGTTTGTTTTGGACTCCAAAACAGCTAAAGAGATCTCAGTGAAAATTGTATGTGGTAAAACAGAACTTGAATCTCAAGTTTTAGTGTATGTATACAAGATTTTTTAGTTTCAGTGATAGTTACTAACATATTTACTTTGTATGGCAGTGAAGCATGGCCTGTACTTGAGCGACACAATCAAGAGCTATGCGTCACGGAAATGAATATGCTGCGGTGGATGTGTGGAATCACGCGGAAGTACCGTGGCAGAAACTCCCTCATACACGGCAGTCTTCATGTTTGTGACATAGCAGACAAACTGCAAGAGAGTCGTTTATGCTCGTACGACCACGTTTTGCGGAAACCAGCTAGTTATTTTATTTTATTGTACGAGTACAGCAGACAGGCAGACAGCACACCTGATGTAAAGCGGTTAACGTCGCCTATAGACATTTAAAACACCGAAGCTACTACCAATGTGCTGCCGCTCTCTAAAGGGATGCTGGAACCTAGAAATTAATGCCGGAACACAATTCAAAGTTGTTATGGCGACATACTTTAGACCAGGGGTTGTAGCCATCCAGTCCAATTGTATTCTTTTTCCATACCAGCACGCATAATTTAGTTATTATTATTAAGTTATGTGGGGTACAAATCTTATTGCCTCCGCCAGGTCCTCATAAAAAGGTAGACCAGTAGACCAAGGAAATGCTGGCTTGATTTCGTGAAGAAGGACATGTCTGGTCTAATGATCTCACAATAAGTAATGCCGAACACCGCGCGAAGTGTAGAAGAAAAAGTAAAAAAGCGGCCCCGAGCTTCGAAGCAAACATTTGGACGCAACCGTGATTTCACGCACGGATGACGATGACATCTAGCGTTTACCACCATTTCATCTTAAGCGACATTTGATCCTTAGTATATTTATTGGTACAAAAGATATTTTAAACTATTATTTTGTTTTAAGACTTTCAGTTTTTGATTCAGTACGGTATAATCTAGTCTTAAAGCAAAAGAATAGTTTAAAATATCTTTAGCAACAAAAATTTACAGTCCAAACGTCGCTTACGATAAAATTACAGTAAAGGCTCGTTATTCACTTGCACAAAATTTTAAGTCTGCAATGTTTTTATTGGAACAAAAGTTCATCATTTATTTATTATTTTGTTGAAGAGCATTAAACCTTGCCCCACAAACCTATTGCCAACTTTATGGAGCCTACACAGCTGATTTTCTAATTTATTTTTATTATCATAAACGTATAATTTAAGTTTAAAAATAATGACATGCCATGAAATGACAGAGCATTAGCAACTAATACCGTATTTTATAAAATATCAAGATTCAAAAACATTCGATTAAATATCCAGTTTGCAATGATAAACTTTTAGCAGATACATTCAGATGTCTTCCGTGTGCTAATGTCGGCCTTCACGCGATTGTCCACGTAGCACATACTACAATCACTTAACATTTTAATAGTGTGAACACAGATATACTCATTTTATTGTTTATCTTTATATTAATATGTGAAGAGAAATCTTCTAAAAAGGCTTTTTTAGGAAATTGCGTGCACAGAGTGTTAGATTTGGCATAGTCAATCTTATGTGGAGAAGAAGTACATACATACATACATACATATATACACACATACATACATATATACATACATAACTTCACGCCAGTTCCCTTGCGGGGTAGGCACGAACAACAGAGCGCCATTTAGGCTTATTCTTTCTTACACACGTCACTTTCTTTCTTTGGAGAAGAAGTGTAGAATGTTATTTTTTATATAACACCAGCGGGCCCAACAGACGTTTTCCTGTCTTAAAAAAGTAAAATTTAGAATCTAATTACAGCGCTACCTACCGGGTCCACTTGTTAATCTAAACGATTCTCAAATCCAGTTGACCACACATTAATTGTTTAATCAAAATCGGTAAAATCGTTTAGGAGGAGTTCAGTGAAACACGAACAGAAGTATTTTATCTACACTAATATTATAAAGAGGAAAGATTTGTATATTTGTAACGAATAAACTAAAAAACTATTGGACCAATTACAAAAATTCTTTCACCATTAGCATGGTAATCATTAAAAAAAAACAAATTCAAATGATTGCAATGAAAATAGGTAGATAATTTATTATATTTATTATCCTAACAAGATGTTATTAAATATACTATATATAATTACATAGTACTCGGCCTGTTGCATGCATAGATTAAAAGGATCTCGGTAACTTTATCTGGGCCCTTGGCGTCTTTTTTTCTTTCAGCGGCCAGTAATAGATTTAATGAAATTTCATACTGCCATTTTAGTTATACACAATGTTTTATTTTTATTTTTGCCGTAAGTAATATGGGAGCTGATATATTTGTATATGAAGGTTAAAAAAATATCGTCAATTTCAAGCACATTAATTATATGTTTATGTTAAATTAGGCTTATTTTGATCATTTTATATAACGACAATGAGATCGGGAGCGACCTTGATAGCATACGCAGGTTCTGGAGCCCCGTATGATCAGCCCTTGCAATGCAGGCTTGCAGCAAGGCGGGCTTCCCCGGAGGTGAAACACGGGGAAGGTGATCCTACAGCGAAAGGAAGGACACCAGGCCGACTCGCCATCCGCTTACCAGCTCACTGTGTGCTGGAACTGATAGGCAATCGCTTTAAAAAGTTAATGCAGTTGATGCGTTTCTCCATTGCACAGCTGATTGTGACTTAAATGTTATATTATATATAATAATAGTAATCTATTTATCAGTAAAATATATGTTTCTCATAAGTATATCCGTTCTATCCGTGCAGGAACGGAGAAAGAATACAATTTCCTGCGGCCGGGCGGCCTGTCGTAAGAGGCTACTTAACAACCCACAGCCAGGTGGTAGGGCATTTTCATTGTCTAAAGTATGTCACCATAACAACCTTGAGTTGTGTTCCGGCATTAGTGACCAGGTTCCAGTCTCCCTTAAGAGAGCAGCAGCGCATTTGTAGCAACATTTGTGTTGGGTGTTGCAAATGTCCATAGGTGATGGTAACCGCTTTCCATCAAGTGGGCCGTCTGCCTGTCTGCTGATCTCCTGCAATAAAAAAAGTATATATGTGTATATTTATCTTAAATCTATAAACATATGAATTTATGCACCACCTACATCGCCAGATTAGCATAGAATATCCTATAAGTTAGGTTGTCTGAAAGAGATCGCTGTAAGCGATAAGGCCGCTTATTGTGCCGCCTAAAAATACTGTAATTAATGTATTGTATCTGTTATTTTGGTGAGCAATAAAGTATTATATATCCATCTATCTAATTTGTTTCCCGGTCCAAGGAAGTCCAAACTCATACGATATTTCGTGCTGAGTCTGCTTTTGTCTGTACCGCGACGAAACCTTGACTTTTCGTGTACAAAACTTTCATATTATCGCCGGGCAACAATCGAGCGAGAATAAAAAATAAATTTGCATACACATTGCTCCACGTCGTATTGTGAGCGTTCGCCCACAGCTCTTGTAAAGCCTGTCACAGACGTAGTTGATAGATTAAATTACATTTAAATATGTAATGGTAGCGACGTCGAGATGTCGTAAGATATATGCCATAAACTGAACTAAATTACTTCAATTTATTTCCACAATTTATTTTTAAAGAATAATCCAGTTATATATCTTTACTATTGTTAAAACAGAAATGCTAATATTAATGTAGCAATTTAAAAATTTGCCAAACGCTCAACGATGCAAATATGTAGGTAATTTGAGTAATACGTGTTATTATATGTAACCTATTACTATAATTTATTTATGAGGTCCACTGGCGAAGAGAAGGGAAGAAAATATTTATCATTAATATCTTAACAAGAAATTAATTACGTTACATAAAAGAATAAAACTTAAATCGCAATATAAATTATCATAATATTTATGTACATTTCATAAAATTATATTACAAATTAGTTATAGTAAATAATAGAAAATTGCACTAAACCAAACTTATTTATTTAGTGCTTATGATATTTTTTTAATCTTTATATAATTCGCCTCTTTGCTTCAATAAGATGTTTTCTTGAAAATTAGACATTTTAGAGGACAGATTTTAACTTAAAAAAAATTGTGTTAAAACGAATAACTTTTACTGTCAAGCCACAAATTATTATAAAAGACGCCATGTTTATTGAAAAATGAACATGGAAAGGGCGGTTTAATTATCAAATAAAAAATGATTTGTCGGACTTGTAACATTACTGAAGCAAAAAGGCGCTATATATTTTAAATTTCTTTACCATGTTAGTTTACAGTATTACTGTAATTGATTCATTATGAAATATGAAACAAAATGTTCTGTCAGTTTTGATGGGGGTGCCCCGTAGAGGGTGGAGGAGCGAGATGGAATGCTCCTCGGTCTCAAAGGAAGATCTTCCAGCGAGGCTAGTGTTGTTCCTCGCAGGCCTAGGCCCATCTGTTTATAGTTGAAAATTTGTATATATTCTTTGTATGTTTCGGGAAACGTTTGTGACATCAATTATTGCACAGCGCCATCTATTGGCTTGTAAGTGTTCCACTACAATTTCAATATGAAATCAAAAAGAACCTTAAAATGACTCAATTTTTGACTTAATTTACTTAAAACATAATTATATTCCATAATAAAACTTTAGATGAAAGTGTACGTGGTTTTTATATCAATAAACAAGTTGTTTAAGCGATTTTTATATGTGTATATCAAGATCTTTTTATGTATCTTTATTAAGAATAAATGATTCCTAATTGAATAAACAAACACTACTTTCTTATTTATATAATATGCATAAATTATTGTTACGTCTGTGACAGGCTTTAAATTATAAAATTATTCCAGTTGACTTGATTTCTCTAGAATTGATTATGAAAATTGATCTATAACGTTATTTAAGACAATCTCCTGATAAACTAAGTTTATGCATGTACGTATATAAGTAATTTTTTTAAATTCCTAAACTTTCTATTCAATCTGAATGAATATTTGTAGATATTATAATTTCCAGAAAGAAGATTTGAATACGAAACGTCATAGTAGTGCTTTTTCAAGACTTCGCCTTTATCAATTCGGTCTAGAATCTCAGTGGAACTATCTCGTTTGACTGGTTAAAATGTTTGTCTCTCTACACATTATACATACACGGATGCACGCACCGTATGCTCACAGAAACATAAACACATATAAACATACATATTTAGCTAACATCATCAAATGTTTATTCAATTAAGGGCAGATATTTCAATCACCAGATAAAAGTTATTCATAGGATAAAATAGAACGTGAAAGAATTAAAGGATAAATGCGTGATTAAAACAGTTGAATTGTTTAACCTTTACATTAATTCAGGTTATAATTTAATCAACGGATAACTTATTTCGATGATTGAAAAATCACCTCTAAGGTACATATTAATATAAACTTCTTGAACCAAACGATGTCTGCCGCTGGACGTATGGTTACCGAAGCTCACGCCACATATCCCATTACTCTGCCCCGTGCCGAGGGGGACCTTACGCAGATCATTAGTTTATGGGGCTGGATCATATTTTACACCACGTTTACCAAGAGTCTGGCTCTGTAAAGGCTCTACGCCTTAAAATTCGAATTGTACTGTATAATTGACATGTGTCTAGATATACTGGTAAATGCAAAACATAGCACTAGTTTCCACATTACTTTGACATTTGTCATATTCGTACGCTACGAGCAAAACTTAAATGCGCCCTTGAAGTTCGTACACGTCATTGCACAGAACACAGTTGACGAACGGACATAATCAAAATGACATAAAATAGCGGCTTTACCAAATACTAACTATAAGATTTATTTGATTAAATTATGTGTTTTTTATTTATGACTTCCATTTTGGAATTAAATGATCATAATTATTATAGCTATCAATGAAATACATATTTGTACTTGTGGGTGTAACAGAGGTATGAAATTAGAGCGATAACGTTATGTAAAACACGCCGATTGCCTTGATTCAGCCTACTTCACACCTACAGAGATGGAACAGTGTTTGTATCATTTACATTTAAAGTAGTAATACTCTAATACCCTCTAGACCACAAAGGCTAACAGAAAATATAGGCAAAATCCATAAACCTCAATACCAAAACGTTCCCATAATAAACTGCGGTGAATATACATGTTTTTAAACCACACTTTAATCTTGCAAATAATAGGCATAACACCGTAAAATCAATCAAAGAAATCACTTTATATTTCGACTGTTTATGGTCTAAAGCTATTTGCGGTTTCATGAACTGTGATACTCAAGCACTTATGTTTACCTACTTCTTACTTTATAATTAGAATACAGTAGAATGTTCTCTATTGCACGAAAGAAAGTAGTAGTATGTTACAGGCAGTACACTTTATAATATAATAATATTATTACAAGTTGCGAGGGAGTCGAATTTATATTGCCGTTGGAATTATTATAGAGTTTATTAGAACTATACATACACGTATAACACAGGTACAAATATAACCGAACACAGCAAATCCAAACGTAATTCAGAAGGTAGTAATTCAATAAAACGCGCACAGTCCGTCACTAATAGATTACCGAATGTACACACGTCTCGCCTTAATCGTGGTTCTTGCTCGACTGACCCCTCCTTCAATCAGGCCATCGTTTTATACTGCACAAATGCAATGTGCCCGTATTGTAGTCGACATAATCCAAAACACCTAATGAGTCGGCCATAAATAAGTACAATAAAACAATGGGTTGTTCTCTAGAAATGTATGCCAATAAATAAGTAAACAAAAGAAGACGATCATAAATTAATTACAATTAGTTCAAATGCCGACAAGTAATAAAATGTGTATTGTTTCAGATATGCAGGTGGATTTTGTTTTTGTCGGGACCTGAGTTGTAACAATAGGATAATATAATATAACAGTCATATATTTTTGTAGATATGTATTTTTATTTTAAGTACATATATATACATATATATATATATATATATATATATATATATATATATCCATATATATCCATATATATATATATATATATATATATATATTAAATATATATATTTAATATATAGAACATCTGTATATACTGCATTTATATATTTATTACTAGAATGTAAGAAATTGTACTGTGTATTATGGATACCACCATCGTCATTATAATCTCAATTAATTCCTGGGGTTGTCTGGAAGAGATCGCTTTATAGCGATAAGACCGCCCTTTGTGCATAATGAGACATAGTTTTAGTCTGTAAGTTCTTTTTTGTATTGGTGTACAATAAAGAGTTATTGATTGATTAAACAGTCCATAAACATCACACTGCTGGGCTCGGGCCTCCCACTATTGGGGAACGGACTGTATACCCTCACGCTTGTCCAAGGTGGCTTGGCAGGTTTGACACATCGGTTATCTCGAAGTGTAGGTTTCATCACGATGTTTTACTTCACCGTTGTTCACACGTGGTAATTTTAACAATAGGCACATTAGGGCAGAAAGCTGTCTAAGTAGTGCATGCCGTGCACGCGTTTCGACCAGGATTCGAACCCACGCCCTTTGAGTTTGGGAGGCGTGCGCTAGCCATTACGTTACCACAATTTAGTAGACTTTATAATATTGAATAATTATTTAATTATTGTTCGACCAAAAAAATCTACATTAAAACATGTTCATAAAATTTTCTAAGCGTGCTCCAATAAATTTAATTAATTAAATAATGTTTCAGATTAATTAACGCAATTATATCAAGGCGAAAAATAGCAAATTTCAATTATCAACAATTAACGTCGATTCAGGCGTGTTGGAATGCAAACTGCTATTATCTAATACTTAACTGTAAAGTAAGTTAGCTTGCTAGAATTAAACCAATCAATCAAAATAAATTTAAATCAAAGTATACAAGGTGTAATTTCTCTCTTTTCTTTCACCTTCTACCAATTATTTCAAACTAGCTGATGCCCGCGACTTCATCCGCGTAATTTAAGGTTTTTAACTATCCCACGGGAACTCTTTAATTTTTCAGGATCAAAGGTATCTTATACGTTGACCAGGGATATAAGCTGTCACGAGATTAGCCCGTACAAACAAAGAAACAAAAAATTTGAAAAAAAATATCTAAATTAGTTTTATTTCTCTCTCTCTCTTTCTTTACAGTTTTATTATATGTATAGATATGTCTTTTCCTGCCATACTCCTCTATTCTGACAAGCGTCCTCTGTCACACCACAAATCATCCTTCATATAATCCATCCGTCTTGTCTATTTGTCAGTTGGTCTGTTGTTTGGGATTCACATAAAAACTACCGGGCCGAACAGAAATAAGTATGCAGGCCTATTAGGGCATATTCTCCGTGTTAAAAACTATCATTTGAAACTGAATTCGTTTTGTTATCAAAATAGTGAAGGTTAAGAACTAAAAATTGAATAAAATTATTTTTTACTAAAAATAGTCATGATCATTTTTCAATACATAACACTTTACAATATGTAGTTTCAGTATGTTTGAAGGAAACGTAGCCCAGCCTTCTGGGCACCTTACCCATAGAAGACGGTGATCTAGGTTCAGTATTATAGTCTTGAGGGACTATGGGTAGAATACAATACAAATAAGTTAAGTTTTCTTACATTGTATTCGCTTATATGTAATTTTATTATATCATGTATATAAAGAATTTAATACATTATTACGTGCATAAGTTGTATAATAAGCTGTTTAAGTAATTAAAGTTTTTTTAAATATCCAAAAAAAAGTATGTTTGTTTATGATATACGTAATAATCTGCATCACCTACGTCATCAGATTAAGTTACATTATTCCTTAACTTTGGTTGCCTGGAAGAGATTGCTTTAAGCGAAAAGGCCGCCTATTGTTTCTACCATGACAATATTGTAATCGTGCATTTTTGAAATTGTATATTTGGTGAGCAATAATGTCAATGAAATCAAAAATCATTTATGGAGTAAACCATAATTCACAATTTTTGAAACTCATTGCTCCCCAAACTAGGTCGACCTTGTATCTTGGGGATCTCCTTCCTAATTGGTACAATTCTGATTGTGAAATTATTGATTACAGTTACAATCATTTTAAAAAAGTGTTATCTATCTATCTACTTTTCGATTGGAAAGCGACGATAGATGTATTTATAAATCAATATAATTTGATAAAAAGTAAGTTTCATCTGGTTATCAGATGGGTGAAGGTCGATCTTCACCATCTCTACTAGTTATTATGGCATATGAACGCCGAGAATTGTTATTTACTCCCCATCAGGCATCTGAAAGAGATCACTATAGTGCATTTCATATTAATCATTAGTCGGTCGCAAACAACATACGCGGGCCATTTTTTTATTTATTTGGCACACAAAACAAGTTGCAGCTGATATAAAGTACAAAAATATAGTAATAATTAATATGAGGACTAGGCTGACACTCTAAATATGTGAGCACATTAATGTAAGATAACATAGACAAATTTTTAAGTGGTTAATATAAATTAATATTACTTAAACAAAGTGTTAGGAGTTAGTTCTGTTAATGTTAAAACAAAAGAAAAAAAATTTTAATGACGTCAAGAAAGTTGCTGCAAATAATAGCCCAAATTTCGCGTTTGAACTTAAAAAATGTAGACTTAAAAATGTCTGCAGAACTATTGTTACTTACAATCGAATTATATAATCTGCACATTCTTGATAGTGGATTGTAAAAAGAAGTGTTAGTTTTAAAAACGTGTAGAGAAAAGAGATTGGTTATCTAAAGGAAGTCATAAGTCAGCGTCTTACCCTACAAAAATTGTATACAAAAAACCATTTAATGAACATGTAACAAATTGACAGGTATGATTAAATCGCGTGTTGCCATGTAATTGGTACAGCGTACTTCAAATGAACATATAAGGAAGACAATTTGTATTGACAATTTAAAATTGTTTCCTTCCAAGAAATAATTATAATATGGAAGCAATTATTATAAAACTGCGGCTCGCGGATATTCGGATTTTGTTTTTATAAGGTCGAGTTGGTTAATTTTGAATATCTCGTTAGCTATTTTGTTGGATGTTATCAAAATTATTTAATCTCTACTGGTGTTGCGGCGGCGCTGGATTTAGCGTTAAGCGAACTTCTTCAATTTTGCGGGAAAAGAAGTGTGGGACAATTTTGATGGGAATTTGAGAATGAGCACGCACTTACCAGGTTAATGGGAATGAAATACGGCTGCTCCTCTGCCCTCAGTCCACTTCACTTCACTTTATTGTTAATTATGCTATTAGTAATTTATATTATATATGTTTTAATATATTGAATTATTGTGGTGCGGAGCGGGTTATTTATAAGTTATATACACACATTTATGAGTTGCGGGCGCGGTATATTTTATGGTATTTTATTTATTTACAATATGCGGGGTGATGTAATTTATTTTATTTTATTTCATGACATGAAACGAATCATTGACGTGACGTGCCAAACGGGAACGCGCCGTCAGATTTAAAGGAAGAATTTAAATATGTCGAAGAAAAGTATGAATAGGTCGAAAGAAGGTTTACATGGCGGTACCAACTGGAATATTCAAAATTAACTTATATATACATTTCCTGCTTCGTAGACTGAAGTCCTCGAACGGCGCAAATATGAATTTTAGAAAGAGGATAAATATTTGTACCGTTTGGAGTTGAGACACTAGGTCTGTCAGGTCCATCCGCAAATGAGTTATACAAACGTAGGAAAATCTTTGATGCCACTTATGGCCAGAAGGATGGTTTATTTAAAGAGTTGTTTGTACAGAAAAGAATATAATTTGAATTTTTTGCAATACAGTTTTACTGACACAGTAAGTTGTAAACAGACAACACTATATTTAACACAAACCAGCCTGTGATGAACTAAAAAGTTCTCAACACTTGGCTCTCATTTCACATTTATGTTTTTGGTGGTATTTACGTCCTACAAATCCTCTACAAATTCGTAACAATATAATAAGCTGCGTTTAATGCAGTACGATTGATATTCGTCTCCGTTTTTTGCCGAAGATACAAACTGGATGGCACCGTTATCTGAGTACCGTCATGTACCGTTCACTTAGATATAGGTACACCAATGTGATTTTGGAATATCGGTAAAAATATTCGTGATACGGTTTTACTAATAAGGAAATAAATTTAAAACATTTCTGGAAAAAGTACCTTAATTAACTCTCTCAGCAATCGAAACTGTTTCTTGGCTTTCAGATTGAGAGTTACCTTTTTTTCTCTCCTGTGAATTTCCTTGCAGGTAGAAGACAAGGTTGATGCTCGCTAGATCAACTACTTCTTTCTTGCATCAGTGATACCTTTGAGAACCAACCGGACCGATTGTCACCCTATGCTTTCATCAAACTTCGATCCTACCTTGCACATCCTATATAACCGAGGCAGCGGAGAATATTGGTCTTCTTCTCTCTAATCACTTTTTTAGATAGAAGGCTAATGGAGTTTAAAGAAAAAATAATTGACGACTGATTCACAGCTTGTCTTCTTTAAACGGAACTACTTACATTACCATGCACTGATTAAGTTTGCACCATATAGCCTTGCCCTTATTCCTCATCCAGCCCCTACAGATGGCTATGCGCGGATTATTGGTCCATTGGGCCGTTTACCAAGACCCGAATCAACTACAGACTATTCTTCTCTATGACTACTGTGACACCAGTAATCAACTCACTGCTACTTTAACTTAGTAATTATGCTAACTCGGCCAGTGACCATGATTCTCTTACAGATATTCTCACTTCAAATTTTATCGATAAGAAGGACACCCAAAATAACTCGCTCCTTACCCGCGACGTTTTGTAGATTAGTACTGTCCCCAGTGTTCACATTGCGCTATATAGTACCATTATCGCTTCGCCGATGCAGCCGCAATCTTATAGTTGCTAATATTTCTTTTTTCAGCACTACCCACATAAACTATTTTTTTTTATTTTAGTGTAGTTCCCAGCACGAATCTTGTCTGGCGGAATAGTAGACGTTTAGACATTGAACGTAGCCAATGTGGTGCGATTTATCGCCATATTGAACATATTATGTTTTTGTACCTATTTTTCCCTGTTAGTCCCTAAAGCACGCCCTAGAGGCTTGTGAACAAGTGAACTTGTGGAATATTCCTACCATCTTTTTTATGTATCATGTTTTATACAATAAATGATGGTTTGATTTGGTTTGTCCCTTTATTTAAAAGGGACAATATCTCACACTTCGTAATAGAACCACAATATGACTGTCCGTGGGCCAAAGTGATTGCTTAAGAATCGTACCGGGAACGTTAACGTGTGTGTGTGTGTGTGTATATATATATATATATATATATATATATATATATATATATATATATATATATATATATATATATATATATATATATATAAATTGCTGTTCGTTAGTCTCGCTAAAACGGCTGGACTGATTTGGCTAATTTTGGTTTTGAATTATTTGTGGAAGTCCAGGGAAGGTTGAAAATGTGAGTAAATATGAAAAAAATGCTTGGAATATAGTAAAAGCAACAATTTCGCTTTCCCTTAGAGACTATTCCTACCTGTTAAACATTTGATGTTCGCCCGTCGTTTAGAAATCAATTAAATTTAAAAGTCGTTCAGAAATCAAATTAAATTTAAAAGTGAAGTTTTTTTTTCATTTTTTTTGGTTTTGAATGTCAAACGTTTGATGCTCGTCCCGTCGTTCAGAAATCAACGTTTTTTATTTATTGATTCGAGGCAGTACGAAGTTTGCCGGGTCAGCTAGTAGTACTATATATAAATTTCATACGTCTGTAGTGCAACGAATTGCTTGATATCATGTAAATATATGTGTTTATACATCAATAAAGTATTTTATTAATTATGAGCTAAACAAGATAAGCAATAAAAAATAACGCTCAAGGTCTCAATTGGAACGCGGTAGTAAACTAATTTGTATGAATGCGCAATCAATCACAGAAACTTGCAAGTTTGTTCGTGACATACCTATATTAATGTAATAAATATGTATGTAAGGCTATGTGTTTACTGTCATGATAAGTGCTAATCAAGGTGCTTGTAATAGAGATATTATTTAACTTGAGTCTGATTTGTTATTATATTAAATACTAGCAGTGCCGGCAGACGTTGTCCTGCCCTGAAATAATAAAATCTAGAACCCGATTCCAGCGCCACCTACCGGGTATAATTGTGAATCTAAATATTTCAGGGACTCAAACACACCAAAAAATTTCATCAAAATCGGTAGGCGACAATAACCACATTTTATCAGGTGGCTGTCTGCTGTTGTCCAGAAATAAAAAACAGTCGAGAAATAATCGACTAAATTAAAGTATTTCCATATTCGTTTCTAGAATCTTCTGTCTCTCGTTACATAGTATTCTTTTTCCATGATAATACTAAGAACTTATGAACCGAGTTTCGTGATATTTAATGTATAATATCAATGGCGTAGATAAACGTGTAATACACTATTTTTCATCTTAGAAAATTTAATATATCTCACTGGATACAAAGTTTCTATCTTTAGAATTTTGTAAAAATTTTCTTTAAAGTTCTGCTAAAATGTAATAAAATTTAACACACCAGTCTTTACAAATCACGTTACAAAAGCTAGTCTAAAGTTACAATGTAAAAAGTCATAAATCTTATTAAATCCCATACAACTGACATTCGCAATATTGGAAAAACACAAACGACATTGCTAAACGCAAATTACATGCAATTTTACGCCCTAAACACTAAACTGTGTCCAAAATTTGATTTGACTTTTACTAAATTTCATCCACTCCTGCACGCAACTATTGCGTTGTATGTATGAAATATGTATGTTGGTTGCTGACATTACGTTGTCAATGACATTTTATATGTGGTTTTATATGAAGTAAGCTGATAATACCTCCTCATTTATTTATACATTTTTAAACCATGTTTTATATTTACAGCTTAAAATGAATTACTTTAGGCCATTGTTGAGTGGTATTAAACATTCTTACTTCAACATCTTTCTTTCTTGCAAGAACAGAGAAAGAATACAATTTCCTGAGGCCGGGCTGCCTGCCATGAGAGGCGACACAAAACCCACAGCCAGGTGGTAGGGATTTGCTCGTCTGGATGGCTACCACCCCTGGTCTAGAATACGCCGCCATAACGACACAATCTCCCTTTAGAGAGCAGCAGCCCTTTGTAGCACTTTTGTAGCGATGGTAACCGCTTTCCGTCAGGTGGGCCGTCTGCCTGTCTGTTGAATTCATGCAATAAAAACTAAAAACTTTAAACCACTTTAGTGTAATAAGTAACTCCATTTCCAGAACCTAGGCAAAACTATTTCTTCTTGATTTTTAAAATTGCGAAGATATGGTATCAACAACTCTATACGATACTATCTTAAAAGCATGTAACGTATATGTGCATCACGCACGCGCGGTGTAGTTCTCGCTAAACGCTATCTCGAAAGCGTGGGAAGGACATTGCTATGTCTATTGTTTACAATCGAACATTTCTATTGTTATTTTAATTTAATATTCATGTAAATACAACGTTAATTAGGAGATTTATCGTGTTTGGGAATTATGAAAATCAAAATATCCTTATCGTTGTCCAAATCTTTCCCATGCCTCCTTCTATAGATAGATAACACCACTCACGAAAATATACAATTATGTAAAAGGATATTTACAATACAAAAGGCGGAGCGATCTCTTCCAGGCAACCTAATTTTGGATTGGAAATTCCTGGCAAATCTGGCCATGTAGATTGATGTACATAACCACGCTATTGCATTAGTAATCTGACAGATGCCTGAGAAAATAATAAATAAATAAATGTTTAGTAAATTTCACATTTGATTTTGGATCTCTTAGACGAGGTTAATGCGCATAAAATGCCTGCATATTATGCTTTATGTATCATAGCGGCCCATCCCGGCTAAGCACTGGTGATTTATGGCATTTTTTTTACACATCGGGTTACTTTATTAAAATTTTAGTAGGAATCTCTATTTTTTTCTAGTAATAAATATAGCCTATGTTACTTGGGGATAATGTAGCAGCCTAATGGTGAAAGAATTTTTGAAATTGGTCCAATTATTTTTGAGTTTATTTGTTACAAACATAAATATTAAAACTAAATATATTAGTATACATTTTAATAAAATGCTACGAAATCAATAACAGAGATTGTTATTCTCACGACACACCTTCCATGATCAAATTTATCGTGTACTAGCAGAAGGTGATGTCAGGAGCCTTAAGAACAGACGAGCGTGCATGGCAAGAGTTATGAACGTCAAAGAAGCAAGTGAGGTGTGTAAGAATAAGCCTGAATGGCGCTCTGTTGTTCGTGCCTACCTCGTAAGGGAACTGGCGTGAAGTTATGTATATATGTATGTATTTTATTCTCACCTTTGGGACTGCTTAGCTAAATATCAGCTTAAAGCGTAGGAGTCAATTATAAGGCTTCAAAAACTAGGACATCGACGCCGGGTTACTAATCTATCGGTTTTTTGTAAAATTCATTTCGGAGAGTGTACGGTTGAACTGTTCGACCTGATTCCCCCTACACTATTCCGTCTTTGGACGACAAGGCGCTCTGGTCTACGTCATCGTTTCACTGTAACACCACCGGTGCGAATGAAGCATTTCGCCTCCAGGTTCCATCGGCGTACGGCTGTGGAACGTACAACCAGAGACCGTGTTTCCCGAAAAGTACAATCAGGAAATCAAGTCTTGTTCGAAGAAGAATTTTCTGGGTAAGCGTGCTCCATCTTCGACCGCATCATCGTTTAATATTAGACACACACTCGCTGCAAGCGGTCGACGAGTGTCGACGATAATTCGTGATGATCAATAATTAAAATTTTATTTCAAAAAAATTATGTTCTAAGTTGACTAAACGCATTGCTGTAAAATTGCACTTTTTATTTAAAAAAAATTACTCATGTATCTTACAGAGGAACTCACAAAATATTTAAACAACTACATAAATACTATATATACATAGCTAAAATTTTTAAAGTTTATTTCGTCGTTATACGTATATTTGTAGAAAAATCTTTGTAGCCCTTTTTAAGCGTATTACAGTCACGGAAAAGTGTAAAATTTGGTATAAAAAAAGTTTATATTCAGAAGAATTACAGAAAAATATTTTATATATATTACAAACATATTGAATTGAATAAATAAAACGTAATTTTTTTACGCTTATACAGTATAGTCGGTCAATGCTTTGCCAGGCAGTAGGGCATTTGCCTTTCTGGATGATTACCATCCATGGTCCAGAGTATGCCGAGATATTATATTAACAACCTTAGCCGGGCATCACTGGACAGGTTCTAGTTCCCCCTCTGAGGCCAGCGACACATTTGTAGCATCTTTGGCGTTACAAATATCTTTAATTAGCCTATCCAGTAGACGGGCTTTTGCTTGACGAGGAGAAATCCACTTACAGACATCTCAGCGTGTGGGGATCACTCTGAGGGCGTGTGAAGACTCGCCCGCCTGCTGCCGAAATACCCACTAAACCTCTCCATGTTCCTTGCACTCGCCTATGTTTAGGGCCGTGGGGAATGGCATGAGCCCTAGCAGGCGCCGCCCGAGACGGCCTCGTCCATTGTCACAATAGACAGAATGGAAAACGCGGTCTCCTCTCCCAGCGCTCCCTCATCCAGCGGCCTTAAGTACCGGCGGACCCTCCCCTAGGTTTCGCCCGCGGCCATTTGCTTACAGCACGGGAATTCAACCAGGCCAGCCCAGAGTCGGAGTCTTCGTCTGCGCGGAGGAAGACCCAAGGTTCGACGCCCCCGCTCTTGTGCGGATTATCCCGGTAGACAGGCTACAGTAACAAAAGTTTGTCAAACACGAAGACTTTGTTTAAACAGTTAATTAGAAATTATTGCCAAAGAATTCATTAATAAATAAAAATTAATAACGGTCGAAAGTCGACCGCTAAGCTACTATTATTAATGAGATTCCAAGCCAATGACTAATTAAGGAATATTGATTAGTAATTGAAATTATAACCACAATATTAATTACAATGTAAACATTAGGTAATAAATATAACGTTACAATGGACAACGTTACACGAAACCGGCGTTTTGTAACGTATTACATTTCTTGTCCTTGTCCTATCGTGATTTGTAATGTAAAACCCCTTACGAAGGTGCAATGAGTAATGGGTTAATAAATTTATATGTAACACTAGCTGAACCTACCATCTCATTGCGAGAGACAATGATATATTTTTATTCTGAAAGAAAGACAGAAAATAATGTTTGTTTAGACTTATATATAATAATCGGCAGACAAACACACATATTGTATATCCTCAAATTAAGCAAGTTATGCTTGTGTTATGGGTAATATACAACGGACTATTCTGGGGCCGATTTCAGACACCCAGACCACAGTAAATAACGGAGAAAATACGTTTCCGAAATTTACTATACCAGGAATCGAACCCGGAGGCTCTACGTTGCAGTGAGGTAGGCCGGTAAAAGCTTAGCCCGCTCAACCACAGAGGCCGTCTAACTTAAATGATACGATAACGAAAGACGTTAATAAAACTACGTTTAAACGGTTTTAAAAGCGGGATTAGATTAGATTTTTATTATTCCGACGTTTCGGCCATTTTTCAGTAGCCGTGATTACAGAAGACAAAGATGTTAAGTGTCAATTGAGTATTGTTGTATAGTAAGTACACTTGACTTCTTTGTCTTCCGTGATTCCATAGTTTTTTTTTGTTTTTATTGCATGAGTTTAGCAGACAGGCTGACGCTGACCTAATGGTAAGCGGTTACCATCGCCTATGGACATTTGCAACACCAAAGGCGTTACAAATGCGCTGCTGCTCTCTTGAGGGAGTCTGGAACCTGGCCACTAATGCCGGAATACAACTTAAGGTTGTTATGTTAGCATACTCAGATACCCTACCACCTGGCATATTATGTGTAATAGTAGTGAAAACTTAATAAAATACGTGTGTCTCACCATGTGGGGATCATGGTGAGGAGGTGTGGAGACTCGCCGGCCTGTTGCCGGAATACGCACTAAAACTTCCCGTGTTTCTTCCATTTGCCAATACCCAGGGCCGCGGGAAGTGGCTACCGCCTGCCCGCGTAAGCCCTGACAAGCGCCGGTCGAGACGGCCTCATACATTATCACCGCAGAGCGCAAAGCACCCCAACAGCAGGCAGAATGGGGAGCACAGAACAACTCCGCTCCTTCATTCGACTGCCTTAGATGCGAGTGAACCCTCACGACGCTGGAGGTCATCCAGGCCAACCTAGCGCTGGAGTCTTCGTCCGCACGGGGGCGGAGATAAATCTCGACGCCGTAGCGGCGAAAGATCGGCGCTGCTTAACCCAGGGGGTCACGGCCGTACTCTCGCTGCTTGTCACTTGTCATGAAACTGTGTCGCTGGTTTGTTGCCCACCCATCCCAACTCTCTTACTATCCCGTCCCCCCCATCTCGTCGGGAACATAATGCTAATAATCTATTATCATTCTTTTCTATGGTTTTAGAGTTGCTAAAAGTTATCCCAAGGGTTTTTCCTATGAAGCTGTACGTAACATCTCATCACTTAATGTAAATAAAATCAATTAATTGCCTTTATAACGCGTAAATGCGTGCGGATGTTGCTAAATTTGGTAGATATGTTTCTCAATCAATTAAACCTCGAAATACCATAGTATAGGTTAAGGTTACTATTTGTATTCTATGAAATTAAAATATCAATATTAATGTCATTATAATCTTATTTGAATTATTACAACTAATTATGTTTACATAGCCTTGGAAAAAGTATACCCCAAATCGGTCTGTTTTCAAGTGATAACAGGCCGAATTTGGGTCGGATTGATACGTGGCGCACACCAAACTGTAGGTCTTGAGGAGGCCTATAGTACAGTGGTCGCGGACCAGGGGTCGCCCTTGGAAAAACGGGAATTAAGGGGGAAAAACGGGAATTTATGAAATTTGGGAATTTGGGATGCGATTATTGAAGTCGCTATTAAGCACATGGAGACGAGAGTGGTGTCGACGGATAGCCCTCAACGAACACTATCCGACGATGCCAAAAAAGAGGGGGGTGACAATAGAAAAAAGTCGAATTTGTCGATGAAAACCGAATTTTCTGGGTAAAAATCACCAGAAAACCGGTATACCACGGATGATTCGGGCCAACGAGGTATCCTTGGGAAGGTCTTGAAGAGACCTATCCAATGATATAAGAAACTATATAACACTAGCGGCCCGGCGCGGTTTCGCCCGCGCTCTGTCCCACTCCCGTGGTATATAGCGTCATGTTATTTAAGCCTATAACACTTCCTGTTAACGTAGCTTTCTAATAGTAAAAGAATTTTTAAAATCAGTTTAGTAGATCCAGAGATTACCCTCTACAACGTCACAAACTCACAAACTTTACCTCTTTATAATATTAGTATAGATGAAATGAATAAGTTCGACAAGTTTAAGGTATATTTAGTTAATTAAAGAAGCTATTTCTTTAATATTCTAAACGTTCTTACAAATAAAATCTTAAAATAAATTAAATACTAAAAATAAGTGATATCCATAAAATCCAGTGCCAGACCGCTATCAGGTGGGATCGTTTTCAAAAGACTTGCCTCATTCTCTCTTTGAATGTCAACGCTAATGCGATGCCCCAGGTATAGACCAGCCTTTTGGTGTTTGGTTTTACAGCGATAAACCTATAGCAAAACCAGTCAAATACTGTGACTCGGTTGGATCATGTCTCCAACGCTTTCAGCATTGATTTTGCCAATGTCTATGTCCAATACCAGTATAAATTCCTAGAAGTTCCCGCGAGATTGCCGGGACACAAAATACCACAGCATTTAAAAAAGGATGCGGGTTATCGTTTTAGTGGAATCTGTGTCGGAATAAGCTAATTTTTATGCATCCGAACAACTACAAACCGCTCTTTAAATCATTCCCAGAAAAATTCCTGCGGGATTTCCAGGATAAAAACTAGCGTAGATTTTAAGTCTAAAAATTTGCTGTTAATAAGTGAAAACTGTATCAAAATCGGCCCAGTAATTTTTACGTGAATTCCGAACAAACCGACAAACAGACAGGAAACCTAAAAAAAAATTGCTTCGTGTTGTCCGTCGTTTATATAGTTGTTTGTTGTTGTTATTAAATAGCTTCAATGTACAGACACGGCATGCTTAGGATTTTATAATATTATGGATAAAGGTTCGTCACAAAGTTTTACAGCTGTAAATCCATAGGAAAGCAAGTCAAATATAGGGGCTCTAGCATTTCTAATTGTACTGTATTAGTATGCATCGGCCACGTCGAGTTTACGCGTGACATGGCGGATAAGATAGCTAAGGAATGCCGCTCGAAATGGTCTAGCCGTGTCACGAAAGCGGGACTGCTGTTACCTTGACCTAGTTCACTAAAGTACAATAGATGAGAGAGACGGAATACTGAAAGAGATGAAAAAAAGATGATTGTTTGGTCCAGTGGTTTAAGCATTTGGCCTACTAGTTCATTCGAACCCAATGGTCCCAGATTTGAATCCTGGCAAGGTGAAAACGGAGATTAGCGGTTAGGGCACTCGCTTCTCACACTCAAAGAACGCGGGAATCGTGTACCACTAATAATCGGTTCCTATGTCTTGCTATACATTCAGTTGCCTTACGGGTGAATTTTGGTATTACTTGTATAGAGCTTATGTCATTAAGGCAAATTAACAATCGATAAGGTTTAAAACCCAGCTATAAGGCAGCTTACTGACCTAATGTACATATTGTTACAATTAACACATGCTATCGGTGAAGGAAAACATCTCAATGAAACTGATGATCAAGATAACCGATTTGTCAAATCCGCCAACCCGCTTTAGATATGCGTGTTGGTCATACCGTCCGTATTACCCCTTATAAATTGGAGGCCTGAGCCCAGCAGTGGGACGTTTAAGGGCTGTTGATATTATGGTGAATTTCGTAAAGGGCACTTCCGTTACCTATATATCTAATTGCTTGGGGTTGGCTCCAAATATATCTTTTTTTTACACATAACGGCATCAATCGTTGTAAATTATCTCCCAGAGGACCTGCAATCAATGTACAAAAATATCCACAAATCGACCAAATATAATCGGGAAAGATTCTATATTGATTCCCAAAGCGGCTCGACCATCAGGCTCACATGTGCAGACCTGGGACTAAATCAGAATAATATACTAGAATGATGATAACTCCGGTTTTTATTATCAAATCAGAAATAAAAACTTCAATGATGATAGCAATTCCTCGCCTCTACTCCTATTTTTAATATAACGTTAAGTAATATTCTGTATATTAATTTATGTACGATAGCCCATGAGGTTTCTGTGCTACAGTCGAATATATTTTGATGTATATGAATGTAAGCATATTGAAAAATAATATTTAAAAAAAGCGTAAACTGTTTTGGTTAGGAATATACAATGTGTTTATTTATCTGCCTGTTTAATTATGACTATCAGGGGCGGATTTAGATATATGACGCCTGTAGGCTATTAAATTTTTATCGCCCCTACCGATAAACCGATACCCTAATTCACAATCATAATTATATTAATTAGATCATTTTTTTGTCAATGAAATTGTAACTTTATGATTTGTGTACTATATCTAGTCTTGAATTAGACCTCCTTTTTACTGTAGTTTGAAAATTGTGTAAGACATAATATATAAAAAAATTGGCCCCAAATTTGCCGCCCCTCCAAAATCTGCCGCCCTAGGATCCAGCCTACTCAGCCTATTGGTAAATCCACCACTGATGACTATATGTGTATTTGTGTAATTTGTATATTAAATTACCTTAAGTATAATATGCATCTGTTGCCCCTTTTTTTTCTGTAGCACCCAAATCGCTTATTAACGAAGAATTTCCTTAATTCGGGATGCGGGCAAGAGATCGCTTTAAAATATAAGGCCGCCTATCGTATTACCTACAAAATATTGTAAAAAATGTTTCTTTTTTTATCATTTTGTATTATAAGAATAGAGATAACACTTTATTGCACACCAAGCAATAAAGTGCTATCTACCTATTCTTTATTTTTTGAAGTGTAACTCAAATGGCCACCTTACTGCCAAGAGATAATACTAGCTGGATTTTCGCTGGCATGTTCCGATCTACGATCGATTTTGATTTTTTTTAATACATACATAACTTCACGCCAGTTCCCTTGCGGGGTAGGCACGAACAACAGAGCGCCATTTAGGCTTATTCTTACACATCTCACTTGCTTCTTTGACATTCATAGCTCTTGTCATGCACGCTCGTCTGTTCTTAAGGCTCCTGACATCACCTTCTGCTAGTACACGATCAATTTGATCATGGTAGGTGTGTCGTGGCCTTCCACGACTTCTGCATCCATCCACTTTTGCATTGTATATCTGTTTAGTCATTCTTTCATCATGCATTCTTTCCACATGCCTGAACCACCGGAGCATTCCTTTCTTTACCTTCACCCCGACACTCTCTTTCAGACCAACTCTCTTTCTTACTTCGGTATTACGAACGCGGTCCGCGAGCGTCACTCCGCAGATTTTGCGCTACTTTCATGCTCTTTATTCCATACCCAACTCTCGCTTCCATACGTGAGCGCAGGTATCAGCACCCCGTTGTGTACGGCGAGCTGGGCCTTCTGGCTGAGTTTCTTAGCGCCTAGAAGTTTTCCTAACGCTCCATTCAAACTATTCCCCAAATTCACTCTTCTTTCTAAATCAGCGGTGTACCTTCCATCTCTGCTAAAAGCACATCCAAGATATACAAACTCATTCACTTGCTCCAGCATAACATCATCGACCATTATCCTTGCATTCGTTCTGGTTTCTTCTCTTTCAAACTTCTTTTTTTTTAATAATTTAAAAAACTTTTTTTTTTAATATTTATTCAGCGATAATATTTCTTATCATTCTTGTTTCATGGTTGTTTTATGACATTGTTTCTTTTCACAATTTGCAATTAAATGCGCTGGAAATGTTCTTTTCACAGTTTAACGCAAAATACTGTATATACCACAATTAATGAGTCATTCCACTTCGGTCCAATGTCGAGAGTGGTTCAACACGCAAACATAGTATAACAGTAACAAGTCACGATCCTGTTAAGCGACCTTGCAGATGGGCCTAGAATGCTATACAGCCGTATTTAATGGATATTACCTTTAAACTTACTACGAAAAAAGATAGAGAAAACACTTTATAACTCACCAAAAAAACAATCTAAAAATTCATATTTACAACATACAAATACATATCTACCATAAATAAATAAATATTTATAGACGAGTATATACATACATAGGTACAAATAATATTTTCTTAAGTCGGAATAACCAAAATGAAATAAATTATCGCGCTTAAAACCGTTAAAACGTAGTTTTATTATACATACATACATTCAAGTATCATCATATTCCAACGACAGGTAATTAGGTAGTACTTAAAATTTACTTATATACTAATACGTGTATATAAACGTTAAAGGCGATCTCTTCTAAGTAACCTAACTACCCCTTCTCACCTCCAGGTGAGATTCGAGGTAGATAAAAATAACAGCCCGTAAATGTCGCACTGCTAGGCTCGGGCCTCCCATTATAGGGAGGACGGACAGTATACCCGCCATCGTGTGCACATCGGTTATCTTGATGTGCAGGTTGCATCACGATGTTTTCCTTCACCGTTGTTAGCACGTGGTAATTGTAACAATATGCACATTAGGTCAAAAAATTGCCTAAGTGGTTGCATGCGTTCCGGCTAGGTTCCAAACTGGCGCCCTTTGACTTCGGAACGCGTGCGCTAGCCTCACACTAGCTAGCTTTTCCCCCTCACGCGGCTTATGGTCCTCAGTCGGGTTTTCTTTGGTAAAAACTAAACTTATATATATATATATATATATATATATACGCCCAATATGAAACTTAACTAGTAACAACAATTACAATACAGGTGGCGCCTTTAGTCTTCGTGGTATCAGATCTTGTATTTTTTTAACATCAAGTAAAACTTTCAATCCACTTGTTATTAGTTAAAACATATTTTTTTAACTTATTCGATTTTTTTTTTATACATTTTTTCTACCGACTCTAAATTCCGTACCCTTTTTTAGAAATTTAATTTGAAGAAGTATTTGAAAACTCACACGCTCCTTATATCTATTTCTTGGGTGCTGTATTTGTGTTGAGGTGTACCTTAAAATTAATTATAATATTCTCTTCTTCTTCTTCAGCCAATCTCAGTCCACTGCTGGACGTAGGCCTATCCAAGTACGCTCCATACATCCCGGTCTCCCGTCTTCCTCATACAGCCCCTGCCGGCAATCTTGCGCAGGTCGTCAGTCCGCCGGGCTGGCGGGCGTCCTACGCTACGTTTATAGTATTACTAGAGGTTAACCCGCGGCGCAGCCGCGGGGTAAACTCTAGTACAGGATATATTGTATTGTATTTTTATGTTGGTGCTATTTGCCCTCGGAAGATTTACTTCATTTTATATCGCAAAATATCCCATCTACCGGGATGAATAGTATCTATGTCCATTTTCGGTATTCAGACAGACAGATCGAGTGAGTCGCATTTTTTTAAAGATTATGAATTTTTATATCTATAAACTTGATAAATGATTGATCCCCCATACAAACTTTAATACCTTATTTCAACCCGTTCTAGTTTTATTTATATAACTAAATATTGTGTAAACTACACAAACGACCAAAACTACCAAACGTACTAAAACTACCACAACTCTCAAAACTACCAAAACTACCACAACTATCAAAACTACCAAAACTACCACAACTATTAAAACTACCAAAACTACCACAACTACCAAAACTACCACAACTATCAAAACTACCAAAACTACCACAACTACCAAAACTACCACAACTATCAAAACTACCACAACTATCAAAACTACCACAACTATCAAAACTACCAAAACTACCAAAACTACCACAACTATCAAAACTACCACAACTATCAAAACTACCACAATTATGAAATCTACCAAAACTACCACAAATACCAAAACTACCACAACTATCAAAACTACCGCAACTACCAAAACAACCGAATATACCAAACCGACCAACCAAAACTACCAAATCTACAAACCAAAACTACCACAACTACCAAAATAACCAAATCTACCAACCAAAACTACTATAACTATCAAATCTACAAACCAAAACTACCACAACTACCTAAACTACCACAATTACTAAATCTACCAATCAAAACTACCACAACTACCAAATCTACCGAAACTCCCAAATCTACAAAACAAAACTACCACAACTACCAAAACTACTACAGCTACCAAAACTACCAAAACTATCACGACTACCAAAACAACCGAAACTACCAAAACTACCAGCATAAACTACCGAAAATAGCAAAACTACCAACCAAAACTACCACAACTACCAAAACAACTAAACTAAACAAAACTACCTAAACGACCAAATTGACCAAAATAAACAAAATGACGAAAATGGCCAACCACAAATAAAAAACCTATCCTAGTTTCCGGGATAAACTTTACATAAATCTATCCCAAAATCTATCCCAGTATTCGGGATGAAAAGTATCCCTTGGCCACCCTCGGTATATGAATTACATGTGTACCGAGTATCAGCCAAATCGGTCCAATAGTCTTTCCATAAAAGGATAACAAACAGAGAGACAAATATACTTTTATCCCGGAAACTATCCCATTTTCCGGGATAAAAAGTATCCTATGTTCATTCTCGGCATCGAAAATATATATATACTGAGTTTCAGCCAAATCGGTCCAGTAGTTTTTACGTGAAAACGGAACAGACAGACAGACAGACAGACAGACAGACAGACAGAGTTACTTTCGAATTTATAATATTAATAGGGATTTATTTCTCTCTAATTTAATTCTAAATAACTTAATTCAGTAATAAATTAGAAGTTCCGATAAGATTCTTTTTAATTTACTTTTTCCTTGTTCAACGGTTACAACATTATCATATCACCTTTGCCCACAGATTGTCTTCAACTATTAATTAGATTTTTTACACCACTCAATATGAAAATACGACTTCAAGGTAAATAAAAATTCATTAACGCAACTAACATTGTGTAAGTATAAACAATTAAATACAGTTTACATAAAACATTGCGAAACGGCATGCGATGGGATTCGCTTAAAGCGTCGTTCACACAAATTTATTTCCTTTTCTTTATTACTGGACTACAATAGGCTCACGGCCTACCCGATGGAAAGCAGTTACTATCGCCTATGGACATTTGTAACTCAAAAGGTATCTACCTGCTTTTATGCTGCCACTCTCCAAAGAGAGAATGAAACCTAGCCACTAATGCCAGAACATAATTCAAGGTTGTTATTTTCTCTTTTAAGAAGAATAAAAGAGCGGGGAGGGACCGGCCGTCATCCCAAGACGGTGTGAGCACGCCACCTCATTCTTCATTCCTAGTTTCTCCTTTGAACAATCAACATCTACACACGCCACAAGCCAAGTCGCGCTATTTTATATTTTTATATCAAAAATGAATTGTAATTATATAATTTTTTTATTTTTTATTGCAGGAGATCAGCAGACAGACAGACGGCCCACTTGATGGAAAGCGGTTACCATCGCCTATGGACATTTGCAACACCAAAGTTGCTACAAATGCGCTGCTGCTCTCTTAAGGGAGACTGGAACCTGGTCACTAATGCCGGAACACAACTCAAGGTTGTTATGACGACATACTTTAGACCAGGGATGGTAGCCATCCAGTCGGGCAAATGCCCTACCACCTGACTGTGACTTGTTTTGTCGCCACTTAGGACAAGCCGCTCGACCGCAGGAAATTTTATTCTTTCTCCGTTCCTGCACTGATATCTTCTAAGCCACATTCACATATTATTGTAGAGAATGTACTTAATTTTATACTTTAATTACCCATTACTGTGGACTTAATGACGTACTTGAAATGACAGTGACGTAATACTTGTCGCCGTATTGGCAGATGATGCAATGACGTTTGCGACGACAAAATGACATAACAGGTGAATTTTTTAACACCATAAATGTGGGCGTATTAACTATAAGAACTTTCACTTTATTGACTTTCATTTGATAATATTTGCTCATCCACTTATCGATTTATATGAGTTTATTGGTTGCTAAATATTTATGATTTACACGCTTATGCAATTTTTTTAAAGTATGCCGTTCTGTATTTTTTCTTGCGTATTTTTTATGTACTCTGTGATGGCTAGTGCTGCTAGACTCTGTGCAAGGGAATGTTAGAAAGATAAAATAATTTTAGAAAGTATCCGATTTAATGCTATTAGTGAATTTAGTTTAAATTTTTTTTTGTTAAATCATAAATATTAATAAAACTACAATAATTATAAACTAGAAAATAAACTACAAACTATTACTATATAAAAACTAAAACTAAATAAAAAAGGGCAAAATATCTAAAGATAAGTTATTGGTCCCAAACCACTGTCACTTACCGGGAACGTTCCCAGAACCTCTGACGGCGTTGCCACGTTGTATAGCAATGCTTAAACTTTGAGCGAAATAGACGCCAGCCTTCTGGTTGCGTGTGACGTCTACTAAACGTTTGGCGACGTCACGGTAGACTTTTAGAGCGTTGATGTGCTATGCTATTAGTAAATAGAATAATAAGTTTTCATAAAAGCTATGGTACTTCTCCATAATTATTCCATTTTGACACAAATTCATTAAATCTTTATGTTTATCACGACTATTGTGTCACATTTATATTAAAAAACTTCGCCTCTTTTCTTCAATATGTAATTTTATCTTGAAATTTTAGAAAAATGTTTTTTGTCCTTAAAAGAATAATTTTATCGTAACGAATAACTTTTTTCCATCAGTCTACAGTGTACTTTAAAACAAACCAAGTCATTCTGTCTTCTAAAGTACTAATTTTCAAGATAACACATTGTTGAAGCAAAAAGCCGACTTGATAAAATCAACATAATAACGTGGCTTGGCTGATTTCTTATTTATAGTTTGATTTTTTGCTGTGGCACTAATTTCGTACGATGCACTCTAAGACGATGTTGTCAATATCAAGTAGTGAAAGAATCATTTTTTTTATGAGGTCTAGTAGGCCTCAGCGTCTTTCCCTAACATCAGGGTCATTGTATATATATTTTAGTCTTCGTATATATTTTACACTGTCATTATATTTCACTTGTTTCATGTTTAAGTAATTATAATTATTCATTTAATTACATTTATTATCTGTCTATGTATTTATGACTTAATGATATGAGTTTAGACTAAATTATATTGGAAGATGTTGAGTAAACGATTAAACACCTTAAATGGAAATGGACAGGCCACACTTTAGGGGGAAAAATAATATAGTATATAGTATCCAAGGGATGAAAGAGAGGCAGGGGTCGTCAAGCCTAAAGATGGTAAGACGGTATAATAAGGATAGTACGACTACTAAGAACTCGGAAAGCGTAAGATGGTTTTTTCTATAGTCTTTTATAATTACTACGCAAGTATAATCTACATATTTAAGATCTGTTAGTACATTTTATATCTTTGTTTATCCTCTTGTTGTATTTCTTTCTATTACCTTTAAACAATAGAACATCACTATGTCACTAACATTTATGCTGGGTGCGCAATAGGGAACCTGGCTACAACAGCCAAGCTGTAGAACGACAGCTAAACTGTACTATGATAGTTTATTGAGACTCACGCAGTGCAGACCCTAGAACGTTGATAAATTCTGATTACTAAGATTGATTGCCGATATAGCGTAGTCAGACTTCGTAGTACGCGGCCTGCGTTAGATGAGATTGATGAAAAGGCCTCTACGTGTTGGTCTTCATATACGTATGTAACATGGGGTCAAACCTTCCAAAAGTCCGGGAAATTATTTAAGCCCTGGTCTTAAACAACATGCATTACACAGTACAATACAAATAAACTATAAATAGAATACAACCTACATAACCAGTTGTAATTTCATCCGTGCAGGAACGGAGAAAGAATACAATTTCCTGTGGCCGGGCGGCCTGTCGTAAGAGGCGACTTAACAACCCACAGCCAGGTGGTAGGGCATTTGCCCGACTGGATGGCTACCACCCCTGGTCTAAAGTATGTCGCCATAACAACGTTGAATTGTGTTCCGGCATTAGTGACCAGGTTCCAGTCTCCCTTAAGAGAGCAGCAGCGCATTTGTAGCAACTTTGGTGTTGCAAATATCCATAGGCGATGGTAACCGCTTTCCATCAAGTGGGTCATCTGCCTGTCTGCTGATCTCCTGCAATAAAAAAAATACCACACATTAAATCCGTATTAATATAAAATTAACACATTAATGGCGTTTGTCACAAACCATTTAAACAACAGCGTCTTCTGTTACATAACCAAGCAGACAAACTGACAAAGTGGTTGCTTGTTTACTATGATGCAATTGGCTATGTCAATACCGATCGTCGTTAACGCGGTTGAAAGACGTGCGAGCAAGTTTGCGTACTTACGGCTCGACGACCTTTTTTACCCGTGGGTGACACACGAGTAAAAAGTACGCGAACAAAAGCGGAAAACATCGTTGAGCCATAAATATTCTTAGGTATTTATAAACATGTTTTTTGTTACAAGATAAATCCCAAAGTCAAAGGGCGTGGGTTCGATCCTGACCGGAATGCATACACCTACCAATTAGGCAGTTTTCTGACCTACTGTTATAATAACCACGTGCTAACAAGGGTGAAGGAAAACATCGTGATGCAACCTGCACATCGAGATAACCGATGTGTCAAACCTGCCAAGCGGCTTTGGACACGCGTGGTGGATATACTGCCCGTTCTCTCTATAATGGGAGGCCCAAGCCCAGCAGTGGGATATTTATGGGCTGTTATTATATATGTATTATTATAATTATACATGATATAGAGCCACGCTGGAATTGTTATCGGAATTACAGCTTTTAGGGCCGGCTCGATTAGTGTGACACCACGCTCTCACAGAATATCGGCGTGAAACGGTTAATCTTGAGCAATTGTTTCTGTGCGATGAGTGAGAGTTCCGATAGCCGACTTCCACCCCTTCCTAATCTTCCCAATCATATCCCTTCTATCCCATATCTCCTGTGTGACCCCACAATCTCATCATCCTTTCCTCCTTTCCAATGTAAAGGCTGTCAACGCTTCGCCATTGGTTTACAGACCCCTATAAGCCGCAATAACCACTTTCCTACCTATTAGCCAGTTTCGCAATAAAAAACGTTGAATATTTTATTAAACTAAAACTGGACTTCGACTACGCTTGACTTGAAATTCCCGTAGGATTGCTGGGATAAAAATATCACACGTTTTATTACGTAAAATTTACTATCGATCAGTGAAAAATCATATTAGAATTGTTTTTTTTTTAATCTGGCCTTTTTAAATAATTCCCAGAAAAATCCCCCCGGTATTCTCAGGATAAAATGTAGCGCAGATTCTAAGTTTAAGAATTTGTAGTCGACCAGCGAAAACCGCATCGAAATCAGCTCTGTAGTTTTTACGTGAATCCCGAACAAACAGACAACAAATATAAAAAAATGCATCGTTTTCTCCATCGATTATATAGTCTATTCACCTTTTTAAACAATGAAATTACTTCAATTTTAAAGTTGCCAGTGCCAAATTTCTATTAAAACTGAATAATCAGAAATGAGTCGTCTATTATCGGCATTACAGTTCTGCGCCTTTCAATTAAATTGAATTAAATTCGTTGATCCGTCTAATTCAATTTAATTACCTATCAATCAAATCCGTCTAATCAGCATTACACGTTGAATAGTTACTTTTCCATTCTCTTCAAAAAAACTCTCCAGTAACACAACTACAGGGAAATTGCGCAAAATTTCAAAGTAGGTTCGTCAAAGACGCGCTTTTGTGGTCAGACCACGATGTTGACACATCGGTATTTTGCACTGTACATAACCTATTTAGCGTGTTAGTGCAATATTACATAGTTCTAGAGCTTGTTTGTCTTCTTAGGTACCAATTTATGCAGTGTTATGTTGTATCTATGTGTAAATAACTTTGAATAAGAATACTAAAAATTACAATTATATGTCAAAAAAATGTCAAGTGAAGCTTCTTTCGGTTTTTGACGTTTTATTATTTAAAAAATATTTTTTATTTAATTTTCTTTTTGACAAAGTCAGTCAAGAATTAAGTCTTAATTTATTTAATATTTTCTTCTTAAGTTTTCGCGACTAGTATACGTAATAAAACTACGTTTTAACCGCGGGAACTTTACCTTTAAATTTGATTTGTATTAGCACATTTTTCCATAATTGTGAAATTACTGAACAGATTTTCATAAAATTAAAACGTAATAGCACTTAAACCGTTTATTAGATGAAATCTAAAGTCTAGTAATTTTTATAGTATGGAAACATTTCCAAAGTACTCGAGCAAGTCATTGAATTAATTGCCATTGATACAACTTTTGGTTGAAATTGTCTGAAAAATTTCTTTTGAAAACAGTGCCATCTTTTGTTTTTAATACTAAACATTTAATTACAATAACTGCCATCTACTAGTCATAGTTCGCTTTCAGTAGCAATATTATGATAAGTTACCACTATTGCATAACAGATGTCACTATACTAAAAATAAATTGTTCATTCCATTTATTAAAAAAAAAAACTAAAATTCTGCAATATTTTTAGAAAGACATAGTCTTACTTTATCTCTAATTCGTTACTAATTCATTTTAGTTTTTTTTATTGCATAAGTTCGGCAGACACTCAGACGGTCCATCTGATGGAAAGTGGTTACCATTCTCTATGGACATTTGTAACACCAATGATGCTACCAAAAGGACCACTCTTCCTCACCCGACCATTATTGCCGGAACACGACCCAAGTTTGCTTAGTTTTAACTTTTTTAACAGATAGCAGTGCCATCTATTCGTGTCAGTTACGAAACTATATTTGTATTAGTTACAAAATGGAACTATGGCGCACAATAAGTTGTTGAAATTTAATAAAAATGTTCTTCTCTTTTACAGAGTTACAAAGAAAAAGATGCTGGCAAAGTTGTGGTCTACACAACAACGATGGGCATTGTCAGAAGTACGTATCAACGGTGCGTTCTCGTAAAGAAAATCTTAAGGAATCTTCTCATCAAGTATGAAGAACGGGACGTCTTCATGAGCACGGAGTATCAAGATGAAATCAGAGATAGAATGAGAAGCGACATGATCTTGGTGCCACAGCTGTTCATTGATGGGATGCATATTGGTGTAAGTTTCAATATTTTAATACTTATTGCAACATTTATCCGTATAGGAGAAAGAATACTAATTACTATGGCCAGGAGGACTGTCATAACAGGCAACATAACCACCCCCAACGTGGTAGGGCATTTTTTTTATTTATTTTTTATTGTAGGAGATCAGCAGACAGGCAGACAGCCCACTTGATGGAAAGCGGTTACCATCGCCTATGGACATTTGCAACAGCAAAGTTGCTACAAATGCACTGCTGCTCTCTTAAGGGAAACTGGAACCTGGTCACTAATGCCGGAACACAACTCAAGGGTTGTTATGGCGACATACTTTAGACCAGGGGTGGTAGCCATCCAGTCGGGCAAATGCCCTACCACCTGGCTGTGGGTTGTTAAGTCGCCTCTTACGACAGGCCGCCCGGCCACAGGAAATTGTATTCTTTCTCCATTCCTGCACGGATAATTTGCCTATCTGGGTAACTACTGTGCGCAGCTCGTCTCATATATAATACTAGCTGTACCCGCGACGTCGTCCGCGTGGAATTTACTTTCAAAAGCCTCCGATTTTGAAACTTTCTTCATTGGTGCTCCGCTCTTATTGGTCTTAGCGTGATGATATATATATAGCCTATAGCCTTCCTCGATAAATGGGCTATCCAACACTGAAAGAATTTTTCTAATCAGACCAGTAGTTCCTGAGAATAGCGCGTTCAATCAAACAATATTAGTATATTTGGCTACAACACTAATACTTACATTTTAAATATCGCGATATCTTTTGAATAAAACGTCCGAATTTAATAATTCAAAAAGTTCTAGAAAGGTATTAAATTCGTCTTGAATATGGAGTAATTTAATTTGATAAGGATTAATACCAAGGTACAAAATAAAGAGTTTTTGAAGCGACGGCATTTTAATTATTTAAAAAAATAAAAGAAAACACTTATTGTGAGATAACTACAATAGTTAGACATATAGTTACGCGATATTTTTTATAGACAATTATATGTTCTGCAAAGTGGTAGTACATTGTTTTGTTCTATAATCAATAATTTTCGCAGCGCACGCCTTGTAAGGATTTTTTCGGGTCATTTTTTTACACCTTGGGTTACATTATTGGACCTTTAGTAAGGATCCCTAATTTTTTTGTAAATATAATATAGCCTATAGCCTTCCTCGATAAATGTACTATTCAACACTGAAAGAATTTTAAACAAACAAACAAACTCTTCAGCTTTATAATATTAGTATAGATTTATTTTACGGTGATGGTCTCTTTTTTCGCGTCGGCGTCGGTGACCGCTTTCCATCGGGTGGGCTGTCTGTCTGTTTGCTATCCTGAAAAGTCACAAGCCAGTAAACGTTCTTGTTTTGTATTATAGAAAACATTTCGAGTTCAATGTCAAATTATTCCCAATTATTGTAAAACAATGATATACAACAAGAAGGCACGTTTTCGCCCCGAAACGAAGGACGACTTGAATCCCTTTAACATCTAACAAGGTCAGTCATATTCAAAGCGAGTAGGGCCTTCGATTGTCTTACGGTATTACGAGAACACGTTTAGGCTGAAAGCATGTAATAATTTGCCACTATTTAATATCTATAGTATAATTACTCACCAATTTCATCATGATTTTATACCTCTCTCTTTTACTCACCAGCATGACATCTCTTTCCTTGATGTGACAGATTTGAGATAGCTGTCAATTCATATGGTCTTCAGCACACCAGCAAGAAACTTGCTGCAACACTGTGTGTCTCAGTCAACACATAATACCTGTTTTGTTGGAATGCAAAACAGTTATATTATGTGTCTCTGTCGACACACAGTGTAAATGGCGCTCTGTTCTTCGTGCCTACCCCGCAAGGGAACTGGCGTGAAGTTATGTATGTATGTATGTATGTATGTAAAACAAAACAGTATTAAATGTAAACAATGTACATGTTATGTGTGATCTAAAATATCTCAAAATTGCCATAAAACTGGAAAAAAATGGACCTACAATTTTCGAGAATTAGCGTTCTCCCAAAAAAGAAGTGACAAATAAAGGTCTGGATATAGCACTTTATTGCTCACCAAAATAACAAACACAATACATTAATTCAGTGGCGTAGCTTGACTTAGACGGGCCCCGTATTAAAATGTGTTAGGGGGCTCAAAGGAAGGGTAAAGGGTATTTTTTTTTTATAAAAGAACCAAAAAAATGCTCGAATTGAATTAAAATAATTATATATAGATTGTAAGTTAACTTATACTTAATTCTTCTACGAACTAAGTTGAACAAACAATTCAGATCAAAAATATACTTTTCTCGCCTTTTCTTCGGCAAACTTATTTATCAAATCGACATAGCTGTAGACGATTTCAGTTTGTCTAGAGCTTCTGTCTATAGCGGACAATAAGCAACTCTAATAACCGTTTCTGTTGGCCCAGCAGTTATTCTCAAAAAATTTATTAATTTATTAAAAGATTATGAATATTTTAAGAAATTTTGCTTACACAGTTTCGGGGCCCCTGTAGCCTGGGGGCCACGTATCATTGATACGGCTGATACAGCGGTAGCTACGTCTCTGCAATAATTACAGTATTTTAGGCAGAACAATATGCGGCCTTATCGCTTAGAGCGATCTCTTCCAAGCAATCTAACTTATAGGATATTCTATGCATCTGGCGATGCAGGCGGTGCATAAATTCCGATGTTTATAACTTGATGATAAAATGTACAAAAACAAAAAAATAAAATGATATAAATAAAATTAACAAATTGGCTTAGGCTAAATTATTTAGCCTAAGTCAATTTGTTAATTTTATTTACATTACACATTGATACTTGAGATCTTTGTATTCCATGATCAAGGCAACTGAGAAGTGGCCGAAACGTCAGGATAATAAAAATCAAATAAATTACCGCACTTCAAACCGTTAAAATGTAGTTTTAATTACGTATAGTACTCACGAAAACTAAAAAAAATACAATCTTTATATCGTCTATTTTGTAACCATGCCATAATAAGATTATTATTATTGTATGACCACAAAATAAAAAAAATATTAAGATTTTATAATCGTTTTGAATAAACCAGTACGGTGCCAATAATTGAGGGGAGTGCCAATAATGGTATAGTCTTCTTCATACTCTTCTACTAAATACTACACCCCTATATACACACCAGGTTTTGAATTCTGGCCGGGAAGCATGCAGCAATTAAGTAATTTTATTACTTTATTTGTATGTATGTATGTATGTATGTGTATGTACATAACAATTCAATACAAGTCAACCCCGCCAAACCGCCTTGGAGGGTAATGGGTACACTGTCCCTTCTCCTAAAAAATGGGCAGGCCCATGCCCAATAGTGATTAGTGATGCTGTCTGTCCTTCTGAACATGTGAACTGCCTAACGTAATGGTGATTTTAGACCAATCAACTAAATTGAATCAACTTGATTGAAAAGCACTGAAATGAAAGAACACGACGGTGTTCAATGACATTGAATGTTTCAATTTTATGTTTATATATATACTAGGATTTTCCCGCGACTTCGTCCACGCTTGACTTGAAATTTCCGGGAGATTCCCAGGATAAAAAGCGAAAAATTAATCTAGCCGTTTTAAATCATTCCCAGAAAAATATTCACGATAAAAAATGGCGAAGATTTTAAGTCTATGAATTTGCTGTTCATCAGCTAAAACCGCATCGAAATCGGCCCAGGAGTTTTTACATGACCACCGAACAAACAGACAAGAAATCTTTAAAAAAAATCCGTCGTCTTCTTCATCGTTTATATAGTGTATTCCAGTTGTTTTTTAAATAGCTTAACATTGAAGAACATACATGGCATTTTTAGAATTGCATAATATTATAGATATATCCACTTTTGTTGATTCATCCTAGTTGAAAGACAGAAATGAACTGGTCTAATAACGGTCTAAGTACAGGTAACAATATATGCAGTATACTACAACGTTAATACAGTAACTTACATAAAACAATTGTAGTTAACTTTCTGTTCCTCCTTTAACCATCAACGCTGCCGCCAAAATCGATACAAGTCGACCTCTACCTGTTGAGCAGCCACGCGCTCACTCATACATGCCTATTCTGTGCCTGTCTGTGTGTTTAAACTGAGTATCGCCAGGCAATGATAAAATCGCCCAGTAAAAAAAGTGGTCGTGAGCGAGTCTGGCTCGTGCAACGAAGTTTTATCTATATACAATACGGATTATTATAATATTATCTAATGAAAGTCTCATGTAGTTCAACTGAACTGTTTCTACAAAAATCAAGTTGGTGGTTCTTGTACAACGAGATAAAAGGCCGTGTATGAGTTGGACTCGCGCATCGAACTTTCATCTTTAAAATATAATAAGAATTAGTATAATACTACTGTGTCAAAAAGTTACCGGGAAAAGGTCAATAATACACAAAATGTTAGTTATTCATTCAAATTTATTTTATCGCCTTCAAAGTATGCTCCTTCAGAAACGATACATTTACGCCAACGGATAATAACGCATAACATTTTTAAACGCTCTTTCCGGAATTGCAAGAATAATTTAGTTCTCGACGCGAATTCTCCTTTATGTCTTCTATCGAATGAAAACCATATCTGGTGAATAAGGTGGTGGCTCGATGGTATTTATTGAGTTTTGTTGAAAAATTCGTTGACAATGATGGCCCTGTGCGAAGGCGCATTATCATGATGCAAAACCCAAAAATTTTCTTTCCACAAATATGGTCTTTTTCATCGAATTTGCTCTCTTAAACGCCGTATAATGCTCAAATAATAATATACTTTATTTACCGTTTGACATTCCGGTAAGAATTCCGCGTGCACAACACTGCGATAGTCAAATAAAACAGTCAACATGACTTTGACTTTTGATTGACTTTGGCGTGGTTTTTTTCGGTTTCGGTTCAGTTGGAACGCGCCACTCCGTAGCTTGTTGACTAGTTTGCATGTCAAAATGAAAAACAATTGTGCCAATCTAACAACAAAAAACAAATGAATTTGGAACCATACAAACAAATCATCCATTTACGATACTTTTTTAACATAATGTATTATAGCTATCTAATGAAGTCTTCTTACGTAGTCCAACCTAGTCGTTTGTAGAAAAAAAATCGAGTAGTGTATGAGTCGGAATCGCGTCGTATATACCTCTATACACTACAATTTTAGATATTAAGTCTTATTTAGTACTTACCACATAGTATTATTTTTCCATGATACCTACTCCTACTATGTATCCGTGGAGGAACGGAAAAGAATACAATTTCCTGCGGCCGGGCGGCCTGTTGTAAGAGGCGACGAAATAACACACAACCAGGTGGTAGGTTATTTGCTCGCTTGGTTAACTACCACCTCTGGTCTAGAGTATGCCGCCATAACAACCTTGAGTTGTGTTCCGACATCAGTGGCCAGGTTCTAGAATCCTTCAAGAGAGCAGCAGCGCATTTGTAACACCTTTGGTGTTACTAATTATAAGGCAAACTCTGCGCCACTTTTTATTCTGGCAACCCCGCCGGAATTTTTCTGGGAATTATATATAATGGCCACATTAAAAAAATCCAATTCCAATGTGATTTTTTTAATGATCGATATCAAATTTAATGTAATAAAATGTGAGGTATATTTTATCCCGGGAATCCCGCAAGAATTTTCCCGGGAACGGTTTGAAGTTGTTCGGATGCATAAAAATTAGCTTATTCCGAAACAGTTTCCACTAAAACGATATCTTACATTTTTTTTAAATGTTGCGGCACATTGTTCCGGGAATCCCGCGGGAATTTCAAGTCAAGCGTGGATGAAGTCGCGGGCATATCCTAGTATATAATCCATGAATTCCTTCAAGCTATAGAAGGTATGCCTGATTAGCTACTTGTAGATTAGGAGTAGATTTGTATATATTGTATTAATTAACAATTATATGAGTAATACTAACGTGTAGTGACATGTTGATGTAATTAAAAAGAAGAGAAAGAAAGATTCCAACACAATTATAGTTGGAGGGAATGAATGAATGAATATATTTTAAAAGATACGGTGCGCAGAAATATAATTTTACAATACAATAGGCGGTCTTATCGCGCTATTAGCGATTTCATCCAGACAACCTTAGGATGGACAAAAAATTTGATAAGAACAGAGGTATGTTGCATTATTCTCACTACCGAATCAGTACCTTATAAATATATACATACATAATATAATATACATACATTAATAAAATATAAAAATTATACTAGGTAGGGAGGGAGGGAGTCGGTATTAGTTCTCAAAATAAAAAAAAACGCTCTTATTCTACCGCTGTCACCGCCCACATTCGCATGTTTTTTAATGCAGGAGTAGATTTCAGTCATGTGTCGGAGATAACACACAAGTTTTTTCGTATAGGACAAAGATCTAGCCCTCTTTGTGAGCACTGTAACAAAGTAGAGGATCTCGTGCATATTGTTCTGGAATGTGGCCAAACCCAACCAATTAGAAGGACACTCTTGCCAGACTCGTCATTGCATAGTGGAGGAATAAATATTATTCTAAGCAACCCTTTGAGGAAGAAGGCTGGATTATTATTTAAGTTCCTAATTAAAATATTTAAAAATAGAGTTAGTTACAGTTAAGTTTAAAATTATACTTAAGTTTATTTAAAATATTAAAAAGTGTAAATTTGCCATCACCTATGAGGCTGACATCGTCACTGGTGACGAAAAGTCTCAATAAAAAATTTAAAAAAAAGAAGTTTTTTCGTATAAAGTTATATTATTTCTCAATTTCTTCACATAGTAGCTGTTATATACGAATCTGTTGAGTTAGCTACCGTAAATAAACAAACTACGCGTGTAATTTAAATAATTACAGGATTACGTTAGCACTTGGTCGCTACCGTGCAAGCAATCTGAAAATTGCCTAGTAGTCTAGTTGGCCGCGTTATGCAGAAATGAGCATACTTTACTAATTATTGTCTTTACAGTTTTATTTTCAAACTAACAGTACATTCGTGCAGGGATTTTAGTTTATACTTATATGTTCTGAACCCTGCGAGATATCGTAAACAAAATTTCTGTTTTAATCCTTTCGACGAATAAAATAGGTAGACCGAGCCCTGTGCTCTTAGAGTGAAGCCGGTTAAAGGAAGCTGATCGCGTCACAATGCGTTACGAGAAATTAATATTAAATAGTCGAATTAGTACGGATCAAGGTGAAATAGTTTCCAGTGGATACATTATTACTACCTAAACAAACGCAAATCACGTGTATACTACATAAGTTTATGATTACTTAATAACGCGCCGATGACACAGGCCTTGCGAAACTTGAACAAGATATGTCAACAAATTGACATTTTTATTTGTACTGTGACTGAATTCACAAGAAATGCATATCTTAATATATATAAATTACGTGTCACGTTGTTTGTCCGCGATGGACTCCTAAACTACTGGACCGATTTTAATCAAATTTGCACACCGTGTGCAGTTTGATCTGACTTGAAAGATAGGATAGCTTACATTTGGACCCGGTAGGTGGCGGTGCAATCGGGTTCTAAATTTTATTTCTTCAGGGCAGAACAACGTCTGCCGGGACAGCTAGTTATATTATATGTTATGACGACTGAATACGTTTATATAATATATTATGTGTACCACGCTATCGTATTGGTGACAACTGTAATGATAGCGATGTTTGTAAGTTAATAAATAAATTTAAAAAAAAAGATTTGGTTTTGTTCTTTTTGCTCCGTCTATACTTTTGTTCGTCATAGTTTAATCCCTAAAATTTTCACTGAAATGCCTATCCGAGACTAGATTTAAATATAATAAAATTCTACAAACGTTTTAAATACAATTTTTAAGTTAAATTTCGGAACGCGATTGGTAATTTCACTTTTAATAGCAAGACTATAAACCTCACATAACTATTTTGAATAAAGAGGTTAATTTATATACATATATAGCACGAACATCTATCACTGACGGGATTCAAATGATTAAACATTTTACTTACCGATCTATCCATCTATACTTACTGCAATAAATTTGTGAATGGTTAGAGTTTGTAGAATGCATTTAAAAATGTGACAAACAATCAAGGGGGATAATTTGGACCAGGAAATTCCGAAAATGCAATTTTTAGAATTTTTGTCTGTCTGTCTGTTAGAGCAAATTAGCAAATTACTGAAAAAAATTACATGAAATTCGACACATAGCAAGCTTAACTTAGAATACTTATATCCTGATAAATGACCTATTTTCCGTGGGATATACGAAAATATCGAAAAAGATGGCGCTGCGACGGCATCCTTTTTAAAACTACAGAACGTATATGAACGAAATTCGACAGAAGATGGCTTATATTCCGAATCAATACTTAGGATACTTTTATGCAGAAAAATTATGTCGTTTCCATAGAATAGACGGATTAGCTAGATGGCGCTGCAATCGCGTTTTTTTTTTAAATTTATTAACAAATACCTACGTCATAAACAACATGTCGTTCGTTGTACTACTTCAAATCAGGTTGGCTTCAACTTATCTCTATGTTTTGTTGGGCAGTTGTATAGACTATATGGACATAGTTTCTTTGTTATTACTATATGTAAAAAACCGAATTAAACTCTTGTCTAAGTAAAATAAAGCTACTGCCTAGGGTTTGAGGGCAAACTCTAGTTCATAATAAGAATTTTTATATTACGCTCCCGACGCGACTTAGCCATTTACTCAGAACATTGATCCGACATCTGTATACAGTCTTTATACTAAACATCGCTTGTTTATTACTATCTTAGAAACATAACTTCTTCCATAAAAACTTTACTGACTAATAAAAGCGCATTAAAATAGAAACGAAGTGCACTAAATCGGGCTTTATGCGGTAAACAATGTATGTATTCTGTTTTTCTATTTTTAGTAAATTGTCAATTTCATGCTTTGCTTTGTCAACTTTTATGATGGTTGTGATAAAGGATTTATCTATTTATTCGTGCTGGAATGGGGAACGAATAATGTACTGTATTGCATATATAATATTTATTATGTTTAAGTAGATGCATTGTATTTCTATATTTTGTATATAATTATAACCTACGTGTTAATATAACCTAACTTAGTTTAGTCAACCTAATTTAGTTAATTTCTAGTAATGAATGGAATTTTTAAGTCATTTTAGTTTTTATATAATGTTAGATTATTATGCGAGAAATAAATAAGTTTTCTTCATTTAAAAAAATTGGGCGATATTAGAGACAGATTCTGAAGTAACGCTTCCTGTACTTTTGGTGAAGTCTGAGAGGCGGCTGCGTAGTAAAAATTTGTTTTTTTTTTGTTTGAACTAATACTATTATTATAGCTAGCGTAAAGAATTTTACGCTTATGAAGTTAAATTAACAGAGAGAAAGAGAAATAGGTATTGGTCACACAAATTGGCATAAAAATGTGAAGTAAATATATATCTAAACACCTATGTGTATATTTATATATACATTTTTTCTGCACGAGTTCTACAGACAGGCAAACGGCCCACTTGATGGAAAGAGGCTACCATCGCTTATGGATATTTACAACATCGAAGCTACAAATGCGCTGGTGCTCGCTTAAGGGAGACTGGAACCTGACCTATAATGCTGGAATACAACTCAAGGTTATTATGGTGGCATACTCTAGCCATCCAGACGTGCAGATACTCCACCACCTGGCTGTGCATTGTTTTGTCACCTCTTACGACAGATCCATTGTTGTTGCATATATTTAAAAAAAATTTAGATATTAAATTTTTAATTCAGTGGGGTTTTATGCATCGGAAATTGAAAATCTTAAAACAATAAAATGGTTAAAACACCTTTTGCAACAAAAAATATATTTAGGTAAAAATGTCGCTTACGATAAATCAGCGGTATTGGCTCGAAATAATTATAAATAAATAAAAATACGAGGAAATGAAGTTCTAAACTGGTCTTAGGTCAGCATGATGCTGGTTGAAACAATCAGCGCTGTTCTTACGCTAGGGATAGTAGTTAAGATATTATGATGTACAGTCAGCGTCTTATAGAAAGAAGCAGCCAAGATGATCAAATAGATAAGAACATCGAAAGTGATCATTAGTATCGGTACAACCATTGTCGTCTAATAGATCGAATCACCCGTCTTGACCAAATACATCAGTACACCGACAACGCCAAATACATGAGTACATTCGAGTCACCATTATTATATTAACAACCATCTCGCCAAAACAAAGAGACACACTAGAAAAATGAACTCTATTCTAAATGTGATTAGTGTCAAATCGAGATGATTTCATACTAAACCAAAATTGTATTTCGAATTATGTATTTCAAATTGAATTACTTATTGCTAAATTTGCATTGAATGAAAAGCACCTTTCTTTCCTAATGTGAAATTAATGAAATCAATTCTGAAGACGTTTGAAACTTAAAAAAAACTCCTGATCACAGCAGTGTGATAGACGAAGAGGATGATATGTGCATAATAATATTTATTACGTTTAATCGAGGGTAAACACTGGGATTGGAAGTATCACTTATTGACTACTTACAAACATTGTTAAAACTTCTAACCCATAAGGGCAGAGATCGAATCTTTAGTATTTTTGACTGACCCACCTATGTTTTATTACTAACTCTATGGACACAGAACGATTTCACGTCGATAGATTATAATCTATCGGGAAATAATGCGTTAAATTGTAAGCAGTTTGTTCCGGTTCACAATATTTCAATAGCTCTCGAGATAGATTATAATCTAACGGTCTGTACAATTTAACCATGACATATATACTCTAATATAGCCAATTAATAACAGCGTTCATTTTAACTTTATAACTAAGTTGCATCTGGCCAGAGTACCTAACTATAATATAATTTCAGATGGAACAGAGATATTAGCCGAGCCCAGCTAACTAAAGATATATTATTAACCTACAAATTTTATAAATAGTCTCAAGTTCCTGTTTCTAACCAGATATTTCAGTTCTCTTAATTAAATCAGGTCTTTCATACTTTTGTTTACATTCTTTAATACTTGATGACACTGCTTTTCAGCTTTGAGTTTTCGTTTTTACTAAATACTAACTGTCTTATTCATAGAGAGTTAGAGTAAGTTTGAACGCTTCTTTAACCACCATAAAGAACTGTTCAAACATACTTGACTATCAAATGTATCATCATCATGGAAACGCGAAGGAAGTTTCGCGGGCAGACGATAGTCTATAATATTATAATATGCTAAATATGTCGTCTCTCTACATTGAAGTTATTAAAAAAAAAAACACAATTGGAATAGAATATATAAACGATGGAGACACGATGATTTTTTTAGATTTTTTGTCTGTTAGTCGGTTTTTCTGTTTGTTCGGGATTTACGTAAAAACTACTAGGCCGATTGCGATTCGATTTTCGCTGATCGTGAGCAAATTCTCACACTTAAATTCTGCGCTACCTTTTATTCCGGAATCGCACGGGAAATTTTCCGGGAACGGTTTAAAGAGGCCAGAATAAAAAAAAGCTTTCTTATTTCGATGCGATGTTTTTACTCATTGATAGCAAATTTTCTGAAATTAAATCTGTGATACTTTTTATCCTGGGGATCCCGCGAATTTTCTCAGGAGCTGGTTAAAGTTGTTAGGACGCTTACAAATTAGTTTATTTATTCTTACACGATTTTAGACACGATACATTATTTTTTAAATACAGCAATACTTTGTGTCCTGGGCATCTTACGGAAATTTTCCCGAGGGTGGTTTCTAGTGGTTAGTATGCATATAAATTAGCTTATACTAAAACACAATGCACTTTCTTTTTCAAATAAGTAAAAATAGAAAAAGTATAAATTATTTATTTGCATAACAATTAGTTGATTCAGATTCAGTTGATACTAAAACGATGGTTTACGTTCTTTTCCGAATGCTTTGTTAGTTTATATTCCGGGAACCCCGCGAAAACTTCCTTGGAGTGGTTTAAAGTCGTTATACTGCATAAAAATTGGCTGATTCCGATACGATTTCACCAGAACGTTAGATTAAGCTTTTTTCAATGACTGGGGTATATTATATATATGTATAGTATGATCTCAGTCATGCTATATGGGTCGGAATGTTGGGCCACTAAAGTGATAAACTACAAACGTCTCCACTCAGCTGAGATGAGAATGTTGAGATGGATGTGTGGTGTTACAAGAATGGATAAGGTGAGAAATGAGTACATAAGGGGATCTTTGAAAGTTGCACCTGTGACAGAAAAATTGAGAGGAAGAAGATTAAGTTGGTATGGGCATATAATGAGGAGGGATGAAAGTCACGTGACAAAAAGAATGTTATACTACAAGATCGATGGGTACAAATTTAAAGGTAGACCAAAAAAAAGATGGATGGATTGTGTGAAGGATGACATGATGATATGCGGTGTGACAGAAGAGGTATGTCAGAATAGAAGAGTGTGGAAGGAAAGGACATATTGTGCCGACCCCAAGTAATTGGGATATGGTGAAAGAAAAGAGAGATCTCAGTATAGATCATGAGAATTCATATACGTATTAGACATTAAAATAGTATCCAAGAAACGTCAATTATTCATTGCTGATAAAAAAAGGTTTATCTCGAATTCTAAATTTCTTATGTATTGAAACTCTTTAGTAGATATTTCAACAAACTCACATATACATAGAAAATATACTCACATATACATAGTGTATTATGTCAAATGAAATGTTAAAATTAAGTTAATATTGTAAAATAGCTTTGTCTGTACATTGAAGCTATTGAAAAACCAATTGGGATCCAATTGTTTGATTGATGGAAAATTGAAACAATTAATGTTTTTTTTTTCATAAATATGTTAATTTCTATGAGGTTTTCACTATTATACAGACATTTTTTACTTAAATGCTGAAAAAGCTAATATCATGGGAATTCTAGTGTAATTTTTCAGGAAACCGGATTCACTTTTTCATGTTTTTACTCCTATACTTTAGTGACGGAAAGTTCCAAAATTTTCTTGGGAATAATGCGCCTAGATATAGCATGACAACTATTCGTGTTACTCTTATTACAGCATAGTTTAATACTTTATGACATTTTTATACATGACCATATTGGGACTCTTGAGATTTCCCGGGATTTCCTTCCACTTCCAAACCACTAGATCAACTTTGACGCAATGTTCGCAAATCACAAGACACTGTCTGTAATTATTAGAAATCCTTAGTGAAGAAACATCTGTAGTTGAATAAGTCTTTAGTAAATTACAAATATCGGGCGTTTATGAATATATCCAGGATTCATGTATTGTCATATTAAATATTTATTCAATTTTACATATTGATAAAATAACTTTAATCTTTGCTATCTAAGTAATGAAAATGAAGTCGAAGGCAAATACTAGTTACGTTATAAAAATGAAAAAGATTTTTATAACAGTAATAATACTATTGGAATTTTGATTTAGTATGAAATCATCTCGATTTGACACTAATCACATTTAGAATAGAGTTCATTTTTCTAGTGTGTCTCTTTGTTTTGGCGAGATGGTTGTTAACATAATAATGGTGACTCGAATGTACTCATGTATTTGGCGTTGTCGGTGTACTGATGTATTTGGTCAAGACGGGTGATTCGATCTATTAGACGACAATGGTTGTACCGATACTAATGATCACTTTCGATGTTCTTATCTATTTGATCATCTTGGCTGCTTCTTTCTATAAGACGCTGACTGTACAGACAGTGAAGAGTCGAATATGCAGAACTCAGATACATGGATTTGCGGGCATCCGGACTGGAGATCACTTCATGATTAAGATTCCAATATTTTAGTAATTTAAGAAAATATGTAGCTACATTCAGACTTACAAAAATGTATCTAATCTCAGATTCTGGTTAATTTGTTTTTTTTTTTACTATTTTGAATAAACACGCGTACGCGGACGATAAAAATTATCTTTCTAGAATTTATAATGAATACAAAAATCGCTTATCTTCATATATACAATCATACAGATTTTCGATTATAACAATGCAGTAAGTACGACAACAATCATTCCGTACTATAGTCTAGAGTCCGTACTGGAGTATTGACTGTAGTATAATATAACTAATAATAAATAAGTAATAATGGCAGCGCATAAACGTCCCACTGCTAGGCTCGGGCCTTCCATTTATAAAGCGAACGGACAATAAACCCACCATGCTTGTCCAAGATGGATTGACGGGTTTGACACATCGGTTACCTAGATGTGCAGGTTTCATCACGATGCTTTCCTTCACCGTTTTTTGAGTATGGAACGCCTGCACTTATCACTAAACTACCACGGCTCATAAGATAAGTAATTTATTATAAATCTTAAAATAAACGCATAAACCCATCCACAGACTGTTGTCAGAGGCACGCGTCTAGTGCGCCTTTTCCACGTGTAGTACTGTCGGCCTTGAACTTTCAGTACCGCGTGCGTTGCCCCAATCGATTTTTAAGATTTAAATAAATCGGGAAACCTTTTTTTTCTAGGCGGGGGAAATGCATTTCACACAATACCGAGTCCTTTGCTAGGGATTAGACCATAGTCGATCATGGAGGCATTCCACTGAGGGCAACCCAAACAGTAATCGACCGGCTTGTGTGGAGACTCGAACCGATGGACAAATGCCCAGGGGCTAATATCCCACTAAAACCACCCTCCTCCCACGTGCCCCGCGCTTTATGGTAGGATAGGCATGAGACTTAGAACGTAGTTACGCCCACACCGATCCTAGCACAAAAGTGCCTGAGAGTGCTCCGGGAATTAGGGTAAACTCATTTCGACAACAGGGGTGAAGACTCCTCTGCTCCCTAGATGCAAGAGGGCTCCTGTAGCGGTATTTTTCAGGGAGGGAAGTCATGCGCATATCTGCGCCTCCGGGCTCCCGACTGACGCCGGCGCCCATGAGGAGGTGCATGAATACGCGCAATTCCACTTCTCTCCCTATCTCGTTCCGCGGCCTCCTTTTGAGACATTACCGTCTCGCAGAAATTAAGTCGGGAAGACTGAAGCAACGAAGCCCAAGGGGCTTCCTTGCTCCAGGCTTAGTCCGCACATAGAGCGACTATACATGTAAAATTTTTCGTACATGTCTGGAAATAAGGAATGATCATACCTAAAATATGTATATTTCTAGCTTGTCTCTTTCACTTTTATAAAAAAGGCTTGAAAGTTTTTAGTGAATTTTATTACCCGAAATATTATTAAGTTTTCTACAGATGCAGCAAGATATGTATTCGTTTATTAGTTATGTGAATGAAATCAAAATTTTACATTGAGAAATCAATATTTATGTATACTGATGAAGTCAGCATAACATTTAAGTTGTTCATTATTTTTTGTATAATAATAATAATTAAGGTGAAGTGCCCCGATATATTGTACCTATATGGCGTTGATACACATATAAAATGAATACGATTCAATCGATATTGGAATAAATTCATACTTATTACTAATATATATTGTATGTACCTGTACCTATTAATGAAAGTCCGAAATTTTCTTCAAATACTCTGAAAGTTCCATCCACCGTGCAGGAACAACATACAGCCAGGTGGTAGGGTATTAGCCTGTCTGGATGGCTACAACCCCTGGTCTAGACTATGCCGCGATAATAATCTTGAGTTGTGTTCCGGCATTAGTTACTAGGTTCCAGTCTCCCTTTAGAGAGCGACAGCATATTAGTTGCACCTTTGCTGTTACAAATGTCCATAGGCGACGGTAATCGCTTTCCATCAGGTGGGCCGTCTGCCTGACTGCTGAACTCAAGCAATAAACAATAAAAAAAGTTGTCTGAAATTTTGCTCTTTTGACCTGGTAACCCTATTCGCACAACATCTTAGTCCTAGCAAACGTTTACGATTGCAAATTATAAGGCAATCGCAAATGCTTGCTATGCCTAAACATTAACAATAAGTACGACATAATAATATTTTATTACTTTTTTTATGGTTTCTGATACATTTGCTTGTTTATCGTCCAATTTAAAGGATTCTTGGTTTTTATTTGTGTTTTGTTTAAAAACCTTTTATATTAAAAGACTACTAGGTTCTTTTACCTTTAACCTTTTCGAATTGTTTTCAACTCTTAGAATATAGGCTGTAAATTGTGCTACAGATGATTAAATGCTCTATTGGCATTTTATACACAATTTAACATATATAAAAAAACGGATAAGTGGCAAAACGAATCGCAACAAAATTTTAACTTGAAGTTTTTCGGGTAGGTTTTCAAATTGGACAAGTACATTAACAATCTGCTCATAAAACTTCAAGTTAAAATTTTGTTGCGATTCGTTTTGCCACTTATCCGTTGTCATTCGTTTTTCCATTTGTCCGTTGTAGTTTCAGATCTACTATATGTCCCAGCACACATTTCGATTTTTCGCAGGTTTAGTGCAAATTATGATTTGTTTAGGTTAGGTACATTTTAATGAATACATTTTTTATTTAAATATATTTTATTTTATCAAACAAAAACACTGAATTCGATCCGGAATCAAAAAACGCATCCATAGTATACTCTAAAATTATGCCGCCTCTCACCACATCTAGTCTAAATTTATGCCGCTCCTCCACGCGGCCGTAACAATTTTTCGTGACAGAAAAATCCTAAGACTCCCCGTCTATATAGAAGTTATATTGTATCCGGTTCATATTTGGGTTGCGTAAATATGACCATATCTCCGAATTTCGTAATAAGCTTAAATGGTTGCCAATTCGCCTTCGCCGGAATGTTCACTTACTCTCACTTCTGCACAATATCCTTTTCAATCCCTGTACTCCCCCATATTTAAAGGAACTTTTTAGTTTCCTCTATCAATCTCATTCCTGTAATTTGCGCTCAAATGAAAATCTTCTGCTAACGATACCTAAACACACTTCGTCCTTTGTAGGAAACTCTTTTGCCGTACAGGCTGTTCGCCTGTGGAACTCCCTTCCCTTGAAAATCAGACAAACTACATCCATTGGTACATTCAAACACTTGATCACTGACCATTATTTGTCCGCTAAATAAAATGTGTTGCAGTAAATGGAATTCTATTATTATTCGCATGTTAGTATATGTAATTTATATTATTTTAATTTAATTATGTATGTCTTTATTAGTTTATTATTGTATATTTTTTTTCTCTTCAATTACGATTGAATTAGTTTCAATTTAGTTAAGCCACCAAATATTATTTAATTTTCTTGTAATATCTCCTTAGACACCGGGTTGCCTGGAAGAGATCGCTATAAGCGATAAGGCCGCCCATTGTTCTAATTTAAATGTGTTTGTAATAAATATCTAGGTTTAAGTTATGGTGAACAATAAAGAGTTTTCATTCATTCATTCAAGTTTCACTTCAATAACATACAAATATAAAATTAATCAAAAATGACTGTAACTAATTAATTTATGACATAGTAATTGTTAATTATAGTTATGTAAAAATTGATATTGTACGGTTTCATTAGGACGACTGTTGTTTCTTCGTTGTATTCATATCAGCTTTATGTAAACAGTTTCACAATGAACTATTCTATTCACCTATTACTACGACTCCTATTATAAATAAAAAGTGCATTCTGTTTTTTGTCTTTTCGTTGTTCACGAAAAATAGTTCAAGGAACAAAATGTTTGTGCCAGCAGCCTGTATGTTTAATAAGTTGAGAAATGTGTAACCAATTCATTCGAAATTCTTACTACCACTTCTTAGTACCTTTGATATTAGTAACGTCTGTGGTTTTAGGGGCCTAGATCGCGATCTCTTAACATCGCCCTAATCACAAGGACAGTCACGAGGAGTCAATAGCCAAAGTTAGTTCTCTTTTATCTCCGGTGGTCGCGCGTGTAGCAGAGCTATCCCATTCAGGTGGCGATGTCGGCACGTCAGATGTTCGACCGTGCCGACATCGCCACGAATTCGTCCATCGACAAGACACTCAGGTCGCGGGCGATGACGTCATTTCTGACATATCGACCTGCATCCCTGCACATTCGTAAGGCGACTTTCCATTCCTGCGGTACGGGGCTTTTTAAGGGCCATTTAAACATAAAAGAACCACAACAAATTTACGAAATATAGTCATTTTTATTTATTTTAAAGTATAGCAGGTGTACCCAAAAATTATAATAAATTAATTGAATTTATATTTAATTATTATAATTTTCTATGCCTAACTGGCTAAGCATGATGCACCACAACTATTTAAGAAATTAATTATCTTCTTCTACTTCTCTACTCTAGAGAATTTTCATAGTAATAAGTAGTCGGTCGCATACAGCGTCACACCGCAAACAGCCTACGGCGTTGGTTTGGACCACCGCCTTATTCGCTTCTATTCAAGCGAAAATCCCTAGTGTATTAAGACAGACTTATTTTTTTCCTAAAGGCTACGTTTTAATCTAGTGTCTAGCTATAATATCTTAATCTGTATATAACTACAAACTTTTCTCCACTTTCTTAACACGCATAATGAGTCCGTCTATTGTGATCTTTAGTAAGAAATATGCTTTTGAATTCAAGCAAAATTACACTTTACCTTAAGTACGTTAAAGCTTATTTTGCATCTTATTTCTTTAAGTCGTTATATTGTACTATCCTCAGGGGATCAGTAAAGTATTATGGTAATGTAAGATAATATTTTAAATCTTTGTTACCTGAAGTAGCTTAATTTGATTATAAGTCTTGTTGATCTTTTCACATGACGGCTAGAACCTTTTTTCGAAAATTAAAGGACGAGCTGTTTGAAACTAAAGACTATTCCTTGATTGCTTTAACCATGGAAGAAGGAAATGAATACTTCTTGATACATCAAGAAAACACAAACATACTCTCTCTCTCTCACACACACACACACACACACACACACACACACACACATACACACAATTGCACGCACGCGCAAATACACAATTGCACGCACACACGGACGTAATAATTTCCAACCCGCGCCACTGCTAGCTACCCCACCTTGAATATCCCGCCATAACAACCTTAACCCTTTTGAGAGTACAAAGTTAGTATTATTTTTGTCCAAAGCTGCGCCCGCTGCCATCAAAATTGCCGCGCCAAAACCAAGAGAATTATATTGTCTCTTTTATTCTAATACAAATTCTATGTAGTTAGAGGGAGAAAGCATCAGTCCAACGTTCGTTTCAATTATCTGTGTTTGACCACAAATTTGTGGTGCTTCCCAATTTGCCCCGTGTGACACTCGAGAACAAATTTGTGGTGGTTCCGTCTTTAAGCGGTGTTCGGACATCAGTGGGCAGGATTACCATGTGTGGATTAAGTAACCTTGAATTAACCCATAACCATGCTTAGTAGTTAGTAGTTACGCTTGTGTTACTGGTACAACGAACAACTCGATCTGCGACACCAAGACCAGACCTCGTTATATAGTAATGAGAAGTTAGTTTTATAAAATCTACCGTACCCAAAAATCCAAACTGAAAAATCTCTACATTCCAATGAAGTTGGCCTGACCACTAAACCACAGAGATCATCTATTACGCAAGCAAAGCCACAGGAAATATTTGCCCCTGTACGTTGTATGTTATCTATGATATCTATAATATGTTCACATCTGAATATTAACAATATCTCTCTGGTCTTTAAATATTTAGGTAGGTACCTACTTGTATTTCAAAAAGCTCTACTAATTTAAAAGACTTAATATTACACAACAAAACCTGTTACAAAACAACCCTCTCTACTCCCCAGGCTTAATTTTAAGCGTCAATATGGCAAGCAGGATAATACCCTTAATACCTGCAGTATCGAGAACTAAAAGTACCTACTTTGTATAAAATTTTACTGTTTGAAGTTTTACCTTTGTAGTGCGGAATTAGCTTTCAAATTGAAAGCTAAATATGTATCGGCGCAATAATTGTTTTTGACGTTGTAACACCATTTTAGTCAGAGAGCCTTGATAACCGTTATAATTCAAATATATTTCTGTGATGTTAAAGCAATTTTAATAATGTTACATATTGCGGGATGCGAATTAAATGCCGTTTCGGATGATCACAAACTTTATTAGAAGTACACACATGTATTTTGCATTTCTTACAAACACAACCAAATACAAACTGTAAGGTAGAAGGTAATAATAATAAACATAAGACGCGCAAAGTCTGTCGCTGTAAGATCGTTCCGAATGTACATATAATATCGCCTCGATTGCAGTCGAAACTCAACTAACTCTGTCTCACTGGGCCGATCTTATATAATATATTCGCAATATAGACATGTTGGATACCCCAATAAATGCGCACAGACTATATATTGAAATTCTCAAAGTTGTAAAGCTTTAAAGCAAAACAACATGACTTCTAAGAATTTATAACAAAAATGAATAATAGAACGGTTTATAATGTTTCACTCGAAGGTCGGCTAAAAAACAAAGGGATAAGAGATTAACAACAGTTGATTACATATCAATACTAAGAAAAATAGCACAAACAAAAGAAAATTAACAATTAAGACAAGAATTAGAAAAAAAACTTCAGATACGTAATTTAAACAGCCAAGGTAATAAAGCACCTGATCGGCTACGGATTATACCTTCTCAGAATACGCCGAGTTGTATCAATATAACATGTGGTTAATCAGTAAAATAAATTAAATTAATAAATAAACAATAGCTCATACCAGTCACCTCTGGCATTCGTCGGCCATTATTGCGGACCGTTTACTGGGATTGTTTAACTTGTGTATTATGTTACTTTGCCTTTTGAATTGCTTTACAAGTAAGATGTGTATCACTAGGGGTAGGAGAAAAAACTGCAATCTATATGAGTTTCACTGAGTGAGTTAACGTATCCAAATTAACTCACTCAATTAATGAGTGAAGCAAATAAATGTATAAATCCATTAAAATTATGAAACCATATATAATGTTTAAACTATATACTCATAGTTATACATACACATATTCATCACGAAGAAGAATATGTACTAGAAATGACAACTGTCCTGGAGGCAGCGAAGATGTCAGAGTGACACAGCTCTTCGACTGACATCTATATAATCTTCTGCTAGCCAGAGGCGCTAAAAGTAATTTTGCTTAAAAAAAACACCGCTAAAACTTTCAAGCAATAACATTTCAAAATCAGGGTAAACAAATAATTTCGCGAGCAACACTGAATGAAAAACCCGTAAGAGATACTTAAGATTATCTACCGCACTTGTAACTCATAATTAGAACATGTAGTTCTAAGCTTTCCAGATGTCTCTCGCCTAGTTATTTTATTTTATTACTACCTGACCAGGCAAACTTCGTACCGCCTCAGAATCAATAAATAAAAAAGCTGAATGATAATTGCAGAATGTTTCAACTTTAGTAAAAAATATGGTCAAAACTTAACCAAAACAAAAAGGATTCGTAATAAAAAAAATGCTTAATTAATTTGATTTCTGAACGACGGGACGAACATCAAACGTTTCAACATTCAAAACCAAAAAATGAAAAAAACTTCACTTTTAAATTTAATTTGATTTCTGAACAACTTTTAAATTTAATTGATTTCTAAACGACGGGACGAACATCAAATGTTTGACAGGTAGGAATAGTTTCTAAGGGAAAGCGAAATTGTTGTTTTTACTATATCCCAAGATTTTTTTACATATTTAATCACCTTTTAAACCTTTCCTGGACTTCCACAAATAATTCAAAACCAAATTTAGTCAAATCAGTCCAGGCGTTCTCGAGTTTTAGCGAGACTAACGAACAGCAATTGATTTTTATATATATAGGTAGTGAACATTCAACGAAACCTTATTAAAATTAATTCCTGCAATTTTTCAGGATGCGGACACCGTGGAGAAACTCAATGAGAGCGGCGAACTGAGGAAAATGTTGAAGCCCTTTAAGGTAATTACATCTATCCCTATTTACTATGTTTTTTTTTTTATAAACGCCAATATGAGTTTGTTTGTGACAATCCGTGTCCAACCCAATTTTATCGGTGCAGGAACGGAGAAAGAATAAAATTTCCTGCAGCCGGCCGGCCTGTCGTAAGAGGCGACTTAACAACCCACAGCCAGGTGGTAGGGCATTTGCCCGACTGGATGGCTACCACCCCTGGTCTAAAGTATGTCGCCATAACAACTTTGAGTTGTGTTCCGGCATTAGTGACCAGGTTCCAGTCTCCCTTAAGAGAGCAGCAGCGCATTTGTAGCAACTTTGGTGTTGCAAATGTTCATAGGCGATGGTAACCGCTTTCCATCAAGTGGGCCGTCTGCCTGTTTGCTGATCTCCTGCAATATTTTTTTTTAAATCACGCCTTAATTATTCAGTCAATCAACATGAAATTTAAAATACGTTCTCAGGGGGTACAGAAAGACAGAATACCTTTCGTCCTCATCGTACGTGAGCGATTCTCAAATTACGTGATCAGTATTTCAAAATTCTTTTTTTGTTACTTGCCTTCCAATTATGTATGATACTACGCCATAATAAGAAAAACAGAAGTAATGAACACGTGGGGCGAAAGTAGTGAAACCTTAAAAAAATAAAATCTATTGTAAAATGATTTCTCTAAACAATTAAAGTAATAAGGCAATAAATTCTTTGAAAATAATGACAACAATTGAGTTAAAAGTACTGTAATATTTTCAATGTAGGTATATCTTTTTATCGTTTCTTAATGAAACTTATTTTTTATTGATAATTTGATAAGTAAAGTCACGGAAAATCAACCTATACCATTAATGGGCTATTCTTTAGTAAAAATATGGGACAACGGCAAAATTGCTACAGTCAAAAATTCTGAGAAACGCTCACCTATGATTATTTATATGTATAGTATGATTACTTTTGTTATTTGGTCTCGGATTCGATTCCCGTCAGGATAAATTTCGTAAAATAAGTTTCCGTTATTTTACGCTGTACTGCGTCTGGTGTCTGGGTTCAGACCCAAAATTGTTCTTACTATATTACTAATTTGCTTAGCTCCCGAATATGTGTACTACCGATATATATTTGTCTAGCAATATGTTTATCACGGCGATATTTTAAGTAAAAAACGAGAGATTAATGATGAAACGAAAGGAGTTTCTCAAGAACGTAGAAGATGGAGGTCCATCGTATCTGCCTACCTCTTTCAAAAACAAACGTGATAATATTCATGTATTTGCAAGCAAAGAGACGAATGTCTATTACGTAATTATCTCTTAAATATATTCAGAAAATATTTATCACATCAGAATCGATAATAAATCTTGGAAACATGAAAAGTGAATTATCTAACATATAACATTGTTATAAACAAAACGACCCCCTTTCTTCCCTTCCCCGGAAGTATGTTTGTTTGTTTCAAATTATCACATCTTATGACATTCATTTTACACTCTTTCAATGCTAATTTTTTAGACACATAAATATCTATACTTCTATTCTAATATTATAAAGGGGTAAAGTTTGTGAGTTTGTGACGTTGTAGCGGGTAATGTCTGGATCTACTAAACCGATTTTAAAAATTCTTTCACTATTCGAAAGCTACGTTAACAGGGAGTGTCATAGGCTACATAACATGATGGTATATACCACGGGAGCGGGATAGAGCGTTGGTGAATCCGCGCCGGGCCGCTAGTTTTATATATTTTTGTATATATGTATTTTTATGTTATGTACATATGTAAAGTATTGTTACAAATATGTAGGGGATTATCACAAAGTTTATTAGAAGTACACACACGTAATTCACAGTTCTTACAAGTATAGCCGAATACAACAAAAACAAACCGTAGGGCAGAAAATCGTTATCACATAAAACGCGGTGAGAGGTGCACTAGGCCTCGTTCGCAATCAGAACACGACTGGCGCATTTCCCGACTGACCGATCCTCATCCATTTGTAAATTAGACATGGCTTCCTAGCAACATGTCGCTCACTGGTTCTGGTAAAACGGTCACTTTCTAGAATTCGCATGAAATACCAACAGAAGAAAGAAGATTTTATGAAGTCTTACGGTGGCGTGAAAAAAGCGATTAGCACAAACAATAGATCACTCAAATTCAAAGGGGTAATAAAACACATGCAAAGGCCGGTTTGCATCAAGATATATTTGTTTAATATATAAAACGTTTTGAATTGTTGAGACATCAGTGGTTCCAGTCCCCTCTCCGATATCAGCAGTACATTGGCAGCACCTCCGGTGTTACAAATGTTCATAGCCGATGGTTATCACTTTCCTTCAGGTGGCCAGTAAACCTGTGCGATGTATTCCAGCAATAAATAAAAATAAATTGTCATATTTGAGATTGTAGAACCTTAAACAATTATTTCAACAAAAATTGTTTTGAACAAGATCCGTTGAGTAGTTGTTGAGGTTTTCAGATTACATGCCTTTTTACGGTTCTGTAGCGAAATGACGAAAATAATGGACATAATTTGGCGACTCTCCCGTGCGCATCATTCGCCCCAACTATGTGTTTTTTAATTCTATCCTATCCTAAGATTTTTTCCGCTTCAAGTGCCTCGTCAATAACAATAAGGGGCCATCCACAAATGACGTCACACGAATTTCATGATTTTTGATCCCTTCCCCGTACTTGTTACAACTGATCACGTTCGTGAGCCTCCTCCCTCTTTAGCGTGACATCACATAATTTGCAATTTTACATCAAGGAATTATTAAATTAAAACAGCAGTTCCGTTATTAGTTTAATTTCCATTTAAATTATTTTTCTGGTCATACAGATATTTGGAAATAGTATAGTTTTCGTTAAGAGTTCAAATTTCGTGTTTTAAAGCTTATATTAGGTTTTGAAATGTAACGTCACGAAATTTAGGACTCCTCCCATCCCTTGTCACACAGTGTCACACTTTCTCGAAACGCGTGAGGAATTCGCCACGTTGGGGAGGCACTAGCACTAGCGGTGCTAGTGTCACCTCAACATGGCAAGTACAATTGCCATCCCAGTCGGAGATACTCAATTAGACCCCTACTGCGGGCGCGATGCGATGGCCGGGAGAAGGCAAAGGGACGTGGAGGAAGAAGCAAGGAAGTCCGCCGCCACACTGCGCTCGTCCCCCGGGGTTCATACACTCACTAGCATTATGTTTAATGTACTTAAATTCAGCTACAACAGTTTATTTCTTTATTATATGTTCCAACAATTTATACGTGTTTTCATTGCGGTGACAGCAGTGACAATCCTCTTAATGTTTCTTGTTCTGCGCATTTTTCGTTTAAAAGTTTATTCTTTTCTTGATGGCGAGGATGGAGAGGAAGAATTTACAAGGAGGTGTTCCTCGGCGCAACCACCTACTGTCTATCTCAACTACGACGATATGGCTGACAGATCCCATAGATTGTAATTTGAAGCAATATCTTATACTTGACCTATGAATTAGATACAATTTTTAATTATATAGAAATAAATTAATACTTGTTATAAGTGATATTATAATTAAATTAACGTTTTTTTTTATTTACGCATTTTCATATAACATTTTATTATTTACCGGAAGTTTTAAAGTTACGTACTAAGGGCATGCTTTTCACTACTTCCAATTCCCTTAAGTACGTAATTCATACGTTAAGTATTACATATTGCTACAAGTTACGTTCTACTGTCGTATTTGAGATAGACAGTAAGTGTTCCGTCCTTCGCCCTATTGCCAAGCCACGTGTGTATGTTCTCGCCTGTCCACGAGGCCCTGGCAGTTCATGATGTATCAAAACTAACTATTCAAAATATCAAAATTGCAGAGTCCAGACGCATGCACGACGTGCCAGGTCTGCGGTGGATTCCGTCTCCTCCCTTGCAGAATCTGCAACGGGTCCAAGAAGAGTTTACATCGGAACCATTTCACAGCAGAGTTCGTCGCTTTGAAGTGCATGAATTGCGATGAAGTCGGCCTCGTCAAGTGCGAAGCCTGCTCTTGAATTTGCTCTTAGAATATGAATTTTAATTTCAACAATCGAATTATATAAAACGACTTTTAATTACGAAATTGCATTTTTTGTTTATTAACATTATCTAAATGGCAGATATCCTATTGACTTTCTAGTTCACATATATGGCGTTGTGCAGATAGATAGATAGGTTTAATTAAGCGTTGACATCTATGGTTAGTGGGTTGAAAAGACACCACCCACTAACCACTAAGGACGCGGTCCGTTAGTAGCTCACAACGACCAAAATGCTCCGTCAGCTGTTCCACATGGCGATCACGGTCGTAATCGTCGTGGCGAAAACGTCACTAATGACGTCATCATTTGCGATCACACAGTGCTCACAATGACACATGTCAAGAAGTGGGTCGAAGTGGGCGTTGATCACAGAGCATTAATTCTCTCTATCGGTTGACATTGTAAAAGACGCGATTTTCTAATTTACTAATAAATTAACATTTGTGTATTTCGGCGTTTATGACATCAACACTCCGTAATCCGTTCCACTAGAGGTTATGAGTGTAACGTCCGCAAGCAAGTGGAACGGGAAAAATCGCGGTCGTGAACGTGATCGTTGTGAGCCTCTTGTGGAACGTAGAGTAAGTAGCCCACTTCGCTCATATGAATTTAGAACCGTATGGATCTCCCGTTATAATATTTTGTTCATAATACAAACGTTACTGGCTTACTTTGTTAATATACAATATTTTAGTGTGTTCAATTTATAATTATTACTCAAAACAAGTTTAACGCAAGACATTACATGATTTTAAGACATCCTTAATTATTTAAAGAATAGACTACTAAATTTTTGACAATTATGAATATGTACAGAACTTACATGTTGAATGCAGTCCAAATTTTAACAAAAATTAATAGCCTTTTGGAGAATCGCGTTGTTAGTTTGATGTATATCCAGGTGTTGAAAACGTCTATAGGCGATGGTAATTAATTTCGATGAGCTAGATCGTCTGCCTGTTTGTCCGCTTCGTAATTAAAAAAGAAAAGAAAAAGGTAGATGAGATGTGACACGATGTTTCAAGTGATTTTGACACTTAGCATATTCGTAATACGAATCTGCACGAGCAACTATTTTAATCGGGCAGGTTGTTAAATTACTGTTATAATATTAATGTACGGTAAATGAGTTTATCACATTACAAACCCCATGAACATTGCAATATTGCAATTGCAAGTATTGCAATTGCAAATATTGCATCAGAATTATTCACCAAAGCGCCATCTATGTGAAAGGAGTCAATAGTATCCCATTCAAATGTTCTGCATGAAATTTTTTTTTGTATATCTTTTTTACAAAGTGTGATTTTTAATTATAAAGTAAAATTTAAATTTAAAAGTTTTAAAATATATATAAGTTTCATTTTAGGTGTTTAATTAAAAATGTCTCAATTAATTTTATTTTGCTTATTTGCACTTAAAAGAAACTGGGCATTCTTTCTTTTTAATTTAGCTTATTATTATTATATTATATGCACTATATTTAAAAGCAATTTATTGTTTACAAAAATCTGAATATTTTAGACATGTTTAAGAAAATTTGGGAACGATTATGTTGAAGGGTTATTAAAACTTATTATTATTAAACTTTTTATAGAAAAGTTTACATTTTGGGAATTTAAAATCATTGCCAGTAAATCCCTTAGTCTGCTTTACTATTAGGCGACTTAATTAATTGCATGAACATTATCTAGCTGTGCTAGATTCCAGCGAATATCTTAACACTACATCCACATTTGTACCATTTCCTCAATTCGGTCTATGTAGCGCTGCACTGGTGTTGCAAGTTTTGACTAAAAATTATTTTTTAACGCCCACTCGTTCTTCGTAGTTTTTTTCTTCAATATTCAATAGCTGGTATCAATATAGTTAAGTACGTTTAGAACAATAAGTTTGGTGTCAACTAACGCTCATCATAAACTCAGCTCAGAAACTTTTTGCTTTAGAATTTTTTCTTTCATACAATAACTGTTTGTATTCATGCCACCTATTGGTTTGTAATACATATCTGTGCAAATTTTTTTGAAGGAAAACAAAACAAAAAGCTGGACTGTGGGCAAAAAATCGGCTGTAACGGTAATAGGATCGAAGATTCTTTTATATTCGAAGAATTAAGTCAAACTATACCGTTGTTGGCAATAAATTATTAGCGACCAGTCAATTTATTAAAGATATGAATAAATCTTAATATTTTTTATTTTGTAACCATATTACAATATTATTATTATCATAATGCGGCTGCAAAATAAAAATAATATATTAAGTTTTCTTAATGTTTTCAATAAATTAATGGGGTAAATAAATTAATCACTGATAGTGCCAACTATGATATAGTCTAAACAGACTAGACACTGGTTCAGATGTCTCAGGCGTCGATTCATGACTAGGCATTAATCTAACATAATAGCTTATTATGTAATCCTGTACAAAATGAAGCATAAGTAAACCGAAAAAATTAAAATCGCTCAAGTTTTTGTGACGTCTCCTGTAAAACGTCTATTGGAACATATTGTTTTTAATATGGACGCGTTATCTCACGTATCGGTTTGCGCTTTTTGCTTTGTTTTTGAAGAAGTAAGCAAAACACATAGTGTCGGCCACACTTAAGTGGGACTAATATTTTGGATATTAACATATTTTAGAAGTTTTGCGTTCTATAAAAAAAAAATATAATTGTTAAGTTAAAATTTAAAATTAAATGGTTTTTATACCAACTTTTTAAATAGCCGGCAACTGAGATTCAAACCCTATACAACTAAAATGTACAGTAATATCTGTATTTTGGTTCTAAAACAAATTAGTGGTAATTGATAACGATATTGTTATTTGCGTTCCAATTTTAATAGATACAAGAAAGGAAAGAAAAAAAACGACTAGAAAGTAATATTTTGTAATTAATTATGGATGTTATAAGTTCCAAAAATTCAAATTTATCATTATAAGAATATCGCGAATATGCCATAAATTAGCTGCAATAATTATACTCAATTAATTATAGTTTTATATATAAAGGATTGTTAATAGTAATTTTAAGTTACTTTAGCTGAATACGTTCCACATACATTATACTTTTTAAAAACTTTTACAGAACATCATCATCAATTTGATAGTCTAGAAGTTCTAGACTCTAGATGAACAGTGTATTAACTCAAAAGAGCAAATTTCTCCCATAATATTTTTTTACTAAAAACAAAACCTTAAAAGAAATTCAAGACTGAAAATAAACTATATATTGTGGAGCTATCCCTGAGGGGTTATTGATCAGAAGGTTGGTTATCAGGTGTTCTTGCGGTGTGAAAGAAATCAAACTAAGTTTTTTGGATTTAACTATTTGAAACTGTTATATTGTTCACACACTAAGGGCTGCTTGCATAACGATCACCTTTAAATAAAATTAGTCAATCATATTAAACTGCCTAAATACGTTTTACACAAAACGTATTGACAGTTCTTTAAGCATATTTAGCGGCTAATTTTGCGTTGTGCAAGACGGTAATTGTATTTAAGGGTGTTAAACCTTTTGTGTTTCTTAAATAAATTTAAGCCACCTTATGCAAGCGGCCCTAAATGTACTACACGTATGTGCTCCGCGAGACAAGACCGGTCTGTCGCGTTCGAGTTAAGACTACCGAACGCGCGCCGTAGTTGCCCGAGCGCAAAACTGCTGACAGCATGACCTGTGTCACCACAATATAATACAAGTAAAAAATAATTTAGAAAGTCCAGTTCCAGTCCACTATCAGTTGAGAACATTCCCAATTTTTATTTCATTTCTATGATTATTATTTAATATCTTTATTAAACCTACTACCTTATTTTAAAATTGCGTCACTATTTTAATATATACTTTTTATTATTCCCTTGCTCCACCTGCGTTACTGTTAGTGATGGAGACTAAATGCGACTTACTTATAGCATTAAAAATAACGCGTTATCGATCAGCTACATTACTGTATATACGTGAGTTATCTGTCAATGTTTAACGCCATTAACAATGTCGCATCTCAAATAACGCATTTAAACCTTTGCTACATTTGCGTGACACAGTCACAGCATTAACATTCTCCCAGGTGTAGCAGAATCATTTTGAGATAATGCTCTGTTCATTGAATTGAATTGTCAAAATAATCTACTTGTATATAAGACATTCATTAATGTTCATCATTCATTTAACATATTCTTCGTCTTACTTTTTATCCTCAGTGATTTCATTTCCATATATTTAATATATTCAGAGGATGTTTGTTTTAAGAATTCTACGAATACATTCCAATATCAAATTCCATTTGAAGAATGAATGTTCTTAGTGTGGGTGCTATTTTTACACTGTGCTGAAGTTTTTGTTATACTTTTGTAATTATAGAAAAATGATCTTTCATTATTAGCTGCTGCAGCAAATATATTGAATCGAAACGCATTGTTATCATAATGCTACCTTATTAATTCCCAGTTTTTTATGCATAAGATTTATTTAGTTTATGTATCTATATTGATGTTGCAAAGAGACCTGGTAGCAAATTGAGTATCAGCTTCTTTAAACTGTTTAATATTTTGAATATGGAATCAATACCGAATACCAAATGCCTGTGCATTGTTTAACACCAACCTAAAACAACAGCGTAAATAAAAATTAAAGGACATTATTCGTTATATTAGGAATAATTTAAAGGTGAGCGCGCATGCAAACGCATGGCAAATGCTGAAAATGCTAGTTTCACGAAAGGGAACGGTAAATAGTACGTAGTTCTAACTGCGTATATTAACTCTAAAAAAAATACAACAAAAATGTCAACTTATTAAAACGGTTTAAGATAAATTGATTATGAATATTATATCGCAAAATGCATTAAAAGTAAATACAGCTGATAGAACTGTGCCACTGATTGCATGCTCACCGTGAAAGACGGTATTTCCTGCAAATTGTAGTATATTACTTGGCAAAAACGTCCCTAAACTACCGTGCACCTATTTTCAAATACAAACTAGTTTGGCTCAAACAAATGGTTGATTATTATGTGGTCAACCGAAGAAAATCGTTGCTAGAAAATTTACAATTTGAGTGGTACAGTCAAAGACAAAACATATAGAATTAGGGCTTTTAGAGTTGCTATTGTTACGAATGTTATCATCATTATAGTATTTGCCAAAGATTCATAAATGATTGCACATTGTGTGGTACATACAATTTTTTCACCATTATGCTTCACTTGCGTTAGTGTTAGTGACTGTGGCCAAATGCTACTTAATAAATAACGCCGTTAAAGAATAGCTACAATAGTATGTAATGTATATACATAAGTTATCTGACAATGTGTAACCCATACCCTTGACTATATGTTCGTGACACAGTCGCTAACATTAACATTATCCCACGTGTAGCAGGGGCATAATAAAAAAGCCTTGTTAACAAAATAGTTTTTGATACAATTTTATCGACTGTCACTCTGTAGACATATGCAATGCTCCTATGTGTTATTCAGATATCTGAGTCCTATAATGTATACATATTTATGGGTCTATGGAAGTTTGCATTTTTACGGACACTTCATAAGTGACTATATATATATATGCTAATAAATTTCAAAACCTAGCAAGTAGTTCCCAGGAAATTTTGCAACACAACCTAAATAAATCTCAGGATCTTCAAATACATTTTGCCATTTTTCAAAACTCTTATTAAGCTTATTGGAAGCAATGCCATATTTTGATATGGTTTTAATATTTTTTGCCACACAAAATACCTAGCAAAACAATAAATGCATAGACATTCATTAAAAAAATAAACTTAGTTGCTAGGATTTGAAATCGCACCGCTGATATATTTATAAAAACTTTATATCAAGGCTTGGAATCGGTTTAAAATTAACCGGTTAAAAAACGGTTTTAGTTAACTATTTCATTCGGAATGTTAACCTTAAAAAGAGTGTTATATAAACCCGAATTAACCTGTCTATTCCGTGAGAATTAATTTCGCGTTCTATCTCTCTTAAGATGTGTTTGTGTGTAACTGGAAGCTTGCTGTACCACATGGCTGCTCTTTAAAGATGTGTGGTAAAAATGGTTAGAACTCGTTTGAAACCGGTTTATTCAGCAAAACCTGTTTAACAAACTTTTGTTACCAAAAACCGTTTGATTCAGCTTAAAGTGAGAACAAAACCGAAAAGAAAAGTTCCTATATACTTAAGACAGGGGCGTAGCTACCGCCGTATCAGCCGTATAAATAACACAGGGCCCCCAGGTTACAGAGGCCCTGAAAGTGTGTAAGCAAATGTTCCCAAAATGTTATCCACAATCTTTTATAGATTAATAACATTTTTGAGAATAACTGCTGGGCCAACAGCAACGGCTATCAGACCTGTCATTATTGTCGATAGAGGCAGAAAATTAAAAAAAAACCGAAATCGTCTTCAACTATGGATGATTTCATAAATAAGCTTGCGGGAAATTAAAATGTTTATCTAACTTAGCTCCTAGGAGCATTAAGTATTATAAGTAATAACTTATAATCAATATATAATTATTTTAATTCAATTCGAGCATTTTTTGTTTCTTTTATAAAAAACTTTATCTTTCCTTTGGGCCCCCTAACACATTTTGATACAGGGCCCATTTGAGGCAAGCTACGCCACTGCTTAAGACTGTAACCGGTTCGACTTTTTTACCGGTTTCCAAGCCTTGTTTTACATCTATACATGTTTTTGTACTTGACTGTACAAATAGAAGACAATAGTTTGTTCTCTTTTTTTTTTTGTTGGTTCGGTGTTGATTACAAAATGGAATGTATTACGTGTTTTGAAAGGTAACATTACTGCTTTAAAAAAAAAAACGCGTTGTAAATCTTACGGCTTATTATGAAGTTGTGATAGTAATAAACAATAAACAGTTAATAGTTAAATGTGTTATGTGAAACGGTTATATAGATAATATTTAATTCAATTTCCTTCAATATCTATTGATATTGCTAGGACGTTTTGTAAATATGAATTAATTCTTAGTATGTCTTTTATGTAATAATAAAAATGACATTAAAAAACCGTGTCGTTTTATTGTATTAAAAAGCATAGAAAAAGTAGTTATATCTAAATATCTAAAAAATATATCGCCTCTTTTCTGTAATAATGTGTTATCTAGCAAATTGAAATTTCAGAAGTTTTTTTTTAACTATCAAAATATAATTGTATCGAAACGAGTAACAGCCCGTTCACACTTGTCTAGTGTCGGGCCCGACAAAAAATCGGTTGCTCTAGTGGCAGAAAATTTTATATGACAATAAATGTTGGTAGTTTTGTCAATCTTCTACGTCTGTAAAAAAATCGTGTCGAATCTCGCTCGCCTATGAGTAAGTATGACGCCGTTCACATTTGTCGACTGTCGCGCACGGCAAAACGTTCCCCACTCCCCCTTCTTCCGCCCGCCGCTAGCTACTCTCTACCGCCAATCGCGCACACAAATATTGCGGCTCCAGCTTCGATCATACAATGTACTCTTGGCATTGATCGGGTCCGACAACCGACTACTGTGAATAGAGGCGCAGACACCTGATTCAAATATGGCGCCCGATACCCGACAAGTGGAAATAATCTGTAACATATATTCTAAAATACATTGTAGATTAACAAGAAAAAGTTATTCGTATAAATATAATTATTTTTTCAATGTTTATGGAAACTCTTCCAAAATTTGAATTTTTAAAATAACACTATATTGAAGCTAAAGGCGATATGTATTTTGATATGTCAATAAGTTTCAATGCTTTTAGTCAATGTAATCTGTACTATAAGTCTGTAGAGGGGTGTAATTTGTATTATAAATTTAGGGCCGATTTTTCAATCCCCAGACGAAAGCTATTCATGGAACAAAGTATAACATAGAAAAATTAAAAAGGTCAGTTGCATGAATAAAACAGTAAAATGGTTTCACTTTTGAATTAACTCAGTCTATAATTTATTCGACTGGTAACTTTTATCTGATGATTGAAAGATCGGCACTTAAAAATCAGAATAATACTTATCTAATCTAATAAAACTAAGGAGGCTGCTTGTAGACAAACAATTCCGAAAATGTAATTTTTCCAATTTTTGTTTGTCTGTCTGTTAGAGCATTATTTGGAAAGTACTAAACGGATTTAAATGACACCAGGGCTTAAAATACTGGTAAAATAGAGTATCGTTATTTATACTAATTTCAGATAACGGTAAAAAATAAATATCGTTATATAACTTACCGCAATTTCTAGCCATTTTACCGGTAAAAAAATATAACGTTAATACTATTCTTATCGGTAATTTTACCGTTATAACTTTGTTTTGTTAGGATCGTCGCTCTCTTTCACTCGCAAAGATTGTCAAACAGCACTATGCCAAGAGCGCGCGTAATATTTAGAGTTGTGTTTGTCGATTGGTTCAGTAACATGCAGTCGTAATAAATCCAATCCTTAAGTCAGATTAAAGCTTTTGTATTATAAATACGATAAAGAGAAACAAAACCGCAACAGCGCATGTATCGCAGGGGCCGCGCATGGGTAGCGTGTATCGTCGAAAACCTTGGTAAGAATGGCAACGTCGCTTAAAGTAACGTAAAAATTACCGATACGTATAACGTTATATATACGATTTTTAACGTTAAAATCACAAATGTTACCAAGTAACGGTAAAAAAATTATACTGGTATGGCAGTATCTTTTTCGAAAATACCGGAAATCTATACTTCTATACTAATATTATAAAGAGATAAAGTTTGTGAGTTTGTGACGTTGTAGGGGGTAATCTCTGGATCTACTAAACCGATTTTAAAAATTCTTTTACTGTTTGAAAGCTACGTTAACAGGGAGTGTCATAGACTATATAACATGCCGCTATATACCACGGGAGTGGGACAGAGCGCGGGTGAAACCGCCCCGGGCCGCTAGTTACTTATATTTTTAAAGGTAATTGATAACGTTTTCAAACCCTGCTCGACACAGAGCTAGCTTATATTCCAGGACAACACTTAGGATACTTTTTATCTCGATAAATGACATTGTTTCTGCGAGAAAGATGAATTTAGCTTTTAAAAAGATGGCGCTATGATCGCGTTGTTTCGATGCCGCCATTGCAATATACTAACAAACATGTCATAGTTTTTGAGGTGAAACTTCTTTAGAATTGTTGTGATTTGAAACTCGATGAAACGAAAAAGCGACACTAAAAAGAGATAAATAAGCACATAAAGTAATTTAATTCGAAATAACAGGATTCTCTTTACCCATTTAATTAATTTAGCATTAATTTTCATTTTAGATGAAGCTTAAAAGATTTGAAATGAATTTTAGCTCTATCAGTATAGATTTAAGACAGATATTCTTTTATACGTAGATCAACAGATACGTATATACAGAAACGTGTTTGAGAGTGCATTGAATTTTGAACATTATTGTAGTGATTTAAAGTGTAATTTAGATTGAATTATTACGAATAATGGGCAAAATACCTAAGAATAAAGATGTCTATAATAGAATAGAAATGCGAAAATGTGTGTGTCCTGTTCACACTTGTCTATTAATATATATGATTATGTTCGCCTACATATCCCCTGAAGTTCCACTTCTACTGCGTGTAAACTGCACACACGCATTTCTTTTTATTGCATTAGTTTAGGAGACAGCCAGACGGCCCACCTAATAGAAAGCGGTTACCATCGCCTATGGACATTTGTGGTACTACCAATGTGATGCCACTCTCTAAAGGGAGACTGGAACCTGGCCAGTAATGCCGTAACATAATCCGAGGTTGTTATGCCAGCATACTCTAGACCAGGGGTGGTAGCCATCCAAACGGGCCAATTCCCTACCCCCTGGTTGTGGGTTATTGTGTTGCCTTTTATATCAGGCTGCGCGGTCGAGGTAATTGTATTATATGTCCGCTCCGTTCCTGCACGGATAAAGGATGTGGCAGCGCGCACGAAGTTCGCTGACGCATGGTGGTAATTTGTAAATCTATCCTTTAATATATCACGGGAATCTATTATACCTATAACAAATCTGTAGGGGGTAAGAGTTTTTACAATTAATTTAAAAATGAAAAAAAATCCGGAGCAATTCATTCGGACCAGATTCGGAAAATGCAACGTTTTAAAATTTTTGTCTATCTCTCTGTCTGCCTGTCAAAGCATCAGTTGAAAATTACTGAACGGATTTAAATGAAACTCCATACAAAGTTACAATTTACTAACAAATACGCCGTCTTCATGAAAACGTGAACGAAGTTTCGCATGCACATAGTCATCCAATCAAAAAGCAATAACTTAAAAATACGTAACAGAACAAAATAGTTTCCTTAATAGTCCGGCTTCATCTGCTATAGTGTTACAGATGTAGGCCGTTTCACGCAGATACGGCGATGGGTTTAATGCCTTTGTTGAGATGAAATAAAATTGAACTTGCCTTTGAAATGCCACATTGTTTTGAGGTTAAATATTGACAGATAATAGAATAATACGCATTCGGCCACAGTCTAACGGTCTTATTCATATTGACTTAGAGTAAGTTTGAAGGCTTCTTTAAGAACTATAAAGAAGCCGTCAAACTTACACTAACTCAATGTGTATAAGACCGTAAATCTTTAACACTAACGCAGATGTACCCGCAGCATAATAATGGGCTATCGTCCTTATACTACGTCGATTTAAAAACATTTAAATTTCGAATACGCACAAATTCCACAGTGCACACTCCCGGGCCCAGACGGGAAGACGAGCCCACTGTTAGACAAGGACAGACTACTTGATATGCTCTAAAATAAGAGCAGGATAGATAGGCGATATTGACCTTGCGTGTAATGACGTCATTCGCGACCTAGCTGCAGCGCTTCCCTTGTTACGTTACGTATGTGTGCGTGAACCAGACCCTGAAATTGTTTATGTGTGTGTAATTCTCTTTACGGTGTGGCGTTACTATGCTGAAAGCTGTTTTTAAAGTAAAAATCTTTACCAATTTTATTATTTAAGTGAAAGTTGTCAAACTCTGGAATGCGTTGACTCTTACTGTCAGAGAGGCAAAAACATTACCTACATTTCGGAACTCACTTAGAATTTACTATCTGTCTTTAAATAAATAGTCTAATATAAAAAACATTTACTTTTTTATCTACTGTAATATTAATATAATTATAACTAGGATATGCCCGCGTCTTCGTCTACGCGTGAACTGAAATTCCCGCGGGATTCCGAGGAATAAAAGTGGCGCACAGTTAAGTCCAACAATTAGCTGTCGAAAGCGGCCTGGTAGTTTTTACGTGAATCCCGAACAAACACATAAACCGACAAACAGACAAGAAATCTAAAAAAAATCCTTCTGTTCTCCGTTGTTTATGTAGTCTATCCCAATTGTTTTCTTTTTAAAGCTTCAATGTACAGACACGGCTTGTTTAGAATTTTATAATATTAAAAATATAAAATGCTCGTCATAATTATATAATGTTAATAGATATATTTATTTAGATAATTTCGCATATACGCATATATTGGTATTCTATAAATGTGTGTGGAGTTATGTATGTGTTTTTATAAATTAGTGTAATTATGTATATTTAAATTGTACAGTCCATCTTTTTTCTGCTTCACCTACATCGTCACATTAGTTAAGAACTTCTTTTAAGCTAGGTTGTCTATGAGTGATCGCTTAGAGCGATAAGGCCGCCTGTTGTTTTGCCAAGAAGAATTATTATACATTTTGTTTTAGTAATGATTTATTTTGGTGAGAAATAAAGTATTATCTAATCTAATATAATTATGTAAGTATAATAATTATTTACAGGTAAAACGTGTTCAATTTTATCTTTTTTTGTTGTAAAGCTGGCAAACAGGCAATACCGTTAGCAAGAGGGGCGAAGCGAACGCGTTACCAGCCTTAAGGATAGGATAAGGAGTATGGGGTGGGGGATAACATAGAAGGATCAGACAGGAGGAATGGGATATAAGATTGGAACGGGAGACGGGATAGGGAAAATTGGATCAAGAGAGGGGGCAGTAAGCCATCGGATTGTGGGGGTTTATTTTTATGATGTTACACGGTTGGACAAGGGTGACGCACCACTGGCTCCATCGCCGTGGAAGCTAGGCTCAATCGCTGGAGGGTTACAACAAAATAAGATGACGTGTATTGTACTCTAGATGTAATTATTGCTTAATTAATTTAACATTATACTTAAGACTATATATACAGAAGTCTTAACTGCTAAGTGCAAATATGTAAAACCCTAAACATGTTCATAGATGCATCTCCGAAGTTTTTCTGTTTTTTGTATTGACAGATTTTGGCACGTACATGAACTACTCAGTTTTAACCTTACTAATTATGTAGCAATAAATAATTCCATGTATGTGACGTAACACAGATAAATAAAATTGAAGTGTCTGTTTGTAACGTCAAAATAAAAATGAGAAAAAATCAGGGGGATAACTCAAGACCAGGAGATTCCGTAAATGCAATTTTTAGAATTTATGTCTGTCTGGATGTTCCGATTAATCTTTGTAACGGCTGGACCGATTTTGACGGGACTTTCAATGGCAGATAGCTGATATTATAAAGAGTAAATTAGGCTACTTTTTAAGGGGTTCCCAAATAAAAAACCACGTGGATGAATTCGCGGGCACAGCTAGTTTCAAATATAACAGTAAGATATAGGAACCATTACTCCATTCCAGTATATGGTCAAAGATGGAGTTTATTTTTGAAGGTGGGAGTACCTAGAGTTGCAACAGGTGACTAGGTATATATTTTTATATTGTCTTCATAGAGGTGATAGAATGAAGTGAGTTCATTAGAAATGGAGTATATAAAAACTGTGAATAATAAGGGATCTAGAACTAAATACGAAAAAGAAATTTACCATCAAGAATCGAACCTATACCTGTGCTGCCGTAAAGTACTCCAGTTAATCAAGGATTCCCAAAGTGGTCGTATCGACCCCCTGGGGTCAAAATCAGTTTCCCAGGGGTCGACGTAAACGAAAACTGATTTTGGAGGTCGACGAGGTATAAAAAAATCGACCCCTATTGATTAACACAAGTTCTTATTTGAAACTTACAAGATACTAGATAAGTTGTGTTACGTGTACTGTAGCGGCCGACGGTGACCTACAACCATGTAACGGCCAGCGGTTAACGAGCTGATCGAGATCTTCAATAAAGAGACGGGTTCAGAGAATATGTTTTATATTATCAATAAAGACTTTTACAACCATGTGTTCAGGCCCGATACAATTCTGATGTACATTGTTTTGCGAGGCGTTCTATCGTTTCATTCAAAAATATTATGTTTCTTAATATAAATGACGTACAGTACCAACTTGTTATAAGAATGACTAATATTTTAGTAGAAAGTAACATTGTTGGACCTTAAACAATCTCAACAAGTCGACAAGCGTGCACAAGTTATAATAAACTAGAGAGGATTTTTAAAGTAATTTGGCTATGGGAGTCTGATGTGTCAGTTCATTTTGGAAAAGGGACCTCTTGCCCAAAATATTTTGAGAATACCTGCGCTATCTCAGCCCACTCAACCACAGAAACCGTTAATTATTTTGTTCAATTTCTTTAAACCTTGTTTTATCGAGGTTCTTTCCTACTTTTTCTACTCCACTTTGCGCGGTCTTCAGCATCCTCCGTTTTGAGACCATTGTTACTCAGGTCATCCTTCATAACGTCGACGTCCATGTCGCGAAGCGGAGTTTCCTGGTCTAGGTGTGGACTTGCGTCGTTAACCGTGCCCGCCCTTGACACGGTAGCCCTTGCCGACTTGTCGCAGGTGTAGGGCGATATGCCTGCGCGTTATTTTGCGACGACGCCCTAGCCTTATAAATCTATCCATAAATAATACGGCGATTTATGGTTTTAAACGTAGCGGCTGCCGCCCAACCTTCACAACCCGTATAAGGAAACTAGGAATGGATAGTGGTATGTGGGAAGGAGTAAAGATGAAGGATACTAAGATGAGGAGAAGTGGGAGACACCACTGTCACGGAGCAAAGGGAAAGTAACGGCCGCGTGGACGACCTCAGCTTGCGTACCCACTATAAAGTACCGGACAGGCATTTAACAGGAGGCAAATATTTTTAATGATTATTTGTACACAATAACAATAGGAAACATTACAGTGCAACACAGCCGTAAATTTTAAAATTAAGAAATATAAGAGTTCCATTTTCAAATCTATAATAAATAGAAAATTGTAGTCTTTTGTTTCTTAATTCTTTTTTGTGTTTGTTTGTTCGGGATACACGTAAAAACTACTGGAACTACTTTTCTTGGGAGAGGTTTACAAATTGCCAGGTCGAAAAATTTGATTTCGATAAGAAATTTTTACTGATCGATAAAATCTTAGTAGGAAAATAATTTTAGTTGTGTATATATTGTGCCTTTAGTAACATTACTTATACCGAGTTTTTACCGGAATTTCATACCAAAAAATCCAATATCCTGCTGAAAACAACCTTTTTATTTATAATTTTAGTGTTTTATCAAATAAAAGCTTTATATGCTTATCACTATTATTGTATGGCTTCAAAACTCATAAATATAACCTAATGCATAAATAAACCTTTGATTTTGTATTTAGCAAAATAACTGTATTCTTTGTTAACTATCCAACGTGGATAAAGTCGCGGGCAAATGCTAGTTTTAATTAAGTCTACTACGAGACTATTGGCCTTCCGTATCTGTTATTTGCATTAGTGTACGTGTCGTATCCGTACAAGGTTGTATGCAACAGTTGAGTTTGTGTGTGTTGACATTGATTTCCCCGGCAGAAGCAACAGGCGGGTTACATTGTTCCCTGCGTTTATGAGACATTGGGTGGGGGTCGGAATGTGCAATGTGGTTTTATAGATATTAGCAGTAGTATTTTTGTTCTTCATTATATAAAGAACAGGCAAAGATCCCAGATCATACAGCATTTGTTTGTGAATGTTCGCACGTAGTACTTTTTTGCAGGATTTTATGGCATGGTAACTAAGACTTTTATTAACTTATTACTTTTGGTCCGTTCTTCAAGGTCGTTGATAAAAGTTAAATTACTAATTCTATATTTTAGGTTCATAGACTTATTTTAATTTGGTTTCGGTTATTTCTCGGTTATAAATATTATATTGTACGGTCTTAGCGCTTGTGTAGACGGTACCGATGACACGCTACTGCCGTGCCGCTATCGCGCTGCTATTTTGTGAATTTCTGTCTCCATGCGAACGTTGCATGCTCTCTTAGGAATACCGCCGCTTTATCGCTGACGCCCGCATGACAACCAAAGGTCAGCGTCGGCACAGTAGAGGCGTGATTGCGTCTAATCTACACAATTTGTGAGAAATGTGATTATACGAGAAAGTATTTTCTAGACGAGCACACCAAATGGCAAAAATGCGAACGCTACCAAGCTCTTTCAGAAATTATTCAAGCGAATTACTTTCTTAAACCTATTTGTTGTATTAGTCGTAGTTATCAGTAGTTGTCTTGTATGTTGTATTATGTTATGCTAAATTCAAATTAGCCCAAAAACATATTAATTTGATATAACTGACGGACAGATCAATTTCAATATATAAGTTACACTTTTATGTTATATAAGAAAGAAATAGAGACGTAATTACATTCTTCATACATTAGACATTTATACATAGAGCATTATTTGAGAATTTGTACGCCGCATTTTCAGGCAACAAAGTTTGCACTCAGCATATTGCTGTGCCGGAATCATATCCGACACAACGCTGATTTTCAGTGCAAACCTTCCTTTTGGCGTAAGACCAAAACGACCCAATTATATGAAATAAAACAAATAAATAAATTTTAATAAAACTAACAATAAAATAATTTGTTACTTCAAAAATTAAAAATCTTCATTATTAGAGTTTAATTAAATAAAAACAGCGAAGAAATTAAATTGCAAACTGCGTACACTTATAAGTAATTATAACATCTCATTGTAAACCTTAGTCATGAGTCCATTAATTTATCAAATGTAAAAAACTGTGGGTGAGCTTATTAAATAAATAATTCAAATTCAAAAGTTTTTATTCAAAATAAGTTCCACTAGAGAACACTTTTTGAAGGTCATTGATACTTCCTATTGTATATACACCGCTCCCAACGTGTTGTTGCTGTTAAGGAGAAGAAACGACTGTAGTATTATAGTCGTGGTAGCGTAATGCTCACGCGTCCCAATCTCAAGGGGCGCGGGTGCGAGTCCTGGCCGCAACGCATGCACCACTTAGACAGTTTTCTGACCTAATGTGTATATTGTTACAACTACCACGTGTTAATAACGGTGAAGAGAAACATCGTGAAACCTGCACATCGAGGTAACCGATGAGTCAAACCTGCCGAGCCTTTTTGGACAAACGTGGCGGGTATACTGTCCATTGTCCAATAGCGGGAGGCCCGAGCCCAGCAGTGGGAAGTTTATGAGCTGTTATTATTTGCATGTTGTATTAGTTCAACATACGTTAAAAAAAACTACGAATGTATACACATAATAATTATAAAGTAAAGATCTCTCTCCTTTAACATTAACTAAAATTCTTTTGAAAGCGGTGGCAGACTCACCTTCAATAAGTAATCGGTAATAATCCATTTTAAAGAAATACATTTTTATTCATTTGAAAGCGCGGCGGCGGCGCGGTAGCTGTGTCGTGTATACGCGCTCACACTTTTATCTTGGTTCCTGTTAATATCGAAAATGCTATATAATTTATTTAGTCCGAAAGCAATCTACTGGGAATTATCTCCTCACTGCATTGCGATCCCTTTGTTCATTTAGTTAAAGCCCTTCACACATCTACGCATCCGAAATACTAGCTTAATTAACCAGCGGTATTTGTTTGGAGTTGGTAATTTATAGTGAAACATAATTTTGTAAACTAACCGACTTGTTTTACATTTAGAAAACCCTGTTAGATGATATTATATATACCGCAATTATATTAAAACATAAAATAGGATACCGGCATAGCTGACCGCGAACTATAAAAGATTTCGTATAGGACAATAGGTAATGAATGGTCTGGTTTCTTCATTACTATGTAGTTTCTTTGAGCTCCCACGCTCAACTACGCAGTGGTTCTCTAGAACATTTATTCCGCGTACAACAATGATCTAGCGGGAAGTTTCCGCCGTGGTTTTCCTTTTACGCAATGACATCGGATTTTGAAGGCGTTATAACATTTCTTACAGGTCGGCAAAGCGCTGGCGAGACCTATGGTGTTGCTAAGGTCCATAGGCGACGCTAACCACTTTCCACATCAGGTGGGCCGTCTGCCTGTTTATCTGCAGGCAATAAAAATTGTTTTTGAAATCTAGCCCAACCTTCCTTTTTTTATTGTTAAGCTGGCAAAGTGACAGGCGGCCCAGCTCATAGAAAGTGGTTGCCGTCACCTATAGGCGTTTGCAACACCAATGGCGAAGCCAGCCTTTAGGATGCGACAACGAGGATCTGGAGAACGAGGAATGGGATAGAAATGGTTACATAGGCCGTCGAGATGATGGCGTGCCGTGCTCCGCGCACGCTACCTCTCCCCACGCCAGAGTAAAGACATGGAACATGCCGGGGGATGAAAGTAGTCCCCCGGCAGTGGATGTGGCCTTCGAGGCCCCCGCCTGTCAGTACACGCGGAGTTGGTTGAGCGTCCGAGTTCCCGTTGCCCTGGCCTAAGGCACTGGAACGAACACCCAGGAGTTTTAATGGGTATCCCTGACTGGAGCGTGCCAATAGCATGGCACCAGTTCTGACCGGGCATGCTAGTGCCACCCCCGATCTGGCGATTTCCACACATGAACCGCGAACTATCCCCCCTTGCGCTTGTACTTGTCGCAGTCTATGGTCCTCAATTGGATTTGCCCTGGCTAAAAAAACGAATGGTTGGATAGGCGGAGAGGAAAGTGGGCTATCTCAACTCTTACTTTTCGTTTGTTATATTGCATGGCCACTAAAACGCCGGTTAAGCTAAAAGGACAAGTCTGTAAATTTATCATTAGGCCTGCTATTTCACAAGGCAGTGAAACGTGGCCTATACTTGAGGAACACAAGTAAAACCTGCTGGTCACGGAGATGAATATACTGCGGCGGATGTGTGCAGACCCGCGGAAGGACCGCATTAGAAACTATCGCATCCGAGGCAGCGGTCATATCCGTGATATAACGGATAAACTGCAAGAATATTGCCTACGTTAGTACGGTCACGAGTTACAGAAACCAGTTAGTGGGGGGGAACGTGGGGAGCAAATGTCTAGACACGCCACCTCCGCTAGGTCATTTTCGAAGGGGTAGCCCCAAAAAACCGAACGTAATGGAGAAGAAAAAGTAGGAAAGCAAACCCCGGAGTTTGGAGCAGACGCTCCGAATACAGCCAGGATGACACACACTCGGAAAGGTTTTTTTTTTTTTTTTTTATTGCAGGAGCTCAGCAGACAGGCAGACGGCCCACTTGATGAAAAGCGGTTACCATCGCCTATGGACATTTGCAACACACCAAATGTGCTACGAATGCGCTGCTGCTCTCTTAAGAGAGTCTGGAACCTGGTCACTAATGCCGGAACACAACTCAAAGTTGTTATGGCGGCATACTATAGACCAGGGGTGGTAGCCATCCAGTCGGGCAAATGCCCTACCACCTGGCTGTGGGTTGTTTAGTCGCCTCTTACGACAGGCCGCCCGGCCGCAGGAAATTGTATTCTTTCTCCGTTCCTGCACGGATAAAAAGTGAAGATATCAGATTCATCAATTCATAATTTAACTCTGATTCAATTTAATTAACGTATATAATATAATATAATAATTGAAAGCTTAGAGGTCGGTCTCCGAACTAAAAAAATTCAAGCGTTTTCAAAAACGGAATACATACACAATAATATAAAGCCTTGTGTTCACAATACGATATTATAAAGTCCAGTGCACATTGTAAAATCGATTTAACGAAGCTATGCACGTGTCTGGCTAGCATCGGCGCTAGCCTGTTAGAATTGCACAAACAATTTGCATGCTGTAGGTTATTTTTCAGTGTCCTTTTTCAAATTATAATAAATACTACACGAGCCGCATACATTCCCATATGCAAGAACAACGTGATCAACGTGACATGTTAAAGGAGGTACTTACATGTTTATTCGATATTCAAAAACTTATAACAATACAATGACATGTATTTCACAGTTTATGTAATAAATAAATATTATATTCTATTATTTTTTGTTCCATTTTAATAACTAGTTCGGCCGTTCTCTAAAGCCACATTTGGCATATATCAAACTGATTTTAGTAAGTATTTGAATCGATATAAGAAGTCACACATTACCGTATCGATTAAAATAAAACTATTTATTATTAAGAAAAATATTGTTAATGTTTTGTTGTATTTTTTATCTTTAAAATATAGAAAATATACATAATCACGATTTGTATAGAAAATTTCGATTGTACATCAATCTCTAGGTCACGTCACTAACATTTAAGAAAAAAAGTGCTGACAAACACAAAGTTGTCATGTGATACGTTTGTAAAGAAATAAAAAAATTTGTGAGTGTTTTAGTGGGTTCCCGGGTGGTTTAGATTCACAATTGGAAAAGGCAGGTGGCGCTGGGATCGGGTCCTAGATTTTTATTTTTTCAGGGCACGACCACGTCTGCCGGGACCTCTAATATCATATAAATTATTTTGATACTGCTACAAAGCTAGTTCATCTGTATTTATATGAAACTTCAAATGAGGCTTTGTATAAATACTAGTGGCCGCCCGTGGTCGAAATTCGACCATATTAATTTTTTTGTCAAAGACTATAATACTTCTATAATCACAGATTTCGCCAAGGCAATAACAAACTATTTAATATAGTTTTTCTATTGATTTAATGTATTTTTTATGCATAATTTAAAAAAAAATAGTTTTTTAACCATCTTAAAAATGGTGATGGGTGTCAATTTGTCGTAAAATATACATATATTTCTTTTTTTAAATATATGCCATATTTATTTTATTTATGAACCGATTTTGATCATTCTTTCTGCGTTGGATTCAGTATACCTTCAAAATTATTATGAATTCAACGCAGTCCCATATAAATTTTAGCAGGAAATTCCTGAAAATCAAATGGAAAGTATGCCGTGATTGCAATGAGGCATTGTTTCAGGCACGATTTTTCTTTCTCCTTTTCTTCCTCTTTATTATTTAATACATAACGAAGGGTATTTATTAATCACTTTCTATCAAATTTTAATAAATGTTCATTAGTTAGGAGGCAAAATTTTAGTCTTCCATCATTGCATTATATATATTTTTTGATAATCTTATACCTTCTCTTATATATAAAAAAGAATCGTAGACATGTATGTACGCACATAACTTGAGAACGACTTTGCCGATTTTGAATAAACTTTTTGTGTTGTTTGGGTGGGTCCTCAGATGGTTTAGATTTACAACTGGAACCGGTAGGTGGCGCTGGAATAGGGTTCTTGGATCTTCCTAATCTGCACAGATTTTAATGATTTTTTGGTATGTTTGAGTAGATCCCCGGATGGTTTAGATTCACAATTGGAACTGGTAGGAGGCACTAGAATCGGGACCTAGATTTTTATTTTTTCAGGGCAGGACAATGTCTGCTGAGACAGCTAGTATATATTATTATATATATAAAAATTAATCATAGAAATGTATGTACGAGCATAACTTTAGAACGACTTTACCGATTTTGATGAAATCTTGTGTGTGCGTTTGAGTGGGTCCCGGGATGGTTTAGATTCACAATTGAAACCGGTAGGTGGCGCTGAGGTCGAGTTCTAGAATCCTCCTAATCACCTGGACCGATTTTGGTGATTTTGTTTTTGTGTCATGAAACCAAGTCTTTTATGAATTCAGAAAATATGGCGGTACGAAGTTCGCCGGGTCAGCTAGTATAATATAGTTTCCGAGATGTGGTACTATATGATTTTTTTATGGTCTAGTATTATCATGAAGTACATATACGATAATTTTGACGCCTCTGTGGAATGGTAGCGTGGCCGAGCGGTCTAAGGCGCTGGTTTAAGGCACCAGTCTCTTCGGAGGCGTGGGTTCGAATCCCACCGCTGCCAATGTATTTTTTTCTGTGTAATTTCTACATATTTTACTTTTATTTCAATTTTGAGTTTAATTTACTATATTGTGATTTTTATGTTAAATAGGAGAACATATATTCTGCCAGTAAATATATCTCTTAAGTTATTTTTTCTCCCTTGCGAACGGTTATGTCAGGAATGTTTTGTAATTTTTTACATTTAGACTTACTTTCTAATACAACTTATTTATTTTCCAATATCCTGATATTCATAAACATAAAATATTTTCTACTATGGCACAGCAACATCATAGGTTTATTCGTGTCGCAGGGAGTCGTGTAAAATATACACATAGTAACACTCTGAAAATGAATTTACACAATATTATTATTATAACAACCAGGGCTTTTTTGTAGGGGAACGTGGGGCCACGCCGTGCCCTTAAAGGAAATTTCGAATATATCGAAAAATTGCAATAAAAACTAAAAAAATGAAAGAATTTGAAAAAAATTAAAAAACCATTTTGGTAACCTTCCCAAAAAAAATAGATTTTTTTAATAGGTCAAAATTATCCAAATACAAAATCTAATCTATCTTTTCCGCCTCATACGAAATGTGCAATGCTCTTCAAGAGCTGAGTAAGCTGAGTTTAGATTTGTAAAAACGTGATATAAGCCTAATGAGTGCTAATCAGAAAATTGAAAACGCTAGTCAAATATTTCGACGAAGAATAACTGAACCTGGTACGTACTATGAAAAGACTTTGGAAGCGGTGAATAAACTGTCATTTTTTGGAGTGGAGCTACAAAAAAAAACAATTATAGACTTACAACTTTCAAGAATTAGCGTGCCCCCAAAAAAGAAGAGACAAAAAAGGACCGATAACAACCATCTAGTCATCAATCAGCAGTCTAATCAATCTTAGTATACTTAATACGTATTAGCATTTTGTTCTTAATTACCTCTTATATACATTCTGTCACAAGAGTATCGGGAGAACACACAGTGCTGTTTTAGTTAGATCATATCTAGTGAGTATTGCGAATTTCATAATGGACAAAAACATCGACCAAAGAGTTAGTCTTAAATTTTGCATCGCCAATGGAATTTCGTGTTCGGAAACACTGAAATTGTTACAGAAGGCTTACGGTGAATCGACTTTATCAAAAACACATGCTTATAAGTGATACCAAGCGTTCCAAAGCGGTCGAGATATGCTGGAAGATTTGCCTCGCCCTGTTAGGCTGCAACGTCTGCAACTGAAGTCAACATTGCAAAAGTGAAAGAAATAGTGACTGAAAATCCTCATTCAAGTTTGAGAGAAATCTCACGAGTCGATCCGTATCATTTTAAATAAACTCTTGCGTATGACACATGTTACCGCTCGGCAAGTCCCAAAAGACCTGAATTTTCTCCAAAAACTCAATCGCATAAAAGTCGCTGAGGACATGCTAGAACGAGTCAATTCCGGGCCAACATTCATGAAACGAATTGTTACTGGTGACGAGACGTGTTGTCACGAGTTTGACATGCAAACTAGTCAACAAGCTTCAGAATGGCACCTTCCAACTGAACCGAAACCGAAAAAAGTCGATCAAAAGTCAAACGGTCCAGGGTCTTCTTCCTCGTTATTTTTAATGAGGAGGTTGGGGCCTCGAGGTTAAACCTCTTTACCCCGGCTGCAACTCCGTGGGCAACTACCCACCGGTAATTGTGTTTGGAGCTGCTGGAGTCTTCTCCGCATGGCGATGACTTCGCAGCAGCTCTCGTTGGCCAATCTGCGGCGTTCGGTGGCCTTCGCGGGCTTTCCGCTGGCTACTTCCGCGGCTTAGTTGGCCATTCATTGGCGTTCGGTGGCCATCTCGGGCTTTAGGTGGCCATCCGTGGCTTCTGGTGGCCTGTCAGCAGCCTTGTGGATTTTGCGACCTCACGCCATCGCCCTGATTAGGTGAGCGTATGAGATCACGAGGAGTCCGCAGCCAGGTGCGCTGATGGTCTGGTGGCCGTGCGTGTAGTGGGGCAATTCCGTGGTCGCCGTTATCAAAAGTCAAAGTCATGTTTTCTTTGACTATCACGGTGTTGTGCACTCGAAATTCTCACCGGAAGGTCAAACGGTAAATAAAGTATTTTATTTGAGCATTATACGGCGTTATAGAGAGCATATTCGAGATTTGTGGAAAGAAAATTCTTGAATTTTGCACCAAGATAATGCGCCTTAGAAGAAAGCCATCATTGTTGACAAATTTTTGACTTAAAACTCAACAAATACCATCAACCACCTTATTCACCAGATATGGCTCCGGCCGACTTCTGTCTTTTTCCTAAACTCAAATTATCACTTCGTGTCACCCGTTTTCATTCGGTAGAAGACATAAAGGAGAATTCGTGACCAGAATTAAACTCAATTCCGGAAAAAGCATTTAAGAAATGTTTTGATGATTAGATTATTCGTTAGCGTAAGTGTATCATTTCTGAAGGAGCATACTTTGAAGGTGATAAAATAAATTTGAATGAATTACTAACATTTTGTGTATTGTTGACCTTTTCCTGGTACTTTTTTGAGAGAGTATTATATGAATACTAAGGTGATGTGGCGGCTTACAAAAGATAGTTTTCATAATAAGCCTATGCCCAACTTATTATTATGCTACGGTCTGAGAACACTATACAATATCTACTGCTCCTATATACATATTATCTATATGTATACTAATCCTCGATTTAAAAGTTATTTAAACCTTCCCTTAAGTTAATCATTCATTAATCTTTCTGGGTATGGTCGATAGTGACTCAGATGTGACCCGAATTCTATGTTTATTCTGTCCCATTTCAAACCTATACAGTAACACACTAAATTGTTAGTAAATTGACTCTGGAAACACTAGCACACTTCATTAGCGAGGTAAAATAACTAAAGTACACACTCTAGAATTACCAATCTTATTATTGAAGCATAAGGTTCAAATTCATGAAATAAATTGCGTCAATTATTTACTGATAACACGGGAACGCCTGATAGTGGGGTGTAAAATGACATGCTAAGCTATTTTGGACCGTAATGCTTATAAAATAAGGTTGTAATTTAATATGCAGCTACAATTCATCCAATAAACGTGATAGACTACATTGATATAAAAATTATCGGTTTTGGAAGCGTCATTATCAAATTGTTGTTCTTGTTTGAACAAGGTAATAATTATAATTGTTTCCAAAGTTCATTTCACCAAAATATGTAGTAATTAAAATTTCTTTCAAGTTACAACAATTTTAAATCAAAAATTAATTAATATCTGATTTTTGTAATAAATATTAAAATTTTAACAAGTGAAACTTGGTTTGGAGTTTTTTGTACTTAGAGTACTTACAAAAAATTATATTATCCTTTAAAATTTCAATTCTCCTCCTCGAGTAGTATTGTTTATTCTTGAGGGTCGTGACCTTTTAGCTACTGCTATTTCTTTCACAACTAGGTAGCTAACGTTAAATGAAAGATACTTTTACCATCATCATCATTTAAATATTTTTACAATCTAACAAAACACTGGAGCCGCCTAGATTTTGTAAGAATATCACAACATATAACCAATCAAATATTTAACTAATCAAATAACGTATTGTTTATTATTTAAAGGGTAACTAAAATATTTTTCTGATATTATAAGTGTAAAACGTAATAATACTTTAGCGCCTGTTCTTTTATACGCAAATAATTTTACAATTAATTGTAACAAGTCATCCACCCATTTTTCTGCTTTCGGCGTTGATCAGTGGCAATATATTACGCAGTACGTCGTACACGGATTCCTAAAGTATAACACGGACCACAATCACTTATATAAACTCCTATAAATTAATTTATAAAATCTTACCAGAAAAGATTATTTATTCTACGAGAGTATTAGGGACACGTTTACTATTCTTAACTGTATATTTTATATTAATAATAAAACTATAATGAGCATAACAATATGGGATTTTTCATAAACGGTATCATAAAATTCCTTCAAGGCCGGCAGCACATTGCTAATATCTCTGTTGTTGAAAATCTTCATAGGCAATGGAAACCACTTATGTAGGTTGTCAGCCTGGCTGCTGTACTCCAGTTATAAAAAATGTCCCCGCTTTTAATCAAAAAAATTATGGGACTGCGTCTAAAAAAGTTTAAGCCACTTCTTGTATTACACAATTCCGTGTTATCTATCTCCAGCCCTTTAGCCAATGACGCCAATGTCAATGTCAGCCACAAGGAAGTCAATGTCAGAGCCAATATGGTCACGTGTGCTGACATGCATTCCAATTTCGAAATTGAAATTAAATTTTAGAATGTGACGGGTTTAAGTATTGTGAATTTAGCGGCGTACCACATTTCGCCTCTGCTTCAATAATGTGCTATCTTGAAAATTGAAATTTTAGAAATGAGTGTTATTAAGTTTCAAAAAATTATTTTATCGCAACGAATAACATGGTTTCTTTTAAAATACCTTATAGCTTGACAGGAAAAACGTTATACATCTCAATATACTGTTACACACCGACAAAAGTGAATGCACACCGGCCTGCCATAAAACACATTTATTACCTGCCGCGGCGTTTGAGATAATAACATTGAAAAAATTTATGACTGTCTTCTTTTGTTGACTTAGAAAAATAGTCCATTGTGTATTGTACTCGTTTATGGCCGTTCGCAGGAATAATTAAGCAGGTGTGCGGATTACATTTTCTGGGAAATTGCTTCGACGCTTGGCAGGTAGGCATATAACATCGATGCATTAAAAACAATGGCTGAATGGAGAGATCGGCAGTCAAGCGACGATTACGGTACGATCAAGACGTGTGTACATGCGATGAGCTATATAGTGACGGACTTTGCGCATGTTATTAAATCTTGCATCGCGTTTGTACTGGTTGCGTCTAGTTATATTTGTACCTGTGTTATACGTGTTTGTATAGTTCTAATAAATTCTATAGTAATTTCAACGGCATTTTAATTCGAGTCCCGCACTCGTAACAATACAATTAATTTTTAAAAGTAAATACTTTATTTTAATTTTCAATATAACAACACGTTAGTGAATTAAAGTGGCGATTTATTAATATTAATGTAGAAAATAATAAATACTACCTACATATCTTTAGAACGTTTTTATTCAAAACCACATGAGTGTCACCTCATGATAAATGTCAATCATCTTGAATTAAACTGTGCACTGAGATGACTGATGTGTGAAACCCACCAATATTTTTGGATATCTCTGATATGTATAGTGTCGAATCTCCAATGGATAAAGGAGGCCTGCGGCTGTGGGACATTAAGAAATATTGCGAACTTTGTTTATCCCATTCTTTTATTCAAAATAGCTGTTATTTTGTTGTGATTTTTTTCTTTCAAAATGTCATCCCCTATTACCCCACCTTCAAGATAGATATTAGGAATATGAAATAGCTTATATTCTTATCCGGGATACAATATACATACTTAGCAAATTTTTCAATTATTTAGCTTTGAAAAAGCAGCAAACAGAGTTATTCTCGCATCTATAATATTAGTACAGTTTTACATATTAGGTTATAAAGTAGGTCTCATTTAAATTCTCTTTGCATACTACGTTAAAATATAAGAGAAATTTTTTAATGGCCGAATACAAGTTATGAAGAATTTAATGTCAAGGCAACAATGGATGCCCACGCAAATGTAGGCTTTCAGAATTCTCCGGTTTGCACCCTTAAGCGTAGGGTTGCCATACATTCCGAATTATGGGAATTAGAGGTTAGTAGTTCCGCGTACAGTTCGGAGCTGCATTACGAACATTCGAGCCTAAAGATGTACATCCAGGATGTCTAAGGATGTCACGATTTAAATGTGAACAAAAATAAAAAAAGGAATAATAATTTCCGTTCCGTTACAAGGATGGATATCTGATGCTCATCCAGGTCCCATGTCTGTAAGGCCTATACTTATATATAATAAAACTACGTTGAATGTTGCATTTACTACCGCTTCGCAACATGTAGTAAATTAGATTAGGTTCCCATGTAGTAAATAATAATCATAAACAAAATTAAAACTAAATAATTAAAATGAACAAGTTGGCGGTAGGCTAAATAAAACTTTAACAATACTCGTTGACACTTGACATCTTTGTCTTCGGTGATCACGGCCACTGAAAAGTGGCCGAAACGTCGGAAAAACCAAAATCAAATAAAATTACCGAGCTTTAAACCGTTAAAACGTAGTTTTATTATGTATACAAGTCGCGAAAACTTAAGAAAATACTATACTTATATAGTTTTTTTTTAAATATTGTACAGGTTTGCGTTTGACAGACATTGCACCTGATGTCAGGTGAAAATGCACTCTAACATGGAGCATACTTACATAAAAGACACCTGTCCCCGCGTGACTTGAAGACATTTAAATTGAATGTTTCAGGAAACACAGATGACGGTAAAGAGTTCCACTCCTCAGCGGTACGTATCATAAAACTGGAAGCATAATGCTTTGTCCGCTTGGTTGGTATTTCCATTATGCATCGGTGGCGTGAGCTTGTTTTTTTTTTTTTTTAATTGCAGGAGTTCAGCAGACAGGTAGACGGCCCACTTGATGGAAAGCGGTTACCATCGTCTATGGACATTTGCAACACCAAAGGCGATACAAATGAGCTGCTGCTCTCTTAAGGGAGATTGGAAGCAGGTCACTAATGCCGGAATACAACTCAAGGTTGTTATGGCGACATACTTTAGACCAGGGGTGGTAGCCATCCAGTCGGGCAAATGCCCTACCATCTGGCTGTGGGTTGTTTTGTCGCCTCTTACGACAGGCCGCCCGGACACAGGAAATTGTGTTCTTTCTCCGTTCCTGCACAGATAAAGTCTACTTGTCTGGTGGTAAAAAGTTGAATGAGGCATGAATTCGTGTAATTTCGCATCACACTCGCCGAAATGTGTCCTATAAAAATCTATAGGACTATAGAATCTAAATCTATCCTGAAAAGCTTCATAATAGCTGGTTATCGCCTATCAGCTTACTAGCTTTTTTCTTAATTGACTCGAGTGTCTTGAACTGATATTTAGTTCAGTCATCCCTAAGATGAGAGTAGTACTCCATACAATACCGTACTTGTGCGTGGTAGGGACTTAGCAATTGAGATGGTGTGAACTACTGCGTCATCTTTGATAGTATCCCTAGCTTTTTGCCAGCTACCTAATCCGGCTGACTACTATCTGGAGCGGACTATGATGTAACCGACTCGATAAAGCAAATTTATTTGTCACTTTTAATTTTAATCGTCGATACGGGGGTACATATCTGTCCGCGCTAGGTTGCCGGTATTCTCGGACCGGTATCCAAGTTGATGATGGTCGTACACCATTAATAATGTGACGGATTCAGATCCGAAGATTCCTATCCTTCTGAATGGGAATCTCTAACTTCTAATGGGAATGTCTGAAATATATAGCTCTCGTCTGTATTTTGCAGGGATTTTTAGTTAATATGATTCGCATAATGCTTTATTTGTTTAGTTGTTGCTCTACTGACTGAGAGAGAGAGAGAGAGAGACTTATAGATTTAGTATTTTGGAGATCTATAAAATGTTTATCTAAAAAGGTATATCTTATTTTGATTTTATAAACTCCTTCGTTCGCGGAGTTTGATTCTGTATTCTTCTGAACTTTCTGTTGAATAAAAGTTTATAAAATAAAAACATATTCTTGCTTAAAATGGTATAGATGTCAACCCTATCTTGACGTGACTCAGACTACGCATTGGCAATTTAGTCGTGAAGCTCTACAAACAAACCGACAAAAAGTTAATTAGTAGGGTGTTAATATCGATCACGTGACAGCAAATGTCGCCTGGCTTTCAATTGACTGCGTAGCCTTTATTTATTTTGCTCTACCCACAAAAATATTGGTCTTGTACTATAATAATATTTACGTACTCCCCTCAAGGCTAAAATGTTTTCATTCATTTATATGTATATTTTATTGCACGATTTCAGCAGACAGGCAGGTTGACGGGCCTTCTTCTTCTTCTTATATGTACAGATATTACAATTTATTGTAACAAGTGTCAGCACTCCTATTGATTGAACAGTCCGTTCGCCTATTTTGACGTCTCAACGCAGTAGATCCGTACAAAAAACGGCTCTGAAATTGTGGATAACGATAAAAGGTATCTTAGTTAATCCTATCAAATACCTGATTGGCTAATGGAATTTTGGGACACGGGTAAATATTTTCAGCGACTTAACCGCTGTTAATGTAAAAACTTCTGTGTATATTGTTTGATGTTATTTTCCAAAAGTTTTTCAACGTATCTCAAATTCAACAGGACGTTCAAAGTGTTAGATATTTAAAATATACATTATTCATAAACTTTGAAAGCTTGTCGCTGCGCAGTTACAATATAAAGGCGTTCATACACGATCCGATTTCCGATCCGGGATCCGAGCACCCCTCTGACACCCATGTCAGAGCTCACCTACCACGCGCTCCACATACCGCTGACGCCGGTAGCTAGCACAATTAGCAGCTAAGCGTGGGACGGAAAATGCGAGTTAAGGAGCAGCCGTTTCATGTCTGATGGGTCGGTAAGTCAGGAACGATGTGATCTCCCGCGACATAAGTATCTCGAGCGTGGAGGAATTCGCGACGATGTTGGATTGGATATGCGATCGCGCCGACAACGGCCGCAATTGACACCTCTACGGAATCGCCCCCTATAAGCGTGGCCATCTGCCGTAGAAAGGCCACCAGATGCCACAAATTGCCACCTACCAAGCCTGAGATGCCCATCGGCCGCCGCAGATTGGCCGGCGCGAGCCGCCGAAGCCCTTACGTCAGGTAGCCACCTGTACTATACCGACACCCGTACCACGTTACCAGGGGGTAGTTGCCCCTTGCGCTCACACCGGCGCAAACAGCATAAGCTCGAGGCTCTATACCAACTCTGCCAACACAGAAAAAGAGCCCCTTACCTTATTACTAATATTCTCTCTGAAAACATTACATACATTCTACTCTAGACTCTCACCATTATTACGTCATGCTCTCCCTCTCTCTATGTATAATTTTAAACTAGTAATTACCTTTGTAAATTATTATAATTCAATTAAAATACAGTCGATATCGAACATCGAGTTTTTATTCAACCAAGTGTAGGGACACAGTTTGTCAGTACTCAGCAGTATTGCGCTTAGCCACCTATTTACTTGTGCCACCACTTGACACCTCATCATTCTAAACTCCACACAAGCAACTGGGATGGAGTGGATGGGACAAAATGGGACAGTTGGAATTTTTGCAGACAGAGAGCGCCCCCCTGACCAGCCTACCGGAGCACACCTTCACGCCGTGCAAATCGCCGACGCCCATAGCTTGCGCGGTTAGCAGCTAAGCTTCGGACAGAAAATGCCATATAAGAAGCGACCTTGAAAGCCGAAACACGACTTCACTGACCACTTACCACTCTTCTTTGACTACTCTCTTTACGGTTACTACCATTATTCTTTGTTAAAATTAATTATAAATATTGTAAATATCGAAATAATAAGTCATACAGTCCATATCGAGTTTTATTTGGAAGAAGCAACTGCCACCAATAGGGATGGTATAAAGATGGAATATAGAGAGAGGTAGGGAGAGGAATGGGTTAGAGAAGATGGGTCAGAGGGGATGGGACAGGAGGGATGAGAGAATCTAATGTTAAAAACCATTAAAATATACTTAAAGTTATATAATATAACAAAACTAATAAATATAACAAATAAAATCGGCAAGTGGGTATCTACATTCTGATCAGGAAGCTCTTCTACCTCTACTTCGTGGATACGTAGGCGTAGGGTAGTCGGGTAAGGAGGATAAAATTACGGTGTTCACTAAATCTCTAATATTCAACTAAATTACGAAATACAGTATTGCAAATGCGTGTAGTGATTTAATTATCAAGTAAAATGTTAACGGATTCTCTTCTGAAATACTAATGGTAAAGCACTTTGTTCTCTATGATCATTTATGAATATAATGCACACTACTTCCCGGGGTTGCTTCAGAGTGACCTTAACGGGAAAGGGTTCCAAGCCACCAATAATACCATAGAGAGGAGAGCGCGTCGTGTTCCACGCGCGCTCGTCTCTCCTCTCGACAGAGAGACAGAGAGGGACGACGCCGGAGTAGTGCTGTCCCCCGACATTAGATGTAATCTTAGTGGCCTTCTCCTGCCAGGACACGCGGAGTTGGACGAGCTTCCATTTTCCCGTATGACAAAGGCGAAGAAAGGAACAGCGAGAGGTTTTCCAGGTAGGGTATTTGCCAGTCTAGATGGCTACCAACCCTGATCTGCAGTATGCCTCCATAACAACCTTGAGTTGTGTTTCGGCATTATGCTTGTTTCCAGCCTCCCTTTAGAGAGCGGCAACGCATTTGGTGTTACAGATGTCCATAGGCGATGGTAACCGATTTCCATCATGTGGGCTGTCTGCCTGTCTTCTAAACTCATGCAATAAAAATAAAAGTCATTTTTAGTGGATATCCCCGACTGTATAGTGGCAATAGCATTACCTGCTAGTGGTGCTAGTGCAACCCCAACGTGGCGGATTCCAAACTCCCCACCGCGTTTTCCATGCGGTAGCTAGTCCTCAAACCGATAAAAGAAAGTGACCTTGACTGATACGTGTACATTGCCACCTTAAACAATAACAAGTAATCCGATTATAGACTAAAAATCTCAATTTCGTAGAATAATCATCGAAGTATCTTCAAATTTCTAAAATTCAAAATAGGATATTATTAGTAAATAGCGTAATATTATGAAGAAAACATTTTCAAGAAATTCCAAATTTAATTTCAAAACAAGAAGTTGTTAAGATTATAATCCAACAAACAAAAACAAAGAAATCCCTCGCTTGTGTATCCTTACAATTTTTATTTATATCTTGTGCGCAGTATATTTTTATTTAAAAAAATACAAAAGAAGCTTAAACATAATAATAACACGTGATGTTTTTTTTATTGATAAACAGGCCTCTTTTTTTTATTTTTTTATTGCAGGAGCTCAGCAGACAGGCAGACGGCCCACTTGATCTTAAGCAGTTACCATCGCCTATAGACATTTGCAACACCAAAGGTGCTACAAGTGCGCTGCTGCTCTCTTAAGGGAGACTGGAACCCGATCACTAATGCCGGAACACAATTCATAGTTGTTATGGCGACATACTTTAGACCAGGGGTGGTAAGCCATCCAGTCGGGCAAATGCCCTACCACCTGACAAACTATGTAATGGAAAATCGTTATTTATCGCCTCCTATGAACGTTTGCAACATCATGGGCGTTGCCAACGAGTTTCTAGCCTCTAACAGCGACTGAAACCTGGTTACTGATGCTAAAATATAATGCGAGGTATTTTGTGGTATGGATCTAGACAGGCAAATGCCCGCTTTGATCTAGTTTGGTTTGATATTCGCACAACGTTGATACGTATGCACGCCGCGTCAGGCGTCTCAGAAATATCACTGTACCTAAAGGTACTGACACACATGCTCATAATGAAGCATGCTTAAAAATAGCATGCTCCACAGCTGTTCACATTTGTTAGCAATAAGCATTCTTCTAAATAGCAATCCATGTGCTGATAGCAAACCTTTTTTTAAATCTTTATTTAAGGGCTTTTTCAAATAAAAAATGTCACTCACATTATTGTTCACAAAAATAAATAGAAAGTAACATTAATGATTAATGTCTAAAACCTATTCCTACAGAAATAATTTTAAACAGCATTCTGGCCTGGACGCTATCCGATGAATAGCGGTCAGGCCAGAATACTGTTAAGAATCCCAAATTACATGTCATAGCTCCAAATTTGTTACGTCTTTGAGGCTCGACGCGCCCACATTCTACCAAAATGTGATGGACATCTTGACGATTCCTCCGTGCTGTAACAACTTCTTGCCTTGTCATTCTGCTCACATCAAACCAAGCGGAGCGAGGGAGAGATGGCTGAACCACTTTATACAATATAACTTTCGCTAATGATCTTTTATCAAAATGTTATGACTAAAAATTCAAGCATAAATATCTAATTATATCTCGTTCAGACGCGCTTGAAGTACGCCCCGTGACTGCTCGAAAATCTTGATCTCTTGATTTTTGAATATGCTCAAAATAAGCACGCTCATTACTAGCAATGTTTCGCCACATATGTTAGTTAGTAGCAATTTCTAAATAACAACATGCTTTCATGCTAGTAATGAGTATGTCTGTTAGTACCTTTATGCATTTTTACAATACGCATTCGTCGCTCGCGTAGTGTTACGCCGTACACAGCCTACGGCCTTAGTCCGCCGCCTTATCAAGTCATTTAGCGCTTATAAGGCTACCAATACCTGTATTTTTTATGCTTACTCAAAAATGGATTAGTTGGCATATACGATAATCGAAATAAATTCCAGACAACATTCATATTAAAGAGCGGACGTTGAACCACCATGTCATCGTTATAACTTTAAAATATCATATTAAAAATAATTTTAATTACTGTTTAAACTATAAGTAATACTTTATTTGACTGATTACAGAATTGACGTCACAATTTGCTCGTACAAATTTAAGTGGTGTCGGCGTTTTGAAATATGATAAAAAGAAATAAACTAATTATGGTGTTTTAATTCTGTAACTGTCATTTTAAAGTATATAATGGCAAATTTTATTTAATTGTAGTGTAGTTTAATTTTTAACATGGTTTAGTTTTTTTTTTAAGTTAGTTTTAGTTTCCCACTTGATAAAAAGTATGTATCTCCGTTAATTTAACTGTTAATTATTGACATAAAAACAAGACACACACACAATTATTGCCATAAATACTAAAGGAAATTGAATTAAATAAAGTATATTGTTACATATTCACGTTCACTTGGTTAACCTCTGTACAAGATTTTGCAAAATCCTACCGTGTGTAGTCGCTTTAGACATACTAAGCTTTTAGTCAGCCGGCATTGAGCTTTGTACGTGATTAAATTGTGAACTCTGTAATAAGGGTATTTTCTCACGGAACTGAACATCTGTCCTATAGATTCTATAGGAAAAAAATTCACTTTGTAAGCGATAATAGGGGAATCTAAACTTTTGTAATCTATACTAATATTATAAAGCTGAAGAGTTTGTTTGTTTAAACGCGCTAATCTCAGGAACCGCGTTTCCGATTTGAAAAATTCTTACAGTGTTGAACAGTACATTTATCGAGGAAAGCTATAGGCTATATTATATTTTCAAAGAAATTAGGGATCCATACTAAAAGTCCAATAATGTAACCCAAGGTGTAAAAATATGACTCGAAAAAATCCTTACACGGCGTGCGCTGAGAAAACTATTGATTATAGAACAAAAGAATGTACTACCACTTTACAGAACATATAATTGTCTACAAAAAATATCGCGTAACCATATGTCTAACTATTGTAGTACCGGTAAATTTTGCGTTGTGCAAGACGCTAATCGTATTTAAGGGTGTAAAATGCGTTTAGTGTTTCTTAAATCAATTTAAGGAACGTCATGCAAGCGGCCCTTAGTTAGATAATTTTTCTAATAAGGCTTATATATATGAATATAAACACACGTAAACATATATAATATATGTTTACGTGTGTATATGTAGGGTGGTGGTTGTATAGCAACGAGCATAGATAATACTATATATACATCAAAGCAAAGAGTTGTTTATGAATAGATTGTAGTGTCTTAATTTTTCTTTATTATAACTATATATTGTTATTTATTTAAACAATTAAAGGGAGATACTTTAGTTATTTGCTATCTTACATTTATATATATATATATATATATATATATATATTTTTTTTTTTTTTTTTTTTGTGAATAAACTCTTTATAGTTAATATAAATGATTCTATTTTTAATTCGAGTTTTTTATAGCGCATTTTTTTTAAGTATTAAATATTTAAAAGCGACATATAAGAAATGGGCCTTTCCAATTGCGATAAGCCTGCGACTATTCGCAACGTTAGAAACAAGCCTTATTCCCGAAGGGCAAGATGTTCTTACCCCGGATGTTGTTAAGACTTAAACTTTATGAAAAGACGGTGAAAAGTGTTTGCATTATAATAATTTTAGGGTACTGTAATTCAAAGGTCAGACACCTAATGTTCTGTAATTTTTATTCATTAAAATTAGTTTGAATGGAATCGCTTTAACTGCCGCACTTAGAGTTGAATAATGGATCGTTAAAAATAAGCAAGGAATTTTTATTACCCTTTTTTCTTTTTTATACCTTTCTTATCAAAGTTTAAGGAATGAATAATCAGTTTTGAGAGATTTTCTTACTGCATGAGTTCAGCAGACATGTAGACGGCTCACCTGGTGGAAAGTGGTTACCATCGCTTTTTTTTATAGGCTGAAGCAGGCAAACAGGCAGACAGCTCACCTAATGGAAAGTGGTTACCGTCGCCAATGGACGTTTGAAACACCAGGGGTGTCACCAACGTGTTGCCGACCTCTAAGAAATCTTATAACGGCCGTTTTAAATAGCCCCATGTCAGAGCAAAGGGAAAACCGCGGCGGGAAGTTCCCTCCAGATCATGGTTGTACGCAGAATAAATGTTCTAGAGAACCGCTTCTTCCAGGGTCTTCTTCCTCGGTTTGTAATGAGGAGGTTGGGGCCTCGAGGTATACCTCTTTACCCCGGCTGCAACTCAGTGGTCAACTACCCACCGGTAATTGGGTTTGGAGCTGCTGGAGTCTTCTCCGCATGGCGATGGCTTCTCAGCAGCTCTCGCTGGCCAATCTGCGGCGTTCGGTGGCCTTCGCGGGCTTTAGGTGGCCATCTGTGGCATCTGGTGGCCTGTCAGCAGCTTTGTGGATTTTGTGACCTCACGCCATCGCCCTGATTAGGTGAGAATATGAAATCGAGAGAACCGCTTAGGACATTTGTAATACTAAAGGTGCTACAATTGTGTTGCCGCTCTCTAAAGGGAAACTGGAACCTGGCCACTAATGCCGGAACACAACTCAAGGTTGTTATACCGGCATACTATAGACCAGTGATGGTAGCCATGTAGTCGGGCAAATACCCTACCGCCTGGCTATGGGTTGTTATGTCGCCTCTTACGACACGGCTCTTACAACGGCTGCCCGGCCGCAGAAAATTGTATTCTTTCTCCGTTCCTACACAGATAAAATAAATTGTTTCGTAGAGTATTAGAGTTTCGTAGTTTATCCGAAGAAAAAGCCGTATCTGTTTTGAAGATGTTTTAGCACTTATGTAGACGGCACGACCGACACGCTTCCACCGTGCCGCCGCCGTGCTGCTTCCCCGCTACTATACTGTGAATTTTTGTAAACTATATGCAAACGTTGTTCGCCCTCCCACACGCTGCTGTACCACTGATGCAACTCGACAGCAAAATTGCGACGGCGGTGACGTATACACGCGCGCTTAGGAGAGAAATATTCTTTCTAATCTTTTATAACTGTACAAAGGGTTAGGCACCTCAAAGACTTGATATTTTAGGCCATGGCAAAGATTTCGTATGTATCACGTTAAAATGCAAAACGCCCCATTGCTGTGAACGAGACCGTATGTGTTTTTCACGTCTGTCTGCTTGTTTTTTCATTTGTCTTTATATTTCAGATTCGTTTATCTCATAAACCTCCGAGTCTACATATTATAATCAAATATGATCAAAGAGTAATAAAGAAAAGAGAAAATTAAAAAAATTAAGTCAAAAAAGAAATAAAAAATAATCTCTCCCCCGAAAAGCTATAGAGGGAGTTAAAAATATAAATAAAATGTGATTCCATAACCAAATAACAACAAAGTAGGTGCTGTCTCCGAGGCAGATTTATATCAACTAGTGGTCGCCCGTGGTCGAAATTCGACCATAATAATTAATTTAAATTATAAGTTTGAACATTATTAAGGTTCTGTTGTCAAAGTATTACATACTTACATACTTCTATAATCACAGATTTCGCCAAGGCTACACTTTTAATTTGACTTTAACAATAAACTATATGCGTGTGTGTGTCAAATACATGGTAGTGTGTGTAATGTTTTTTTTTATTGGTTTAATGTATTTTTTATGCATAATTAAAAAAAAATATTAGCATTCTACACTCCTTGTCTATATAAACTATGACTGTGCGAAATTTCGTACACCTCCGTCAGCGCAATTTTCGTAAAAAGGGGTACAACGTTTTTGCTTCATGTATTAATATATAGATATTGTACGGAACCCATCCTCACCCGTATTGACATTTACAGTGCCGTCAACCTTCTCTGCCTTGAGAGTATTTGGGAAAAATTGTAAATAACCTTCATGTTTAGGGAATTCCTTGTACTTACCTTGGGATTCTAATGCGCTTCAAAATCAAAGGCCGAGACTCCATATATAGATATCTATATATTGTATTTTATTTTATCGAGACAACAAACCGCTACATTTAATTATTTTTTTTTAGGTAGAATTACAAGTTAAAACAGTGAGTAATATAATGCAGCCCACAGTGCAGTTCACATGTTAAATAAATATATTATTTTTAGTTTCGTTTATCAATCTCATTCCTGTAATTTGCGCTCAAATGAAAATCTTCTGCTAACGATACTTAAACACACTTCGTCCTTTGTAGGAAACTCTTTTGCCGTACAGGCTGTTCGCCTGTGGAATTCCCTCCCCTTGAAAGTCAAACAAGCTACATCCATTTGTATATTCAAACACTTGATCACTGACCATTATTTGTCCGTTAAATAAAATTAGTTGCAGTAAATGGAATTGTATTATTGTTCGCATATAAGTATATGTCATTTATATTATTTTAATCTATTTAATTATGTGTATCTATATTAGTTTATTATTGTTATGTTTTTTCTTTAATTACGATTGAATTATTTTAATTTAGTTAAACCACCAAATATTATTTAATTTTTCTTATAATGTATCCTTGGATACCGGGTTGCCTGGAAGAGGTCGCTATAAGCGATAAGGCCGCTCATTGTTCTAATGGAAATGTATATAAGGTATATAAAAATGAATCGTAGAAATGTATGTACGCACATAACTTGAGAACGACTTTACTGATTTTGATGTTTTTTTTGTGTGCGTTTGAGTGGGTCCCCGGATGATTTAGATTCAAAATTGGAACCAGTAGGATGCAATAGAATCGTGTCCTAGATTTTTATTTTTTCAGGGCAGGACAACGTCTGCGGGACTTCTAGTAATAAATAAAAGTGCTATGTAACAATACCCTAACCTCATTTAATAAACAAAAAACTACAGTTCATCTGTGTTTTATTATATTACCCAAGATAAGGTTGTCATTATTCATACCGACCGCGAAAAGTGATTAATCATGCTGTTTTATTTATATTCCCCACTTGATACTGGCATTATGTATACAGACCGACCATTATTCATAATGACCGGATTTATCAAATTGCCCGTAACATAGATACAGACAAGTCTTTATAGCATAAATTAGATAAATTGTAGTATTTATTTTATAAAATAGATAATGTAAATAATAAGGATATAAACATACATTTAACATAGTACATTAATACAAGTAAATAGAATATACTGCGATGGATGTGTGGAGTGACGCGGAAAGACCGGGTCAGGAACTCCCGCATCCGCGGCAGTCTTCATGTCCGTGACATAGCAGGCAAACTGCAAGAGTGTCGCTTACGCTGGTACGGCCATGTTTTACGGAGACCGGCCAATTATATGGGGAACAAATGTCTATCTATGCCACCTCCGCCAGGTCCCGGTCGAAGGGGTAGGCCCAAGACATGTTGGCTTAACGTTGTGAAGGTTGACATGCGTGCCAATGGTCTCAAAATAGGGGATGCTGAAGACCGCGCGAAGTGGAGTAGAAAAAGTAGGAAAGCGGACCCTGGGCGACGGAGTGAGCGCTCCGAACGAACCGGGATGTAACGCTCGGATGATGATGATGATTAATACAAGAAAATAGAATAAATAGTTATGTTATGATATATTCAGATCGTGTACTCATTGCATTTTAAGAAAGTGTTCCTTAACTAGTTTGTTAAGTGAGGGGATTGATTGCGCACACTTTATGTATGCATCGGTAATACATTCCGTAACCTACCAGCAGCAACAAACGTGAATGATTTGGCAAAAAAAAAAATTATGTGAAAGTTTTAAATGCAATTTTTCTGGTGGTCTTAAGCACCATGATATCTCGGTTAATTTCACTGTTCGCTCCCAAATTGTAAAAATATGTACCTGAGATCAGAAAAACTGCTTAAGCTCTTATAAGCCAGGATTTGAACCGACGTCGTTGAACTGAACGTGGGTACTGTGAGTTACTAAATTATCAAGAATTGCAAAATAAGTATAAAATAGCCAAATTAAGGTAAAGAAGGTCAAGTTAATCTAACACAAGGTAAACTGCTGGCTTACCAACTAAATTGGTCCATTAACTAGTAATTGGAATCCTCATTTGAACTCGAGGAAACTCAAGGTATTTATTTATGACGGTTACACTTACACCTAATTTAATTAATAAAATTAATTTACTCATTGAAGTAAATTAATTAATGAAATTAATTTAATTTATAGGGTTCCGATACTTAAGATAAAAGGCTAGGTGAGTGGGAATCCATGTATAATTTTATCGTTATTCGACTAAGGTTCCTTAAAAAGCATTTAATCAAACTAGTGCTCGCCCGTGGTCGAAATTCGACCATAATAATTAATTTAAATTATAAGGTTGAACATTATTAAGGTTTTGTTGTCAAAGACTATAACTTCTATAATCACAGATTTCGCCAAGGCTACACTGTTAATTTGACTTTAACAATAAACAAAAGAGTATATATGCGTGTGTGTCAAATGCATGGAAGTGTGTGTAATGTTTTTTTTTATTGATTTCATGTATTTTATGTATAATTTTAAAAAAATTGCATTCTGCACTCCTTCTCTATATAAACTATAATTGTGAGAAATTTCATACTCCTTCGTAAAAAAGGGTACGAAGTTTTTGCTACATATATATTTCTCGTTTGTCAAAAGTTACTCAACGGATCCTGTTCAATCTAATTTTTAATTAGTACATCTCAGCTGCATCACTCTGCTTTTTTAGGATTTCCCTGCAGATATAATAATGCTATTCTGACTCACGCAAATTGTTATTTATTTAATTGTACTTATATAGGATCGCGTTTGACGGATATTGCACCTGATGTCGGGTGAAAATGCAGTTTAAGTAGACCACGATTATCTAACAGATACTTGTTTACGCGAGACTTGGAAACATCTAGCGTACGTATGTATGTTTTAGGAAAAACAGATAATGGCTAAAAGCTATCCTCAGCGTTACGTACTGTAACAGTGGCGGCGAGCACTTCGTCCGCTTGTCTGGTATTTTCCTTATCCATAGGTGGCGTGAGCTCGTACGTCTAAAATAAAGAACATCATCCTTATAGTTTACCATAATTACATTCATAGTATATACATACATACTAAATACATAGCTTCACGCCAGTTCCCTTGCAGGGTAGGGACGAACGACAGAGCGCCATTCAGGCTTGTTCTTACACACCTTACTCGCTTCTTTGACATTCATAGCTCTTGTCATGCACGCTCGTCATAGTATATACCATAATTAAATACCTACATATATATTATCGTAATAATTCAGGGTAGCGTAATGGCTAGCGCACGCGTTCCAAACTCAAAGAGCGCGGGTTTGAATCCTGGCTGGAACGCATGCACCACTTAGGCAGTTTTCTGACCTAATGTGCATATTGTTACAATTACCAGTGACAATACTGTTCGTTCCTCTATAATGGGAGGTCCGAGCCCAACAGTGGGATATTTATGGGCTGTTATTATTATATTTACTTATATATACATATTATCCCGCCTGTTTCTCGTGGGGATAGGCAGAGAGGATGGATGTCCACTTTCGACGATCCTGACAAACATTCACTTTTTTTACCTTACCTTTGTTTAATTAATCTTTCTGCTATTTGATCATGGTATGTATGTCACGGTCTACCGGCACCAACTTTACCATTCAAAATGCTGTCATAAAATTGTTGGAACAAAGTTCCTAATCGCATCTTACTCGGCATTTGGGGGCTTAACGAAAAAATTGTCTGCGAAAGGAAAAATGTTCACCACTATATCTATAACATTATAAAATTCTAAACATACCATGTCTGTACATTGAAGCTGTTTAAAAAAAAACAACTGGAATAGACTATATAAACGATGGAGAACACGATGCATTTTTTTAGATTTCTTGTGTCTTTGTTCGGGATTCACGTAAAAACTACTGGGCCGATATCGATGCGGTTTTCGTTGATCGACAGCTAATTTTTAAACTTAAACTCTACGCTACTTTTATCCTACAAATGCCGTGGGAATTCTTCTGGGAATGATTTAAAATGGCCAGATTACCAAATTTACTGATTGATAGCAAATTTAATGTAATAAAATGTGTGAAAAGTAGGAATCGATAGTGTGTCTGCTGAGATGATCAAATCTGGTGGAACCTGCGTCCGGGACGCTTTCCTGTCCTTATGCAACTTGTGCTGGAGGACGGGAAAGGTTCCCAAGGACTGGAGGCGCGCTGTCATCGTGCCCTTGTATAAAGGCAAGGGGTCACGTATGGAGTGCGCCAGCTACAGGGCCATCAGTTTGATCAGCACAGCATCTAAAGTGTATGCGAAGATTATTGAAAAGAGAGAATGAGAGTTGTATCCGATGGATTACTGTGGGATGCACAAGGTGGTTTCAGAAATGGAAGGGGATGTATGGATCAAGTTTTCTCTCTCCGCAATATCGTAGAGAAGCAGCTGGCTATGGGCCGGAAGGTTTTCTGCGGTTTTGTGGATCTAGAGAAAGCATTTGACAGGGTTGTGCGGAAGGACCTCTGGGACATATTGCCCGGATATGGGATTAATGGCCAATTGATGCGTGCTGTGCAGTCCACTTACGAGGGCTGTATGGCATGCGTGCGGGTGGAAGGCAGCCTGTCGCCCTGGTTTGACGTCAATATTGGCGTCCGCCAGGGCTGCGTGCTGTCGGCTTTGCTGTTCATCCTATATCTGGACGATTGTCTCCAGAGAATAAGATTGATGGATGTTGGGGTGCGGATGAGTGATCTAGTTGTAAGCACCTTGCTTTATGCGGATGATGCCGTGCTTTTAGCCGAATCGCCATCAGAACTGCAAACACTAGTCACAATGATGAAAGATGACTGTCAGGCGAGAGGCTTACATTTGAATGCGAAGAAAACAAAGGTTATGGTGTTTGAAAGAGAAGAAACCAGAACGAATGCAAGGATAATGGTCGATGATGTTATGCTAGAGCAAGTGAATGAGTTTGTATATCTTGGATGTGCTTTTAGCAGGGATGGAAGGTACACCGCTGATATAGAAAGAAGAGTGAATTTGGGGAATAGTGTGAATGGAGCGTTAGGTAAACTTCTAGGCGCTAAGAAACTCAGCCAGAAGGCCCAGCTCGCCGTACACAACGCGGTGCTGGTACCTACGCTCACGTATGGATGCGAGAGTTGGGTATGGAAGAGAGAGCATGAAAGTAGAGTAAACGCGGTCGAGATGCGAGCACTGCGCAAAATCTGCGGAGTGACGCTCGCGGACCGCGTTCGTAATACCGAAGTAAGAAAGAGAGTTGGTCTGAAAGAGAGTGTCGGGGTGAAGGTAAGGAAAGGAATGCTCCGGTGGTTCGGGCATGTGGAAAGAATGCATGATGAAAGAATGACTAAACAGATATACAATGCAAAAGTGGATGGATGCAGAAGTCGTGGAAGGCCACGACACACCTTCCATGATCAAATTGATCGTGTACTAGCAGAAGGTGATGTCAGGAGCCTTAAGAACAGACGAGTGTGCATGACAAGAGTTATGAATGTCAAAGAGGCAAGTGAGGTGTGTGAGAATAAGCCTAAATGGCACTCTGTTGTTCGTGCCTACCCCGCAAGGGAACTGGCGTGAAGTTATGTATGTATGTATGTATGTATTATTTTTTTTCCCGGGAATCCCGCGGGAATTTTAAGTCAAGGGTAAACGATGTCGCCGGCATATTCTAGTATTATTATACAATTATTATATAATTAAAATCTAAAATAATATCCATTAGTATAATAATAAACGTTGTTTCAAAAATAAAATGTTTCGTAATTACTATACAATTTCTCGTTGGTCTCCGATGGCCTCGGATGGCCTCCGATGACCTTTGATGGCCTTCAATGGTACGAGAACCTGCTCCAATCAGGTGTCCCAAACACACCTTATTAGTTTTATATTTTGTAATTCTATTTTCATCCATTCCCTCTACATGCCCAAATCACCTTAATGAAATCCAATTAAAGCCATCGCAACCGCGTCAGAGCATGTTCAAATTCGCCAAACTATAAATACAAATTGGCAAACGTCACATCCAACTAGCCAGCTGAGTGGAGGCGATTACAAAGAGTTCAATTAATAATTCATGAATATTAATTAAGTGTCCGGAGGCTGGATTAGTTTGAAAAGTGATCGGCAGTTCAGTAATATTGAAGATACGTCTCTGAAATTATTCCAAAGTAAACAAGAACTTTAAGTGTCTACGTTGAAAATTATAGAAGTTATAGTATATCTATCCATATCAATACAATTAGTTTGTCTGTGATTTTGAAATGCTAAATAAAGTTTGAGGGTAAACTGCTATTAATTCAATGCTTAATCATAAATTACCGTTTTACCGAACTGTGTCTGTCAGTCTGTCTGTAAGTTATCGTATATATAATAACAGCCCATAAATGTCCCACTGCTGGGCTCGGGCCTCCCACTATAGGAGAACGGACAGTATACCTGCCACGCTTGTCCAAGGCGACTTGGCAGGTTTGACACATCGGTTATCTCGATGTGCGGGTGGTGTCATGATGTTTTCCTTCACCATTATAGGACGTGATAATTGTAACAATTTGCACATTAGGTCAGAAAACTGCCTAAGTATGCATGCATGCGTTCCGATCAGGATCGAACCCGGGCCCTTTAAGTTTGGGACGCGTGCGCTAGTCATTACACTACCACGACTTAAGTTATCGTAGAGATATGTTTAATTGTTTATCCTATATTTTCGTGTATCCCTATTAATATTATAAATGCGAAAGTAACTCTGTCTGTCTGTCTGTCTGTCTGTCTGTCTGTCTGTCTGTCTGTCTGTCTGTTCCGTTTTCACGGAAAAACTACTGGACCGATTTGGCTGAAACTCAGTATATATATATTTTCGATGCCGAGAATGAACATAGGATATTTTTTATCCTGAAAAATGGGATAGTTTCCGGGATAAAAATATATTTGCCTTTTTCTTTGTTATCCTTTTATGGAAAGACTATTGGACCGATTTGGCTGAAACTCGGTACATATATAATTTGAATACCGAGGGTGCCCAAGGGATACTTTTTATCCCGGATAATGGGATAAATTTTGGGATAGATTTATGTAAAGTTTATCCCGGAAACTAGGACAGGTTTTGTGATTTTGTTCCTTTCGTCCACTGGGTCCACTGGGTCCACTGGGTCCACTGGGTTGGGTCCACCGCGTCCACCGCGTCCACCGCGTCCACCGCGTCCACCGCGTCCACCGCGTCCACCGCGTCCACCGCGTCCACCGCGTCCACCGCGTCCACCGCGTCCACCGCGTCCACCGCGTCCACCGCGTCCACCGCGTCCACCGCGTCCACCGCGTCCACCGCGTCCACCGCGTCCACCGCGTCCACCGCGTCCACCGCGTCCACCGCGTCCACCGCGTCCACCGCGTCCACCGCGTCCACCGCGTCCACCGCGTCCACCGCGTCCACCGCGTCCACCGCGTCCACCGCGTCCACCGCGTCCACCGCGTCCACCGCGTCCACCGCGTCCACCGCGTCCACCGCGTCCACCGCGTCCACCGCGTCCACCGCGTCCACCGCGTCCACCGCGTCCACCGCGTCCACCGCGTCCACCGCGTCCACCGCGTCCACCGCGTCCACCGCGTCCACCGCGTCCACCGCGTCCACCGCGTCCACCGCGTCCACCGCGTCCACCGCGTCCACCGCGTCCACCGCGTCCACCGCGTCCACCGCGTCCACCGCGTCCACCGCGTCCACCGCGTCCACCGCGTCCACCGCGTCCACCGCGTCCACCGCGTCCACCGCGTCCACCGCGTCCACCGCGTCCACCGCGTCCACCGCGTCCACCGCGTCCACCGCGTCCACCGCGTCCACCGCGTCCACCGCGTCCACCGCGTCCACCGCGTCCACCGCGTCCACCGCGTCCACCGCGTCCACCGCGTCCACCGCGTCCACCGCGTCCACCGCGTCCACCGCGTCCACCGCGTCCACCGCGTCCACCGCGTCACCGCGTCTACCGCGTCCACCGCGTCCACCGCGTCCACCGCGTCCACCGCGTCCACCGCGTCCACCGCGTCCACCGCGTCCACCGCGTCCACCGCGTCCACCGCGTCCACCGCGTCCACCGCGTCCACCGCGTCCACCGCGTCCACCGCGTCCACCGCGTCCACCGCGTCCACCGCGTCCACCGCGTCCACCGCGTCCACCGCGTCCACCGCGTCCACCGCGTCCACCGCGTCCACCGCGTCCACCGCGTCCACCGCGTCCACCGCGTCCACCGCGTCCACCGCGTCCACCGCGTCCACCGCGTCCACCGCGTCCACCGCGTCCACCGCGTCCACCGCGTCCACCGCGTCCACCGCGTCCACCGCGTCCACCGCGTCCACCGCGTCCACCGCGTCCACCGCGTCCACCGCGTCCACCGCGTCCACTGCGTGAATCTGAATCTTTCGGGGGCAAATACATACAAATTTAATACAATGTAACCTGTACCACTTGCTTTTTAAACAAGAGATACGCACTAGAGGTTGACCCGCGGCGCAGCCGCGGGGTAAACTCTAGTATTTAATATATAAACTACCCTAAGCTATTCCGTGTTGAATTGTCACGGTGGAGGATTCTGGCAGTGGTCGCAAACATCCACTGCTTACTACTTATCTATATAACATTAAACGCGTACAACAAAATATAACTCCATATCTTATTTTTTTATTTCATGTTCAGCATACAGGCAGACGGCCCACCCATCTGATGGAAGGCGGTTACCATCGCCTATGGACATTTGCAACACCAAAGGCGTTACGAATGCGTTGCTGCTCCCTTAAAACGAAGACTGGAATCTGACCATTAATTCCGGAACACAACTCAAGATTGTTATAGCAGCATAATCTAGACCAGGGGTGGTAGCCATCCACACGGGCAAATACTCTAGCGTGTGGCTGTGGGTTGTTTTGTCGCCTGTTACGACAGGCCGCCCGACTGCAGGATATTGTATTCTTTCTCCGTTCCTGCACGGATATAATTTAAGATATCTGAAAAGGTACTTTATTTATATTATTATTTTTAAAGTAGTTTATTACGTATGTATGATTCTATTCAATTAGGCCGTGACGAAATGATGTGGGGTTTCCTCTTTTTCTATTTGACTCCGGCGTCCTAATTAATATTGCGATGACACCCTTTCTAATAAGGGGGATTCAGACTGAGGCCTAACCGCAGGGGAAGTGCAGTGGTATTCGCCAAGTTGGTATGGCACTAATACGCCCAAAAAAGTACTATTGTCACCCGAATCGTATATACCAAGTAAATCCCCCTCGGTAGTCCATCCATCGCTTTCATGTGCCACGGGCACCTGGCCTAGCCACCCTGCAGGACCTTGGTAGATGGCCTCAACTACTGCTACAAGTCCCTAGCGTTAAACACATCATGCTATTGACCCTACAAAATGTTATATGGTAAACCCTTCGCCAATATACAAGGATTGATAAGTTTCTTATTTATTGTATTATTTCCATTCAAAGTTTACTAAAAGCCTTGGTTAATTGTTTTTCAAACAATAGCTGCACCTAACGCCTTTTGTGTGTCAAACAAGAGAGCTGAAGAGGTTTCAAGAGGCCACAGTCAACTTAGAGGCCACGATAAAAACCCTTGAACTACACTCATTATACATTCATTCTGTTCAATCACCATGCGATGTTTTATTCATCAATATTTAAATATTTTAACAGCCAATTTTTGTGAATAAAGTCCTTATCCATCCAACTGTTGCCTAGAAGAGATTGCTTTAAGCAATAAGGCCGCCAAAAATCTATCCTATAATGTTAAGATATGAAAATGTGTTACTGTTTTTTATGTTGGTGTACAATAAAGAGTATTGTTGTTGTTATTTCGTTAATTAATAAACAAATTATTTTGAGACACAAGAATACAAAATGTGGCAGCGAATATAAATATTTATTTATTTATTTAATTTTATTTATTTGGGAAACAATAATTATAATTCTTACAATATAAAACACATAACTTAATACACATATCAACTAAGTTTCCACTAAAAAAATAATTCTTGTTACGCATTTGGCTCATACAACTATAAGAAAATTATAATAAATTTGATGCAATATTGGAAAATTAGAATTAAAATAAAAAAAAGGAATTAAATAATACAATACAACACAAAACAAAAACTGCAATTTGTCTATTTAATAAATATGGAAAATTTTGTTTTTTAATACCTTTGACAGTAAAGTTTAAATAGATAGATACCACTTTATTGTACAGCAATAAAAAAATGTACTTAGACGAAAACAATACCTAATTTTTAGCGATAAGACCGCCCTTTGTGCATAACAAAGGGCGGTCTTACACTAGAAAGCGATCTCTTCCAGACAACCCCAGAAATAAATTTAGATGAGAATGGTGATGGTGGTGTACGCAAACTATAGTACGACTACTACTACTACTTACATTTTAGTAATAGGTAAATACACAAATGTTATAATATATACAGAAATATATTAAATAGTTATATAGTTAATATACATACCATACAAATACGTATCTATACAAATGTTTATAGTTTAATGTGTACTAGCGGGCCCGACAGTCATTTTCCTGCCCTCAAAATATAAAAATCCCGATTCCGGCGCCACCGACCGGATCCAATTGTAAATTTAAACCATAGGTCCCAAAAGTGGTCCATATCGAATTTAAGGGTGTCCGTGTCAGCGAAAACTAAATGTGGGGGTCCACGAGATGCAAATAGGAGTCGACATTGGTGAATTCCTATTAGCAAGTTACTGTTATATTGTTGGAACAAAAATTCTAATAGAAATAAAATTTATATGGGACCATTTTGAAGCTTTACTGAATGCAATGCAAAAGAACGATCAAAATCGATTCAGAAACAAAAAAGTTATGGCTATTATAGACATATATAAAAAATACACGATGAATTGAGAACTTCCTTCCTTTTTTTAAATTTGGTTAAAAACATTTAAATTTGATGAATCTGTAAAATTCAATGTACATGAGATAGGTACCTACGCTCTCGTATGGAAGCGAGAGTTGGGTATGGAAGAGAGAGCATGAAAGTAGAGTAAACGCGGTCGAGATGCGAGCACTGCGCAAAATCTGCGGAGTGACGCTCGCGGACCGCGTTCGTAATACCGAAGTAAGAAAGAGAGTTGGTCTGAAAGAGAGTGTCGGGGTGAAGGTAAGGAAAGGAATGCTCCGGTGGTTCGGGCATGTGGAAAGAATGCATGATGAAAGAATGACTAAACAGATATACAATGCAAAAGTGGATGGATGCAGAAGTCGTGGAAGGCCACGACACACCTTCCATGATCAAATTGATCGTGTACTAACAAAAGGTGATGTCAGGAGCCTTAAGAACAGACGAGCGTGCATGACAAGAGATATGAATGTGAAAGAAGCAAGTGAGGTGTGTAAGAATAAGCCTAAATGGCGCTCTGTTGTTCGTGCCTACCCCGCAAGGGAACTGGCGTGAAGTTATGTATGTATGTATGTATGTATGTATGTATGTATGAGATAGGTGTTCCACCCAATATATTAATTATTGCTAAGGGATCGACGAGAGAAAAATGTTTGGGTACCATTGATCTAAACCATCTCGGGAGTCACATAAAGACTCACAAAAACCATACAAACCTTTTTAAGTAAAAAGAAATTTTTCAGACAGCAAATGCAAACAACCCAGCTAATGGAAAGTGGTTACCGTCGCCTCTAGACATTTACAACACCAGAGACGAAGCCAATGCGTTGCCAGCCTTTAGGATGTGCTAGGGAGGTAGAGTATGCTGCCAGGGCCCGCGTGAAGGCTAGGACATGTACCCGTAGCCCTGGTATAAAGGCGAAGCACGGAATATCGAGGGGTTTTAGTGGGTATTCCTGATTGTGGTGTGGCAGTAACACTGCACACGGAAGGTGCAAGTGCCACCCCGATCTGGCGAATCCCACACACTGGTCACGAGTTTCCACCTTGCGCAGTTGATGGTCCTCAGTCGGATTTCTCCTTGTTATAAAAAAGGAGATATGGGAGGGATCAAGGTGATGAGATAAATAACAGGGATGGAGGTCAGACACGAGGAATAGCATAGAAGGGAAAGAGGGGATAAGAAGACAGTGAAGTGGATCATCGAAACTCACTTATCGCTCGAAAGACGAACAGGGTTTTCAACCATTTCAAAAAAGATAGTGGTAGCAGTGCCGTGAATAGCCTTTTATGCGCCCTCTGCGAGCTTCTATAACTGCGCCCTTGTTTTTTTTAGATATTATAGGTACCCTAGCTAGAACAATGCTATGTATAGGCCTACTACATTTCATTCAAGGTGATAAAATAACGCACAAGGACCTTGGTTTTTGTGGACCAATTATCTAATATTTTGGAATAAAAATCATTTTTTTTAAAGAACTAGAACACAAATACGCTTGTGCGCTGCCAAAAAAATGAGCGCGATGTTTTGTCTAATTTAACAGACTTTTTGATGATACTGGCATGTAGGTACGTATGTGTTGGAATCGAGCACTAGGGGCGCAGGGGGAACTTCTCAGGAGCAAACCGAAAAAGTAATAGCCCTGCCTGGTCTGGCCATTCTTGCGCCCACCAGAGTCTACACCCTGTGCCTGGGCACCAGTGGCACCGCCCTATTTACGGCACTGAGTAGCCAGTATATCTTTATAAATTTTCAATTATAATTTTGATTTTTAAGTTCACACAAGGATTTAAACCGAAACTAAAGAAATGATTAATTTTGATAATTAACAACCGACAAAAAGTTTATAAAGGCACATTAGAAATCGTTTATAGTTGAACCACATTTAATTAAACGGCATAAATGTGTTGAACATTTTATAAGACGGCCAATTTCAATTTCATTATTATAAAACAGTATTCATATTTCTTATAACTTTTTAATTGAATATAGTAATTTATGGCATTTGAGTAAAATTTGATAAAATCAGAAAGTCAGGGGTACTTAGGTGCGTAGCCAAGCATTTAAGTACCCCTGACTTTCTGGACGCGAAGGTGCTCTAGTACCGCAAGAATGCCTCGGTACTTGTCGGCTAGAATAGAAGCATCATGGCAGATCATACCTATGATTACGGTCCCGTGATGCCTCGTTACAATGCGGAGGGACGCTGGAAGGTTTAGTGGGTAGTCCGGCACTTGGTGCTAGTAACTTCTTCTATCGTCAGAAGTTTGCATGTCACGCCATCCGTTCCAAATACCTTTTAGTGACCCCCCCAAAATGCATTCCCTAAGCATTAACAAAGAAGGGTACTTCATTACCGGTGCCTATACCCATTTATTTTCTGCCATATATTTAGTTGCTGGAATAGCTTTAAAAATGATATATTAAGCGTCTGTTGAAATTGTATTACTAACACGCGTATACGAGTTTGCCTTTCAAAGAGTGTAGGCGCTCGGCGCTCTTCTACAAGGTTGTTCTCGATTTCCCTGGGATCCGCTCATCAGATCCTGACTTGGTGACAAAGGGAACACCTCAAGAGTATTCTCTTTCGAACAAAATAAAATTGAATATCGGTCTCCCATTGGCGGGAAAATCTAGTAAAAAAATATAAAAAATAATCATACAGCCGTTTTGAGAACCTCTTCATTTTGGAAGTCAGTTAAAAAGCAGCAAACAGATGTATAAAAAAAGTATTAGTACAATTCACATATTCTATTTTTCCTTGTGAATAAACTAGGCTTTAAATCGCTAAGCGCACCTATTCTACCCTTGAAACTTGCAATATAGCGCAGTTCTCATATGAAAGTTCATTAATAAAGTTTTACCCTCAAACACTCCACAGTTTCCACATAAAAGGAACGTGATTGCAAAGTTATACAAAGAAATGCATAACGAACAATAAATTATATGAATAACGGCATGAATTGAGAGTGGGATCGATGTTCTCTTTCATTGGCAAAGCGTCGTTTCTATTACAAGCGTTTATTTAACTTGCAATGGATGTACCCTATGTATGTAGGTACGTTCGGGTGGAATCTTGCAAGTTAAGTTTAACTAACTTCCCGGTTTCTGATTGAGCTAAAATTCTGCACGCATATATATATCGCGTGACAATGCAATAATATGGTACCATGGAGCTGATCTGATGATGGAGTCGGAAGGTGGCCATAGGAACTCCTGTACTAAACAAGATAGACCAGTCGTGTTTGAGCTCGTTTTACTTGTCTTAGCTATCACTCTGCGGCTACATGATATCCAGGATCCCAAAGGCTTGTATTTAAAAACCATTTTAAAAAAGCTTATTATGTTAATAATTTAAAAGAAAACTACGTAGAGTTCATCTCCAGGCCAGAATTTAAACCGATTTCATTGGAATAAATACTTTTAAAAAATCAGAATTTTCTACGTCATAGTTCGCAAGTCATAAAAAAGGAAGGTCAAAATTAGACGATCTTGGCTCCGAAGAAAATAGAGGGTATACAGGCGAATATTAAAAAGATAAGTCATTAAAAAAAATTTGAAAATTTGTTAAGATGTGACGAATCATATTCCACATGATTATATACCTACATGCATTGTATTATTTTTCAACTTACTTACATGTATTCCATTCCCAATCCCCCCTCAATGGGGTAGGTGACACATTTCGCAATAAATTAAAACAGAACGTTTATTAAAAAGTGCTGGTAATAATAAAATACCTTGTCAATCAAGCAGGCTTTTAAAATATCGTGACAGAATTAGTTTTAATTTTATATTTTAAAAGAAAGAATTATTTTATATAAGTAGAATAAAAAAGTATATAGTATATAAAATTTTGAAACGGCAAGTATGTATATATATATATATATATATATATATATATATATATATATATATATATATATATATAACCGTCATAGTAATAATGTATAGATTACGTAAATATGGGATGATGAGATGAATATGTTATGATTGACTTTAGAGCCCGAGAGTAATCCTTCAGAGTCCGTTGAACGTCTGAAGAGACTGGGTACGCATGATTTTTTTTAATGATTGTACGCGCAACTAAACATTTTTGTAAAATTGCAAAAACTGAAATATACGCTTTATTCAAGCAAAGGGTGCTTCATTGAAGTCTTCCTACGCTTCAAGTAGTTTTTGAAAAAAAAACATAATGTGACTTTACAGGCGGGCGCATATAACGAAATCCCGAAGGTTTTTGTCAAAATGATTCCGAAGTCATTTTCCGAAACGATTTATAATTTTCCAAAAGGGTTCCGAAACCCTGAAAAATATATTTAAAATTATAAATCGTTTAAAAACAATGAGATATAATGTACGTAGTACATATAACACAATGTTTAAACAGGAGAAACCCAGTCACCAGTACAAATCATGCAGGATTTAGAAGCTTCCAGAGTTACATTGTTTATTTGATGATTACTTATATTAATGTTAAATATTCTTTCTACATTCCAGAACTAAAACTTTACTCACTGTATATTTTAAAAGTAAAATAAGCGCATACAGACATGAAGGTTTGTTTATGAGAGTACCCGCAGGCGAGTAATCTAAAATGTACCTTTTAGATTTCACCCTTTATGTTTGCCGACCTTGCTAGAGGTCAAAGTATTTACAGTAGTTGAAACAAGGAGTGTTATTATAAAATTATATAGAGTTTTCTCCGCGGCTACGCTGTGAAAAACCCTAGGTAGCTCTATGTTACTCACACTTTAAATTTTACCGTTTCTTTTTCAATTCCCTACAATAACGAAGAAACTGAGTCCAGAATTATAGCCTGAACAGCCGCCCAGCAAAACTTCGAGATGAGTCGAAGTCAACCTGATTTGAAGTAATACAATGAATGACTTGTATCCTATGACAACGTATTTGTTAGTGAATTGAAAAACGCGATTGCAGCACCATCTATTTAGCTAATCTGTCTATTTTATGGAAACTACATCATTTATTGGGATAAAATATATACTAACTGTTAACTCGGGATATATATAAACCAGCACTATGTCGTGTTACATTTACATTACGTTCAGTAGTTTCTAAAAAAATATGTAATCGCAGCGTCATCTTTTTCTCTACTTTCGTTTATCTCACGGAAACCACGTCATTTATCAGGATATAAAGTATCCTAAGTTACGCTTCAGGATTAGGCTAGCTTTATATCGAGTTTCATTTAAATCCGTTCAGTAGTTTCACGTGATGCTCTAACAGACAGACAGACAAAAATCTAAAAATTTGATTTTCGGAATCTCCTAGTCCGAATTATCCTCCTGATTTTTTTCACACTTTTAAACGCATTGTACAAAATCGAACCATTTACAGATTTATTATAGTATAGATAGATTTACTCGTCGTAAGTCCTGGTAGCGTCATAGCTAGCGCACGCCTCCCAACTCAAAGGGCTCGGATTCGAATCCGGAAGGCATGCAACACTTAAGCAGATTCCTGCACGTTCTTTATAATATATCTAAGCTTTAAAACAAGAAATTTGAAGTATTAACGAAAAACTTCAAAACATTTCCAACTCTATCTGTATGTGTTCAAATGATTAAATATAATGTATTCTGTCTCATTCTCTCGCAGGCGTAGTTATGTGTTTATCTCTTTTCGGTGTCGCGTTTTCATTTCATCGAGTTTCAAATCACAACAATTCTAAAGAAGTTTCACTTCAAAACTTTAATAAAGTTCAAAATAAAGAATTAAGATCAATTTCGACTTATATGTAAGTAACAATGATTAAAAACGATTATAGTGTGTTTTTCTATGTCATACAAGTTATCAATTTGAACCCATGTTTGAAATATGTCTGACAATGTGTGTAGGTCATAATTGACGTAACATGGAACCCTCTTGGGACTATAGTAAATACCGAGGCATTCGGTGATCGTTATGTGTAATGTACTGGAGAACGTTGGCGGGAGTCATGCCGAGACGGCCGTTATTATTGAAGACCTAACAAGAGTATTGACAGATCAGAATCAGTTTTTATATGACCCATTTCAACAATGAACAAAATTTGTATGTTGAGTTATTGAAATAATTATATTTATCCTCTATTACTAGGCTATAAGAAATGTTAAAGTCTTTGAACGGTTTGGTAGTAATGTAGTAGTTTTCGCGCTCTGCGTGTTTGTCTTTGACAAACGCTTTCTGACCATTCTGTTTCATTCTGTTTCGTTGTTCTTTGCAAGATGATTTTCGTGACCATATTTGGGCGCGTTTCTTGTCCAAAAACGCTGCTCATCCCTTATTAGTCGAAGGCTCCAAAATGTCTCACCTCACGCGCTACCGCCTCTATGCAGTATTTAAGACAGGTGGTCCCCGGACCGGCTCCGCATTCCCCCGAAGTCCGGTATCGCTGAAACAGCCATCTGCGGCTATTCAGCTGGGTCCAGCTCCAAAAAAAAAAAACCGGCTCCGCATTTGTTCGAAAGCTACATCGAGTTTAGACACGTTGAAATAATTTTAAATTGTGAAAGTATTTAGTCGTTAGTAATAAATGTGCAAATGATTTGAGTTTGTATATTATGTTTAAAAATGTGAAAAAAATCAGGGGGATAATTCGAAACAAGAGATAACGGAAATGCAATTTGTAGAATTTTTGTCTGTCTGTCTCTCTGGCGCTGCGATCACATCCTTTTTGAAAACTACTAAACATATATGAATGAGACTAGACACAGAACTGGCTTATATCCCGAATCAGCACTTAGGACCCCTTTATTCTAATAAATGATGTCGTTTCTATCAAAATAGATAGATTAACTAAATAGATGGCACTGCAATTACGTTTCTTTCATTCAGTAACAAATACCTTCCTTGTCATAAACAATATGTCATTCATTGTATTACTTCAAATCAGTTTGGTTTCCACTCATCTCTATGTTTTGCTGGTCAGCTTTTTTAGACTATTAGTTTCATTATTATTGTAATGAATTTAATAAGAAATAGTAAATTTTTAGGTCTAATATATATAAAGTAACCTAATTTAGTTTTTATGTAAGTAACATAGAGCTATTTACTGCGTAGGGGTTTTCACGCGCGTAGCCGCGAGGAAAACACTAGTTAGGAGTAGAAGTTTTTGGAGACTCAAGAAAAAAAATTTTTTCGCAAAGAATAAGGTAGTTAGAAACGCGTTATTCTAAATGCATTGCATTGAAGGGTGGGAGATTATGTAGAAAAATAAAAAAAATTGTTTAAGTTTTAGCATTTTTTAATATTGATTCCAAGAAGTTTTTGATTCACCCTAGTAAAGTATCCACTGGAAACTATTCCACCTCTATCGATACTAATTCGTTTATTTAATACAAAATTTTCTTAACGCACTGCGGCGTGATCGGATTCTTATTCCAAAATCGGCCGGAAAATTTAGTCGGCTTCACTTCTAGAGCTCGAAGCTTGGTCTACCGTAGTCACTATTTCTTCAAATAATGTTTTCCTTTCTTTCTACCCATTTAGTTCGTCTGAATTATATTGTAAATCGCCATATTACGCACGTACACTTTTAATTGTCAAAAGATTTACACAGTTCGCTAACAAATTAACATTTAAAGAAGTGTTTTATAACATCTACAGTACTACTATCTCTGACGCTATTACATAATTTCACGACTAATTTGAATAAAATATAAAAGTAAACTGAAGAAAGTTCTCTCTTACGTATGAATAAGTTATCATAATGCATAATTGATTTCAAATCCTTAATGGAAACCTTTTAGTTCATCTTATGTATATTGCATCAGTGATAATATATATTACTAGGATATGCCCGCAACTTCGTCCACGCTTGACTTGAAATTCCCGCGCGATTCCCAAGACACGAATTATATTAAAAAAAGAATGTAAGCTATGTGAAAAATATGCCGGAATAAGCTAATATTTATACATCAGAACAACTTCAAACCGCTCCTGGGAAAATTCATAAAAATAAAAATAACAATCTAGGTTCTTTAACTTTGTTTTGATTATTCAGTATTAGATTTTAGTTAATTAAATAACTACCGTTTGTAATAATATTCGTGCACAATGCATGTTAGTTTAACGAAGTTAGTGCTTATCATTTAAATATTCCAATAATTACATATGGTTTAAATTAGAAACGTTCAAGGATATGTTTTAGAAGTGCGAACAACCTTTTTCAGTCTGTATTTATTAATTAAAATAAATCATTGTAAACACGTGTTAACGATACGTCGACATTTATCTCAACGAAATGGCAGTCGCAAACACAGTGTCCCTTGAGTCTTAGAATAGAGAGGTCAACTCTGACTGTGCCCAGCTTTTCTAGAAAGCGGGTACCAAGACTTAATTTAAAAGCTAATACTGAATAATTAAAATAAAGTTCATAAACAAAAATGAAATTTGTCTTACAATAATCAAACTTAAATCTTCAATATCATTCAAATTGTGAGGTTTATGGAAAAAATATAGGATACCTGTTTTGTAGAGCATTAAACTTCCTTCAAAATTCTTCGAGAATATTTTTCTGTACAATCAATTAATGATGAGGTATGAATTTTTTTCTATTGGCCTGAAAAAAAATATAAAAAACTGCGATGCGGAGGATCTTCCTATTAAAATTAAGAGCTCATATTTGGTGAGAATTTTTTAAGGTGTCTAGTAACCCATTATTCCGTGTCACTTGTAAAAAATCAAATTGATCGTGTACTAGCAGAAGGTGATGTCAGGAGCCTTAAGAACAGACGAGTCTGCATGACAAGAGTTATGAATGTCAAAGAGGCAAGTGAGGTGTGTAAGAATAAGCCTAAATGGCACTCTGTTGTTCGTGCCTACCCCGCAAGGGAACTGGCGTGAAGTTATGTATGTATGTATGTATGTACTTGTAAAAAAAATATTTTTTTGTGACCCACCCTAATGAGCATAGTGTTTAAATTATGAAATATAATATTATTCTATCTCATTCTCTCGCAGGTTTAGATACATCTATCTCTTTTTAGTGTCGCTTTTTCGTTTCATCGTGTTTCAAATCACAACGATTTTAAAGAAGTTTCACTTCAAATAACCCTCACAATCTTTCTCGTTTACAATATTTGCTACTTATATACTTTTTTATTAATTTTATTTTCTGTTAAGTCCTTTCTATACCCTTCTAAGCATACAATTATTTCGCGTAGCCTGTTGATTTCCTCCGTGTATCAAAAGTGCCTGTTGCGCTAACAGCAAATGTTAGGTGTATTTATTGTGTATTATTTTCTCTCTACTGGGATACTTTGACATTTTTATTTGTCGTGTGCGAAGAACTTGAACGTGGATTCGTACGCTTTAGAGCAGGCTACCTAACTAAAGGATATTAGAGGAAATATTTTTTAGTTAGGTAGCCCGTGAGAGACCGCTTGAAACGTTAAGGGCTCTTACCGTTGCCAAGTAAATTTTGTAACTATGCATCTTATATGTTAATTTTGATAGGCAATGAAGTGTTTTGTTATCTGTCATTTGTTTAATTTTGTACTCTCATACAAATTTTATAAATTTTAGTTCACTTCCAACCAGGGCTTGAAATACCGATAAAAATATGGTATTATTATATATCTACGGTAATTGCAGATATCGGTAAAATTAATATCGTTCTAAAACATAACGTTATTAATTTCTAGACCATTTTATCGTTAAGTAAATATAACGTTAATACTAATTTTATCGTTAATTTTACCGTTACAAGTATGTTTTTTTACCAACGTCGCTCTCGTTCACTTATAAACAGCATTATTTATTGATGCTAAGAACACACGTACATGCTTATCCACGCGATTCGTTTTCAAATAATATTGCAAATGATTTGGAATTGCGTTTGTCGATTGTTCTAGTGAATTTTTACGGTAAGATAAAAAATACCTGTAAGTATAACTTTAAAAACATACGATTGTTAACGTTATATTTAATGTTAAAATTATACATTTAACTTAAGCAGCGGTACAAAATCGTACCAGCATGACGGTATTATATTTTTCGAAAATAACGGTCATTATCTACATTTTTATAGTGAATTGATAAAGTTGTCAAACCTTGCGCCCAATATAATAAAGTAAAAGAATGTATTAATTTTTAACACATATGTTTTAGGCCAGTATTCTAAATGGCCAATACTTGTGTTTGAGACCACAACCCTTCTAAATAACTAATTTATATTTTACATAATATTTTCTTAAGTTTTCGCGACTTGTATACATAATAAAACTACGTTTTATTAATTTATATTGAGTTTAATTTTTGTATTTATTTAAATGAAACAAATTGTTTTTAAATTATTTTTTTAATCAAACTAAACTAGTTATTTTAAAAGCGTTGCACATGTTCTAAACTAAAAATCGCTTTGTATTTCATTATAACGTACGAGCATATTAAGTAGATGCCACGGCTTAAACTGTCTGCTTTAAAAGATAAATGGGTTTTTTATTTTTTAATATAATTGCCAACGGTACAGTAAACTCTTTTTACATTGGGTGACGCATTCAAAATGCTGCAGTACGTTAAACTCCTTTGATATTTTACATATAGCGTGTGATCTATCAAATGCTGATTGAAAGATCACTTAACACTTAGTCATAATAAGATTCCCTAAAATACACTCGACTCGATTTGATCGCGATTGTAATATATAATATTTAACGGTCTTATTCATAGAGAGTTACAGTAAGTTTGAATGCTTCTTTAAGAACCATGAAGAGTTCAAACTTACTGTAACTCTCTATGAATAAGACTGTTAATGTCAAGAAGCGAAAGAATAATAATCAGCTGCGCCTTCTCCAGTAGTAGTTTAGTAATAACCTTCTAATAAACAAAGCCTCACTGTACCTGCAGCACACCTCTCCACAGCTCATAGCCCCTCACACTCCCCGCTCCTGCTGCCCCTCGCCGATCTTGTACTGCATATTTTGGAGCCCATGCAGTGAGTGACGAGTCACCGTTAGCTCATTTTATCTATGTTCCCCGAACATTGCGATGGGCAGACGCCACAGACCCAGATCCCTAGTTCCATTAGCAGTTCATCCGATTAGCCCAGTACCTACCTTTTTTCTCATTTCCTACAATAGTCCGCCACTGATCAATGATTGTTATTGGGGGCATTTTTATATAGTGTAGACAGGTCGTCGTTTAGTGTCACGCCACATTTACATTAAAATTGTCGAAGGGGCCTCTACGTGTTGGCCTTCCCATGGCAAGCCCTCCAAAATTCCAAGGCCCGTAGTCTTCAGCGAATTATTAATAAAAGGAATAGTAACAGTAATATTTAATATCAATAGCAATATTTCGACTTACGCAACACTGACTTACACAAAATCCGAGTAACCTTATTTTCAAATCTCATGGATTCGTCTATTGTTTGAGAGGGTCATACAATTCTTGATTGCTTACAAGCGCCCTACACACACACACACACACACACACACACACGCACGCACGCGCACACACACACACACACACACACACACACACACACACACACACACACACACACACACACACACACACACACACACACACACACACACACACACACACACACACACACACACACACTAAATACCCCGAGATACGCGATTGTCGTTCAGTCCTCCCATCTATCGCATAAGTCCGGGGTATTACTGTATACTTATTCCACTGTTAACTGACTTCAAAAAAGTGCAGGTTTTCAATTAGACTGTATGTGTTTTTATGTATATATGTTACGCTATTTCACCGTCTATTGTAGATCGATTTTCAAATTGTTTGTTATTCGAAATTTATACTCCTAAGGCGGTCTCATTGTCACCAACGATCTGATCTGATTCCAAGTAAAACGAGAGCAACCCTTGTTGAAGAGCGCCTACGCTCGTGAAAAGGCAAACTTGTATACGCGTGCCAGTAGTGCAATTTCTTCTTTTATTTGCGCAACTAGAAAGTAGTTTTTTTTAACAAAGGCAAAACCGTGTTCGATCCAAAAATCAAAATTAAATATTTTCTAAAATGAATCAGCTTTATGTATAAAAAAGGACATTAATAATTACGAAACCTGTTAAGCTGCTAGACATCATAATAAACTCAAGAATGTAAAGTTTAAAACGACTTCATTAAAAAAAAAAGTAAATAATAATTTTACTTACTACTTTAATTTTAGGTAGGTAGGCTAGGTACTTTAATTTTCAATAAATTGTCAAATGATTTAAAAACTACTAAAATATATATATATATATTAGTACATTTAAAAATAAACTAAGTAGACGAATACATGCATGATAAATTTTAATTGTCATGATATTGTAACATTATTGTGACATTGTAAGTATTATTATTATGACATTATCTCTGAAATATAAACTTTTTTCTTTTTGCTATGATTTTACGGATAATTATATGGATAATCCGAGAGCGATTTTTGATGTAGCATGACAAACTATAATAATACCATTTCTGCCTTAAGCCAAATTAATATCTATATACATATAAATCAGTTGCTTTTTGCTAGTCTGGCTAAAATTCGAGAACGGCTGGACTGATTTGGCTAATTTTGGTTTTTAATTATTTGTGGAAGTCCAGGGAAGGTTTAACAGGTCAGTAAATATGAAAAAAAATGCTTTGAATATAGTAAAATCATCAATTTCGCTTTCCCTTAGAAACTATTCCTACTTGTCAAACATTTGATGTTCGTCCCGTCGTTTAGAAATCAATTAAATTTAAAAGTCATACAGAAATCAAATTAAATTTAAAAGTAAAGTTTGTTTTTTTTATTTTTTGGGTTTTGAATGTCAAACGTTTGATGTTCGTTCCGGCTAAGTTCTGACCACATTTTTTACTAAAGTTGAAACATTCAGCTTTTTTATTTATTGATTCTGAGGTGGTACGAAATTTGTCGGGTCAGCTAGTAATGATATATAAATATAAAAATAATGGTGTATGTTAACTAAAAACACCTTAAAAACAACAAGGATCCATAACCCTGTTGCTTTTAAGGTGTTTTTAGCTACCATTTGCATGCCTGAAAGGGCAAAAGCATGTGAAAGATAAAATAACATATTGTCATCTAATGTTTTATTTGCCATGTTTTTAAGCAATTAAATGATTTGTTTGATTTAATTATTATATTTTGCATTTTAATTAAAATAAAATAAAATTTTAAGATGTTGTAGAAAATATTAATTTTTTAATTTGACATCGGCTTTGTTCTAGTTAAAAAAACATTTTTTCAACACACAACTTGGTTTAACTTTAAAATTCAGTCAGTCTACAGCTCTCTTAAGAAACGTCTAAATTTATTTCTAATTACATGTAAATTAACATGCTGGGTAAATCAGTTAAATTTACATACGCCTACGTTTAAGTGTAATTTTAAATATAACACGTGATCTAATTATAATTAGACTATGTTATTTTAAGAACAAAATTCATTTAAAGTTATTTGGTTGGTGGTAATTAAAGTAATACATAAAATGATTGCCTTTAATATCTCTTGCTTTAGTAGTATGAGATAGGTATGATTGAACCACATACAAACAGACTCCCTTTACTTTTGAGCCTCAGAATAAAAAAATAAAAAAATAGACTGTAGAGCAAGTCTAATAGCGAATACGAGAGACTAAGTCTGGTGTGCATAGACATTTAACAGACGGCTAAAATAAAATAATCGCTGCTTAGCCATATAGTTTTAGCGATTAGTTTATGTTAACCAACGATTAAATGTCTAGCACACCAGCCTAAGGCAAGTCGCTGAATTTTATGTTACTTATCCTTTAACAGATGGGTCCAGTCTTCTTACGACGTTGGCAACACAGAGAGAAATTCATGACGTCCTTTTTAAAAAGTCCCATATCGTAACGCTATGGGAAAAACTTATATTGTGTAGGACGCAACAAGCGTTGATACTCTTGCCCTATGGCACCTTCCAGTCACTAATTTAAGGGACGGCAAAGCTGCTTCATCAGTTGAATGTTTCAATCTTGAAGTTTGAATTTGAAACATTAGGTTTACTATAGCGTAAACAGTTGACAATAGACCCAACTCTATTGTACTGTTCTTCTAACAAGAAGAAGAAATTCGTAATAAATAATGTACTGCAAGTAAGTATAAGATGCTAATAAAATTATTGAATTTATTCCAATAACCATTACAAGTTTATGATTTTAGAAAGTGCTAAAGATCTGCTCCAAGGGTAATGTCGCGAAACGCTTTTATCAATACTTCCCAAGTTCAATAGCAGCGCTTCCCGGTTGACCTATTTAACGGTAACGTTCGTGAAGGACGCGGCCCTCATGGCCCTCAATATCGTCCTATTTTTAGAATACTGCACGCAGCATTCTGCGTGAGAGAATGAGTCTAATAGTGATGTGCGATCTGGTTTGTTTATATCGCAATCATAGCAAATGTCTACATTCTGTCTTACTTCGATCGATTCAATTAGTGTTGCTCCAGCTTTCAGTGTTTGAGCAAGGAATTTTGCCGATCCTCTGCAAACACACAAGCTAATATAATTTACGTCTTATGGTTAATATACAAAGCACAACTCTATGGCCCGATCGCAGACATCTAGACCATAGTAAATAACGGAATGTTTATTCGCGAAATACCGGGAATTGGGGTTGGGATCTCAGTGTTCTTGTGAAATAGGTGATCCAATTTAACACTAGACCATTTATTGCAACACTCAAATCGCTCAAAGTGAGATGTGTACAAAGTCTTAAGTTAAATGATTTTCTAGTTTGTTGCGCTTCCTCACCTGGAAGATGTCTTATGACTTGAAGTTACGTAAATGTTATGTACTTACTATGCGTTGTGTCTGGGATTGACCCCAGAGAGGTCTGTTGTATTAATACCCATAATAAAAACGTGACTTGTATAGCTTGGTGATATATAATACAATTTACGTTTGTCTTTTTTGTTATTTTTTATTGCAGGATTTCAACAAATAGGCAGCCGGCCCACTTGATGGAAAGTGGTTACCATCGCCTTTGGATATTTACAACACTAAAATTGCTACAAATGCGCTGCTGCTCTCTTAAGGAAGACTGGAACCTGGTCACTAATGCCGGAACACAACTCAAGGTTGTTATGGCGACATGCTTTAGACCAGGGGTGGTAGCCATCCAGTCGGGCAAATGCCCTACCACCTGGCTGTGGGTTGTTTAGTCGCCTCTTACGACAGGCCGCCCGGCCGCAGGAAATTGTATTCTTTCTCCGTTCCTGCACGGATAAATATATATATATATATATATATATACATAAATTATTATAATAAATGTATTAGCATGATTATATTCTGTTAATCAGACAGCTATTTGTGGACAAATAGTGTTTTCTGAGCAAATTTCTAAATGTTGGTAGGAATTTGGCTTCTCTGACAGTAAGAGCCAGCATATTCCAAAGTTTGACAGCCTGCACCGTAAAAGAATTATGAAGAATGTCTTATATTTGATACTAATTACAAGAAACCTACACTAAATAATCAAAACTTCACAAATCATTTACTGCTCAGACACGTTTCAGACTAAGGCCATACTTCAATCATTCATGTCACATAAAACGTCATCAAAGCTTTAGCGATCCTTTGTGATGTTTCGTAAACGAAACACTCGCCTAATAATAGACCGTTTATATTAACTTTAATTACCTTAGAAATTGTAATTAACCTTTTGAACATATATATTTTGGCTCACTAACAAATTTAAATTTAAACGGTCTATGATTGCTTAGTTTAATTAGGTGTATTATTTATTTTACTCTATGCCTTGAGACTTTAGCTGCTTCTCATCTTCCAGACACGGCCATGACAGCTGGCGCGACAGTTAAACGTCAGGAAGGCCCAACGTTCCGTGAATATGCATTCATTGATAAAGTACGTATTTGGGGTTTACAGTATCGGAGCTTATTAACTCTATTGAGACCTATTGACACGTCTGGTAGAAGTCTCATGTGACCAAAGGCTTGGCCTGTATTTAGGACAGCGTAGAACCGTTGCCATTCAACGAAAAACTGCGGCCAGCGTCTTGGGAACGTTCCCAAATGATACACATACATACATATTTTCACGCCTGATTCCTATAGGGATAGGCAGTTGACATTGAAAAAGGCGCTGAAAAAGGCGCGATTTTCAAATCAATCAATGACATTTGTGTATTTCTTGGTTTATAACATCAACGCCCCATAATCTTTTCCATTGGAGTTTATGATTGTAACAATCGCAAGAAAATCGCGGCCATGAACGTGGTCGTTGTGAGTTCCTTCTGGAACGTAGCCCTAGTGGATACACTTACAAATATTGACGTTTAACTTACACTTTACATTAAAATGGCCTTATATTATACTAACATATAACATATAATTATGCTCAAGACATTATTCACAACTGTAAAGTCAAATCATTCGATTATTATTTAAGACCCAAAATATACACAAATGGCAAATGCAAAAGAAATGTGTCAATGAAATATATACAGAAATAAATTAAATAACAGGGTGCAATGACTTACCTTTATAATTGAATAAGAATAGAACAGCCATCAATAATATTCATATCAAGAAACATGCTTATCGATACTGGGATACCATACATTCCTTTAATGCAGAAATCGATGAGAAATAACCTGTTTGTTAGAAAAAATATATTTGACCTCTTAATTTCATTATTACTCAGAGCGGTTTCTATGAAGTAAATTAATTGCGATTGCTGTACTTCTAAACAATATTCATTATTCATGTTCGTACGAATCGTTTAAAATTAGGTTAGTGTTTCTCAGAATGATGATACAAACAGACTGTTCTAAATGTATACTATAACGACTAACGTCATTAGTTATTATGATATATTAAAAAATATAATTATTTGAATTTAAATCGAGGAACGCCTCCCAAATCGAATTCATTATTGTATCAATCAGCCCACGAGCAGAATATATCAACTGTAAGTGTCTTGAAAGAGAGTATAAAGTTATAACCTAGACCAGTCTCTCGTTTGAAGAATAGATCCCTGCCCACACTAAACCGCTGGCGGTCACAATACCTAGGAAACATTTGACCGTAACCCCAAAATGTATATATATTCATAAAAATCGATTAAATGTAATATTACAGCAACTTACGTAGTAGAGTGTTTTTTTTTAATCTTGCTAAAGGCTTAACTCTCTTAGCTCTTATTGATCTTAGCGTGATGATATATAACTATATTATAGCCTTCCTCGATAAACGGGCTGTCTAACACTGAAAGAATTTTTCAAATCAGACCAGTAGTTCCTGAGATTGACGCGTTCAATCAAACGAACAAACTCTTCAGCTTTATATATTAGTATAAGATTACGTGGCGCGTGCAAGATGTTTGTAAATTGTTTTGGCAGAGTCTGATAAGGGCTATGCCAAAATGCTGTTGCAGCAGCAGGGGCGTAGCTACCGCCGTATCAGCCGTAACAATAAGCCCCCAGGCCACAGGGGCCCCGAAAATGTGTAAGCAAAAATTCCTTATATGTAATCCATAATAAAACTACGTTTCAACGGTTTTAAGCGCGGTAATTTTATTTGATTTTGCTTTTTCCGACGTTTTGGCCACTTTTCAAAAGTTGAAAAGTTTTGAAAGTTGTTGAAAAGTGGCCGAAACGTCGGAAAAACCAAAATCAAATAAAATTACCGCGCTTAAAACTGTTGAAACGTAGTTGTATTATGTATACAAGTCGCGAAAACTTAAGAAAATATTATGTATTCCATAATTTTTTATAGATTAATAACATTTTTAAGAATAACTGCTGGGCCAAAAGGAATGGCTATCAGACTTGTCATTATTCTATTATATCTATTATTATCTACAAAAACTGAAATCGTCTTTGGCTATGGATGATTTAATAAATAATTTTGCCGAAAAAAAGGCGACAAAAGTGTATCTTTGACTTGAATTGTTTATGTAACTTAGCTCCTAGGAGCCTTAAGTATAAGTAATAACTTAAGTAATAACAAGCATCTTTTATTTATTTTATAAAAAAAAAATTTTCTTCCTTCGGGCCCCCCCAATATATTTTGATACAGGGCCCGTCTAAGGCAAGCCACGACACTGGGCACCAGCCTACTTTAAATAATTTTATACCATATCTAAGGCCGTTAGTTTGACACATTCCACTAATACATGAAAGGACTCATCCGTCTTATATTACATGAAGAACAATTTGGTGTAGAATCTACATAACTGTAGATGCTGATCTCATCATGTGCAAAAATTCGTTACGTGGAATGTATCCAGATCGTAATCTTAAAGATGCTACAGTATATTTTCTATGCAATACTTGATTATTAATCGAAGTTGACCGTCAAGGATATGGTCCGGGATACCACGGTCTATCTTGCCGCCGCAGTGCCGGCAGATGGTCACGCCACGCTGCCTTGACGATGGTAGGCGTCCCGACGGAATGACTCTAATTCCCTGGCAGCGTGGCAAGCCTTTGGTGTGGGATGCGACTTGCGTAGACACGTTGGCCGCATCCCATTTACCAAACACGTCTAAATCAGCCGGTTCAGCGGCGGAAACAGCCGAATCACTCAAGCGGCGCAAATATGCAACCCTCTGTGATAGTTATATGCTTGCTGTCGAGACGCTTGGACCGTGGGGTCCTGAGGCCATGAGCCTCTACCAAAATTTATCGAAACGACTCATTGACTCTTCGGGTGATCAGAGGGCTGGTGCTTACCTCGGCCAACGGATCAGTATGGCGATCCAGCGAGGAAACGTAGCCAGCCGTCTGGGCACCTTACCCATAGAAGACGGTGATCTGGGCTCAGTATTCGACTTAAGTCTTGAGGGACTTTGAATAGAATACAATACAAATAAGTTAAGTTTTCTTGCATTGTATTCGATTTAATAGTTTATTTAGGATATGGTTGGATCGTTTTATACCAAATGTTACATTGTTACAGAAATAACAAGTGTTTTGGTTCTATTGGAATATTATAATATAAAGAAAGATGATTAAGTATATAAAAAATCAAATAAATACATTACCATGTAGCAAGGATGTTAATGGTCCCGAAAGACGTCCTGCCCTGAAAAAATAAACATTTAGGACCCGTTCCCAGCGCCACCTACCGGTTATAATTGTGAATCTTAAGCATCCGAGGAGCCACTCTAACACAGACAAAAAAAAACATCAAAATCGGTCCAAGAGGTTAAAAAGATCCTAGAACCCGATCCCGACGGCACGAGTCAAACACACACAAAAAAATTCATGAAAATCGGTAATTTCTAAGATTCATTTCTATACCTTTTAAACCTTCACCGGACTTCTACAAATACTTCAAAATCAAAGTTAGGCTAATCAGTTCAGGCAGTTCAGTCATTCCCGAGTTTTTGTGAAACTAACAAACGTAATGTTGACATGCATTAAGCTATGTGGTCTTAGTTCTTTCTCCTACCATTATGAAGAACAAACAGTCAGTGGACTGCAGGTCACACTGATCGACGGCAATAATATAATGTCTTATTTAAAATAATAAAATGAAGAATATTTGCAGTTTATAACACATTTTTATCTAAAATAAAAATCTATTAAAATATAAATAAAAGGATTGCAGTTTATTTACAATTTCAGGTTGGATGGTTCCCCGCGTGCAGTTTTAGATAAGGCTGCGGTAAAACCTCTGGTTTATTACTTTAATAACTACAGGGGCTAGCGAGTTTTCATTTAAACTAACCTCAAAACACGTGAAAAATATTAAAATATGCGGTTAGAGCCGAACGTCTGACTATTTGAGTACAAAAAGTTCTTACCAGTTATGGACCTGAAATTTAAGGGCACACACAGTCTCAAATAAATAAAAAATATTGTAGTAGAAATGCTAATACACACTATATTATGTATAGTAGACAGTCAAATTAACTCAGATAATTTTTATTATCATACAAAACGTCGTCTTATAGATTTAGTAAAATAAACCTGTCAAACTGCTAGAAGACATCATAATGAACTTAAAAATGTAAACTGTAAAACGACTGTTTAAAAAATGTATTTTTAATCAATTGTCAATGATTTAAACTGACTAAAAATATTAGTACACTAACTGACAGTACAGTACAGAGCATTCAAAAATGAAAAAGCATGACATAAGGACATCTTTGATTAACAAATCATATTACAGCGGTAATGATTATTTTAATGACAGATTTTAAATTACAATATATAATGTATTATTTATTACTGACTAGTGGATTAATTTTGATTTTTACGACATATATCTAAAAGAATGACTTGGTTTAATTATTATTAATATTATTTTTTTAAACGTGAACCATTTTGTAATATTGATATAATATTAATAACTAAGATAATAAATAATTGGCACAACAATTTGCTCGTCCTAGAAGTAAAACCATGTGATCTAATGGAATACTCCTGCCACCTTTTTTATCTACCGTGTTTTAAGCAATTAATGATGATTTGGTATGATTTGAAAACAATCAGGGGGACTAATTCGGTATACCGAAAATGCAACTTTTCCAATTCATGTCATTCATTCTGGCTGTTAGAACATCACGTAAAAACTATTGAACCGATTTAAATGAAACTATACACAGAGTTAGCTTACATCCCTAGTTAACAGTTAAGATAGATTTTATCCTGGTAAACGATGTCATTTCCGTATGATAGACGAATACTTACAGCAAAAGAGAACGTGGTTATTATTAAAACATACAATTAATGTGAAGAATTTTTGGTGTATATAGTATTCATAGTTTGTAAACATAAACACAAACACTTAGTCTCATATATCTACACACACACACATACACAGAGATATAGGTACACAAAATATAAAATTTATTTGTATAAGAAAAAAAAGTGTTATTGTAATAAAAGTTATCTTTTAATGATTAAGTTAATTGAGAGAGCGTCCTTCTGACACAAGTATATATTAATACTTAATAGAAAGTCCCAACCCTAAAATGTTTGTATATACTTTTGGAACTTTTGGAATTATAAATAATAATAAAAACTTATTCTTATTTATTAAAAGAGATGCCACTGCAATCGAGTTTTTTATGCCGCCCTTGAAATTCTTTAACAAGAGGCCATCCACACATTTTTTGACCCCTCCTCCGTCCTGACACATGTGGTCACATTCGTGAGACTCTTCCCTCTCCAATGTGACATCACATATTGCAATTCAACATCAAGAAATTATTAAATTAAAACAGAAGTTCCGTAATTGGCTTAAATATACAGTGTAAACTCTATATAGCGACACTGAACGGACTGTGTATTTTATGGTGTTATAGAGAGTTGTCGTTAAATAGAGAGGTCTGTTATTTTTGTCTGACGTCTTTTGCTGCACCAGTAATTTCGTTGTAATTTTTTACTAATTTTATTCATATCTTGGGGCATCTTGGTGATAAAGGAAGTACTTATAAATTTCGGTATGCGTGATGCCGACAGTCGTTTTTATTACGGGCTAGGATAATAAAGCAATAAATGAACTTTGACTGCATTTGACTTTGAAATACGATGTCACGAAATTAAGGACCGCCCCCACTGCTTGTCATACGTTGTCACACTTCGTCGATCAGCTCCCCCCCCCCCCTCTCTTAACGTTAACGTAATTTATGGATGGCCCCTAAACACGTTTACAAGAAAAATAACGCCATAAAAAAGGATGAAGAGTATGAAATTTGATTTACTGGGAAAAGGAAATAAATGTAACTGTCACTAACAAGAGACTTTTGAGTAGGTTTTCCGTTAATGAAGCCTTTGAGATCGAATCCAGTACGTAACGAGAGCCTTTCGATGCAGTAACCCGATATGTGGTTCGCCTGATTTATTTGCGCTCCTAAAAACTCATACATTTCTCGTCCCCCGTCATAGTAATTTTATCCGTGCAGGAACGGAGAAAGAATACAATTTCCTGCGGTCGGGCGGCCTGTCGTAAGAGGCGACTAAACAACCTACAGCCAGGTGGTAGGGCATTTGCCCGACTGGATGGCTACCACCCCTGGTCTAAAGCATGTCGCCATAAAGACCTTGAGTTGTGTTCCGGCATTAGTGACCAGGTTCCAGTGACCCTTAAGAGAGCAGCAGCGCATTTGTAGCACCTTTGGTGTTGCAAATGTCCATAGGCGATGGTAACCGCTTTCCGTTAAGTGGGCCGTCTGCCTATCGGCTGAACTCCTGCAATTAAAAAAAAAAGTAAAATGAAATAACTAACAAATTTAAAAACTCGAGAAAAATACGACTAATGTTTTGCCTTTAAATAAATATCATTAATTTTTGAACCCTAAACAAACTTACCTGTAGACCTTTTTCTATACTATCAAATAATGTTACCATACACATGATCTCTGATTTCGGCTTATTGATTTCTTCCAATAAAATTCATTTCATTAAATAAACAACAATTTCAGCTTTAAGAAAATGCAATAAAATCCATTTTGAAAAATTGACAGTTACATAGTTTTACCATGAAAGAGACCATATGTTAAATATATCTCCATCTGTGATATGTGTACTGCATATAAGATTAAGGTATATTATACTAAATAAATATCTATACTTCTATACTATCTATACTAATATTATAAATAGGTAAAGTTTATGAGTTTGTGACGTTGTAAGGGGTAATTTCTGGATCTACTAAACCGATTTTAAAAATTCTTTTACTGTTGGAAAGCTACGTTAACAGGGAGTGTCATAGGCTATATAACATAGTGGTATATAGCGTCATATATATATATATCTTTTTAAATGAAATGTTCTAACAGCTTTTGAAATATGATAATTAAGAGAACAAGAAACAATATTATAATAACAGCGGAAACTTTAACTGCGAATTTAGTGCTTTTTCCTCATCCTAAAAGTGTCCAACGTGCCTAAAGAACTTTTCACTTCAAAAAATACATCGCAAGAAAATACTTAAATAACTTCGAGAGAACAATAATAAAGCCTTGAATAGCAATGTTTTACATTGTGTTCAAGTGAACTTCACAGTTTGAATCGGCCTACGTATATAGTCTCTCGCCCACAATTTTTGTTTCAGATTAAAAATAGCAAGGTGAATTCAACACAAATGGTAAATATTTACGTTATAAATTCTTGATGGTATTTACGTGGGTGATTGTGTGACCTATGACAACCATGAACAAACGAATTGAATGAAAGAAAAGTAACTTACTAAAACTAAACTAGAACTAAACTAAATCTACACAAAACTAGACTAAAACTAACTAACTCTAAAATAGTAACTTTTCTCTGTCCTGCATACCATGTCCCTACTTAGGACGGCCAACCAGTCGCCACCGACCGCCCTGCTGTGTGAGAAAAGTCTGCTCTTCTCACAGTGCGATTCACCCCCGTCCGTTCTACGTGACCAAGCCAGCGGAGACGGTCAGACTTTGTCTCCAATTGTGTTGGGCTCCACCACGAGGTTTTCTATTTCGGAATGGGTTCGGAGTAGTTCGGACCCTCCTGCTACTATCTCCTCTTTTCTCTCATTTAAGAAAAATTGACAAAGTTTACATTAGTGCACACACAGTGAAAAGTTACGTATACGCTAAGGAACTCTCGTGAATTTCAATGTTAACCCTTTGATTATTTTGTCACACGTACACTGACAAAATAACCTTCGTTTATAATAAGACAGCTATCATCTAATCTTTATATTTTGCACTATTTCACTGTATCATTAGTAACGCCATATATAACATCATTATATTAATACGTGAAGTAAAAACTTCATAGCCCTTTTTACGAAAATTGCGCGCACGGGGGTGTATGAAATTTCGCAAACTTATAGTTTATTTAGAGAAGGAGTGCAGAATGCTATTTTTTTAAAATATGCATAAAAATACATTAAATCAATAAAAAAAACACTACACACACTACCATATGTTGTATTTGACACACACACGCATATATAATACTCTTTTGTTTATTGTTAAAGTCAAATTAACAGTGTAGCCTTGGCGAAATCTGTGATTATAGAAGTACAGTCATTGACATCAGAACCTTAATAATGTTCAAACTTATAATTTAAATTAGCTTTGGTCGAATTCGGCCACTGGATGACCACTAGTTGTATTAAAACCATCCCTACAGACTCAGTAGTTTATGAGAAAAATGTGATGAATTTGAAAACCAAATGCACCGACCGACGGATGACGATTTCTCTACGGAACCCTAAAATGATATTAGTAAATATCACCAAACAACACATATATTAACATATTTCAAAACTTGGTCTTATATGTATAATTGTATATATCACAGATATATACAATCTATACTTAATATTATAAGAGGTAAATTTTGTGAGTTTGTGATGTTGTAGGGGGTAATCTCTGAATCTACTAAAACGATATAAAAAATTATTTAACTTTTCGAAAGCTACGTTAACAAGGTGTGTCATAGGCTATATAACATGACGCTATATACCACGAAAGCGGGACAGAGCGCGGGTGAAACCGCGCCGGGCCGCTAGTTATATATATAGGTATATTTACTAAATCTGTGATCCATATAAATTAAAAATCAAATCACATACTTAAAATGAATTAAAATACAAACTTTAAAAAAAAATTAAACACTAAAAATAAAATATTAACTATCAATATAATAATTGATTACAGTAATAAATCTGCTATTTTATAAAGTGACTGACTTTATAACAAACTAGCTGACCCGGCAAACTTCGTACTTCAGAATCAATAAATAAAAAACATTGATTTCTGAACGACAGGACGAACATCAAATGTTTGACAGGTAGGAATAATTTCTAAGGGAAAGCGAAATTGTTGTTTTTACTTTAAAAAAAAGTATTTTTTTCATATTTACTCACCTTTTAAACCTTCCCTAGATTTCCACAAATAATTCAAAACCAAAATTAGCCAAATGAGTCCAGTCGTTCTCGAGTTTAATCGAGACTAACGAACAGCAATTGATTTTTATATATTACATACATACATACATACATAACTTCACGCCAGTTCCCTTGCGGGGTAGGCACGAACAACAGAGTGCCATTTAGGCTTATTCTTACACACCTCACTTGCCTCTTTGACATTCATAACTCTTGTCATGCAAGCTCGTTTGTTCTTAAGGCTCCTGACATCACCTTCTGCTAGTACACGATCAATTTGATCATGGAAGGTGTGTCGTGGCCTTCCACGACTTCTGCATCCATCCACTTATCGAATGTACACACGTCTTGCCTCGCTTGTGGTTATCGCTTGACTGCCTCACCCCTTTCTTGGGGCATTGCTTTATACTGTACAAATACAATATGTCTATTCGACCGCGTGGACTGAATTTCCAAGAATCACTCCTGGCTGATGACTACCATAAATATTACAATACACAATGGGCTGTTTTTATATATTAATTTTTATATAATGAATTTTATATATTGATTTTTATATATATAGATAATTTAAGCCCTAAACAATGGAATCGATACGAGTAAATTCAATGGCACAATACGTTATCACAAATGAGTCGGGACGTGGGTAAGTCTCATTACTTCGGAGGATGCGTGTAATTTATTTGTTCCCCCCAATTCTTCGAAGGTCAATAAGTACGGTTGGATGGCTTTCTGTTATATTCTCTGTTATGTGGATTTTATGTATTGAGGGTAGTATTTCACAACTGTCTCTTACGAGATATCGAGATTTCCGTATTGTTGTTTAGTCGTCAGTTCGATGTCGAGTGTTGACGTGTTTAAGGCTCAGTTACTTAATAGTTTACGACAATCTATTTAAGATTAAGACTCTGTGCCATGTATAATAAATATACACTGAGTGGCTGTGTGTGAACGCTAGTGTCTCTCGTTGTGACACTAATTGGATGTTTATTGTGAAACGATCTCAGACGGAATAAAAGTATAGATGGACTCTACGTGAACATATTTATTTTTAACAAAAGCAATTACAGATTACTATACTGAGATACTAAAAAGAAAAAAAAATACAAAATTTTGAAATTTGCTTTTATCAATGAAGTTGTTGTTTTTTCTATTTTATTTGGCAATGACTTCACCATGTCCTAGAAAACATTTATTTTTTCTTTTTAATTTGAAGTTGTTTTCTTCTTTAAAAACACTATTTAGTTGCGTGAATAGCTTTAAAAATTTTTCATTTAAGTACCTGTAGAAATTTTACTACTGGCACGCGTATACAAGTCTTGCCTTTCCAAGAGTGTAGGCGCTCGACGCTTATTAACAATGGTTACTCTCGGTTTCTCTAGGATCCACTCATCAAATACTGACTTGGTGATAACGGGACTACTTTAGAACTATACTCTTTCGAATAAATAAATAAAAATTGAAAATCAGTCCACAATTGACGGGGAAATCGCGTAACAAACATATAAAAAAAAATGTGTGTGTGCAGTTCACACACGCGAATGTGAAACTTCGGAAAAGTAGCCTACGAGAAAATGAGATAAATATAGAGTATTAGAATAATTATAATGGTTATTATTTTTATAATATTTATAGCAAGCTCAAAAATTATTTTATATTTTAATGCAAAATATTACGTTTAATATATTACATATTTAAGATATATTACTACGCATATTATACAGATTCCATGTATTCACATTGAACAAATGACACGAAGGGTTTAAGTTAACTAAAATAGGAAACAAGTGCTCAATTTGATTTATGAACTTCAAAATATTGTTACGAGTTTCAGGACTCGAATTAAAATGCCGTTGGAATTATTATAGAGTTTATTAGAACTATACAAACACGTATAACACAGGTACAAATATAACTGAACACAACCAGTACAAACGTAATGCACGATTCAATAACACGCGCAAAATCCGTCACTATATAGATTATCGAATGTACACACGTCTTGCCTCGCTTGTGGTTATCGCTTGACTACCTCACCCCTTTCTTGGGGCATTGCTTTATACTGTACAAATACAATATGTCTATTCGACCGCGTGGACTGAATTTTCAAGAATCACTCCTGGCTGATGACTACCATAAATATTACAATACACAATGGGCTGTTTTTCTAATTACACATTTCAAACACAAAGTAAACAAAAGAAGTCCAAATGCCGAAAGGTAATAAACTGCAGGTGTGAATTGGTCTTTGTCGTTCGTAACAATATTTCTAACTCTATCTTTAGTTTCGTTTCATCGAGCTTAAAATCACAACGATAAAAAAAAAGTTTCACTTCAAAAAATATATAGTCGAAGTTCTCCTCCTACTTTTGAAACCTCCTCCCGCCTTTTGGAAGTCGGTTAAAAAGCGAGAAATAAAATATACGCGTGGTGTCCGTCTGTGTGGTTAATAGTACCTCTTTAAGTCGAACTTGAAGGGAGTCGCCAAAAAATTCGAGTTATAGAAGATTTCGACTTAAGTGAATTTTGTAAGGAAACATTCGACTTGTACAGGTTAACATTCATTCAAATAATCGAGATGTAAAGGTTGTAAAATCAAATATTGCTATGTTCAAGATATAGAGGTCCAATTTATTTTTTCGAGCTAGAGAAAGAAAATAAGTACTGAATTTGCTTATAGGAAGTCACTAATTATTTCGACTTTTAGCGGGTTCAGATTTCGTGCAACGGAGGTTTTGGGGCTGAAGGGAAGGCAACACAATTTTTTTTCGAGTTTGGAAGGCTTTCGACTTATCGAGGTTCGGCTTAAAGAGGTTCTACTGTGATGTATCCACTTGAAACCATTCCACCGTTATTCGTACTAATTCGATTAATTTAATTAGATTTAATGACGAGTTCTCGTCACGCGTTCCGGTTCCGGCGCGATCGGCATCTTCTAGCCGACTTTGCGTTGTGATTGCGACACTTTTAAATTTTTATTTCTCTTTCCAATGTATACAAATAAATAAAATTGAAGTGTCTGTTTGTAAGGTCAAAATAACAGCTTTTTACCAAATGCATATGAAAGTATATATGGTACTTATTTTAAAGAAAACAATTTTTAAATTTTTTGTCTGTCTGGAGTTTGACTGGACTGTCACTAGCAGATAGCTGATATTATAAGGAGTAACTTAAGCTACTTTCAAAATTAGGGTTCCGGGAAAAAAATAAATCACGCGGACGAAGTCGCAGGTAATGGACCAGTGATAAATAAATCCATTATTATACTTACGTAGATGAACAAAGACTTCGATATGTTATTATGTGCTTTGGTGCATTTTGCTCTATGGTAGTAGAGACACGGTAGCATCTTAGAAAATCAGCTGTATAGCCAAAGAAGTGAGACGATAAGGGTTTATTTTTAACTTTTGGTACCTCGAGAAACAACTTCCTTAACAAAGGACGAGAAAATAACTTTGGCAGTTAGAGGAAAAATTAAAGAAAATCGACTTGGGAAACTTTTGCTGTAAGAAGACTGTTTACTGTCTCCAATGAGCCTTGAAACGTAGATGTCTGAAAGATGTAAGCTTTTCACTAAATTTGAGATGGCAATTTGCTAGTGATGTGACGTCACATACCAGGTCGCCGATGTCGCTAATTTTTTTTGGCACGCAACAAAATAAGAGTAAAATTATTGCCACATTTTTATTTCAAAAATAATAATATTGTTACGAATTGCAGGACTCGAATTAAAATGCCGTTGGAATTATTATAGAGTTTATTAGAACTATAGAAACACATATAACACCGGTGCCCGGGTGAAGGTAAGGAAAGGAATGCTACGGTGGTTCGGGCATGTGGAAAGAATGCATGATGAAAGAATGACTAAACAGATATACAATGCAAAAGTGGATGGATGCAGAAGTCGTGGAAAGCCACGACACACCTTCATGATCAAATTGATCGTGTACTAGCGGAGGGTGATGTCAGGAGCCTTAAGAACAGACGAGTGTGCATGACAAGAGTTATGAATGTCAAAGAAGCAAGTGAGGTGTGTAAGAATGGGCCTAAATGGCGCTCTGTTGCTCGTGCCTACCCCGCAAGGGAACTGGCGTGTAGTTATGTATGTATGTATAACACCGGTACAAATATAACCGTATACAACAAAGCCAAACGAATCGGACACGAGCAGCACTAAGTTAGTTCGGGCGAGTAGTTGCCAACCGTCTTCTCTATTGAAATTTGGGTATTTTTGATTTTAATTACGTGTACTAGTCGCGAAAACTTAAGAAAATACTACACTAAGAAGTAAGACTTTGTATCCTCGTCGCAGCCCCTTTTGATGGCTTCTTATAATTATGGGAACTACTACAACTGCGGGCGCGATACATTTGCCGGGAGAAAGCAAAAAGACATGGAAGATGAAGCAAGCGAAATTTACCTCGTCACAAAACCATCGCTTTCTATCTGTGCAGAAACGGAGAAAGAACACAATTTCCTGTGGCCGGACGGCCTGTCGTAAGAGGAGACAAAACAACCCACAGCTAGGTGGTAGGATATTTGCCGGACTGGATGGCTATCACCCCTAGTTTAAAGTATGACGCCATAACAAGCTTGAGTTGTGTTCCGGCATCAGTGGCCAGGTTCCAGTCTCCCTTTAGAGAGCGGCAGTATATTGCTAGCACCTTTGGTGTTGCAAATGTCCATAGGCGATGGTAACCGCTTTCCATTATGTGGGCCGTCTGCCTGTCTTCTGAACTCGTGCAATAAAAAAAAATCGCCACACTGCACTCGTCCCCCGGGGGTTTCACACACTTCACTAGGATTTGATTCTGGCGAATTAAAATTATTTAATTAAATTATAAGCGATTTTATGTATATCGTGATCCAACTATATATGTACGGTGACAGCACTGACACGATGTATGACTTTTCTCTTGTTTGCACATTCTTCATTTAAGCTTTATTATTTTTCTTGATGGCGAGGATGGGGAGGGAAAATTTACAAGGAGATGTTCCTTGGCGCAACCAGCAACGCTAGAATAATATTGGCCGCTAAGATTGGTTGCTCCATATCTATACTAATAATATAAAGCTGAAGGGTTTGTTTGTTTAAACGCGCTAATCTCAGGAACCGCGTTTCCGATTTGAAAAATTCTTTCAGTATTGAACAGTACATTTATCGAGGAAGGCTATAGGCTATCTTATATTTTTTAAAAAATTAGGAATCCGTACTAAAAGTCCAATAATGTAACCCAAGGTGGAAAAATATGACCCGAAAAAATCCTTACACGGCGTGCGCTAAGAAAACTATTGATTATAGAACAAAAAAATGTACTACCACTTTACAGAACATATTATAATTGTCTACAAAAAATATCGCGTAACCATATGTCTAACTATTGTAGTTATCTCACAATAAGAGTTTTCTTATATTTTTTTTAATAATTAAAATGCCGTCGCTTCAGAAACTCTTTATTTTATACCTTGGTATTAATCCTTATCAAAATAAATTACTTCATATTCAATACGAATTCAATATCTTTCTAGAACTTTTTGAATTATTCAATTCGGACGTTCCATTCAAAAGATATCGCGATATTTAAAATGCAAGTATTAGTGTTGTAGCCAAATAGATGAATATATTGATTGATTGAATGCGCTAATATTAGGAACTACTGGTGTGATTTGAAAAATTCTTTCAGTATTGGATAGCCTATTTACCGAGGAAGGCTATAGGCTATATATCATCACGCTAAGACCAATAGGAGCAGAGCACCAATGAAGAATGTTTCAAAATCGGAGGGTTTTGAAAACAAATTCCATGCGGACTACGTCGCGGGCACAGCTGTTCTGTTACTTGATGATCTCTTATGAATTACTGTTGACTTAAAACGTATACTTTCGCACACTTACTCAAAACATATCCACTCACAAAACACACACTAATACACACACACGCAGGCAAGCTTGAACACATATCATTAATCTATACTCACAATTCCATATACATTATATTAATCTTGCATCTAGGCACGTAGTGTTTCTAGGTATAATATTATTCGCTGATTTTGTTATTTTGGTAATTCTCTGTGTTTAGCAAATAAAATGTTGTTTCTTCGGATTAAACAAACTGTTGTATTTGTAACTAGGATACGCCCGCGACGTGGTCCACGTATGACGGAATAAGCTAATTTATACGTGTCCTTACAACTTAAAACCACTCCCGGGAAATATCCCGCGGAATCTCCGGGATATAAAGTACAGCATATTTTAATTCCAAGAATTTGCTATCTATCAGCGGAAACCGCATCGAAATCGGTCTGGTAGTTTTTACGTGAATTCCGAACAAACAGACAAACACAAAAAAAATATTAAAAAACAAAAGACTACCACTATGACACAAAGATTATGCCTTCACAGCAATTCTTTTGAGTCATAAGTAGTAATTTTGATTAAATATTAAATTCCGTGATAATAGTACACCACGCACTGAGCAAGAAACATCCGAAGCGAACTTTATTGTAGCCCGCCACACAGGGTTTGTAGAGATCTGAAGGCGGGTCCAAATATTCTCATTTGCCCAATCCGATCATCATACCAGTATCGCCGATACGTATCATGATCGCCTATCTGGAAGTTGTGATGATACGCGATCATGATACGCAGTCTTGACACGCTACTCTGATACGATACACGATGCGGCCCGTATCATTCGTCGTACCTACTGCATCAAGCTTCTTATCTAGTTATTCTGGTGTATCTACATCACTAGTTAGTAAGTTTATATTGACTATGTTTTTGTTCTTCTCTTTGTCTACGTGTCATTTTGGTCAGTGGCATTATATTGTATCTTTCTTTTTAATTAAAATAAACAGTTTGTTTAATTAATATACTGACTGACTTCAAACTGTTTATTTTAATTTTAAAAAAGATACAATATAACGCGACGAATGATACGGTGATACAGATACAGCGATCGTGTACAATCCCCAATGTCGGGATTGCGGATAAATGTGGACTGTATTACTGCGAATTTATGCGATTCTATGCGAAAAACGGTGAGCTGGCCAGTGAGAACAAATCTTACAACGAGTAGTCAACTCACCTTGCGAAGAGCGGGTTTCAAGTCCCCGACTCCTTCTTTGTGGACACAATTTTAGTTCAAAACGAGTAGTTTTCACAGCACTCGCGACGAGGATGCAGCATTGACACACTGGATGGCGAAGGTTGCGAATTTTTTCATAAAATACGAAATAAAGTCTCTTTTGATGCGAATTCAACGAATGAAAGTTGCCGAATGTGTCCGTACACGACGGGCGCAGCGAGTGACTCTCGCCGCAATTTTCTACCCTCACTGGCTCACGCGACAAAAAATTATTTACTAATCTAACCCGAACGAAAACTGTCGCTAATTTAACAAATACGAATGAAATTAAACTATTTAATTTTATTTAATGCTAATTTATATAATAATAATAATAATAAATGTCCATGTTCCCTGAACATTGCGACGGGCAGATGCCATAGTCCCCATATTCCCAGACCCCTAGTACCATTAGCAGTTCACCACAATAGGCCGGTACTTTTTGTCCTCATTTCCCACAATAGTCCTACACTGGCCGGGGCTTGACCTTGGGTGCTTTACTATATGGTGTGGACAGGGATAATCGCCGGTCAGTGTCACGCCACATTTACATTAAATTTGTCAAGGGGCCTCTACGTGTTGGCCTTCCCATGGCCCCACGCAAGCCCCCCAAAAGTCCGGGCCATTTTTATGGCCTGTGGTCTTGAGAGACATACAATATAATAATAATAATCAGCAGACAAACACGCATATTGTAATATCGCCAAATTAAGCAAGTTACGCTTGTGTTATGGGTAATATACAACGTACTACTCTGGGGCCGATCCCAGACACCCATACCATAGTAAATAACGGAGAAAATACGTTTCCGAAATTTACTATACCATGAATCGAACCCGGAGCCTCTGCGTTGTAGTGAGGTAGGCCGGCAAAAGCTTAGCCCGCTCAACCTCAGAGGCCGTTATATTAAACTACTAATATAAGGAAACGGTTTGAACAGATCGGATTGGACAAATGATACGTATATAGACCCAGCTTAATGCAAGTACCAGGGTTAACTTTGAACGCTAATATAAAATTGTCATTTTATTGTTAAATAATCTTATATTCGCTGCACGTGTAATGTAAAATAAAATTCAGTTAATTTATTTCATTTTGGTTGTCGCAACCAAGTTGCCTAGTGCGTGGCCTGCCTTAGTGTAGTTTATCCAGCAGCGCTCAATGATAATAACGTAGCAAAGGTTGCCTGGAAGATATTGTTTTAAGCAATAAGGCCGCCCATTGTAATACCTTTTAGTATTTAAACTTATTGTGTATTTTTTCTCTGTAATGTCGGTGTTAGAGTATTGTTGTTGTTGTTGTTGTTTTTGTTTTTGTAGCAACAAAGTTAATCCGGTAGTTACTTCATGAGATTGTCGTAATTATTCGAAACCTTTGATATCTGATATAATCTGTGCTTAGAAACGAGCTCCTTTATTACTCATTCAGGTAACGGGAAAGTTTATAAGATTCTATTTTGGGATATCCCTATAGAATACAGGATTAGGATTTATGACATTTAATATTGCGGTGTTTGATGGTATTGTAGACGTTCTAGATATTACAATTGTTTACAACTGCTTAAGTTTTGTTCCTTTCTCTTTTAATGCGGTATTTGTACTGTACTATAAAGCGGAAGCCTTAGGATCCATTCCTGTCATAGGTATAATTTGTAAAGGAACTTTCCACTATGGTCTAAGAGTCTAGAATTGGCCCTCAGCATGTACATTGTAACAATATGCACATTAGATCAGAAAACTGACTAAGTGGTGCATGCGTTCCGGCCAGGATCGAACCCGCGCCCTTTGAGTTTGGGACGCGTGCGCTAACCAATACGCTACCACGACTTTTATTATTGTTACGATTACCACGTGCTAATAACGGTGAAGGAAAACATCGTGATGCAACCTGCACATCGAGATAACCGATGTGTCAAACCTGCCAAGCCGCCTTGGACAAGCGAAGCGGGTATACTGTCCGTTCCCCTATAATGGGAGGCCCGAACCCAGCAGTGGGACATTTATGGGCTGATATTATTATTTATATATGTACATTGTATGCTACCTGTGTTATAAGCGTTACTTATATGGCTCTAGTCAATGTAGCGCCCGTGTGCAATCCATGCCCTGGCACCCTATATCTCGGTCAAAATGATCACCAGTGAAAGGAAATTTGGGTACAAATGTTACAATTTTAAATGATGTCGGGAAACAATAGGTACACGTTCAAAATAAGAACTCACATAGAAATCGTGGACTGCAGATCCATAGGTCGCTGGTTCAGATCCGGCTCGAAGGACCATGTTTAAAACTTATAGTTTGGCAGACTGTAAATTGCTTAGCTGGTGTATGCGCGTATATCTATATAAAATGGAAACTACACTTCACTTGGACTGTATTTTATATTAATTGAATAGCAGATAATATTTCACATCAACAGTTCAATAGCAACTCACAATATTATTAGACACATGGGTTTATTATATAATAATTACGCTTCCATACAGCCAGTGTCTATATAGGTTTCCTACAATCGTATTGAAATAGGAACTGTTGTTTCATTTTCACCTATGATACAATTTGTTGTGTGGAATAGAGAAGGATACACAATTTTATTTCATTCACTCCCAAGTTGACCTATAATTGAAACAAAAATATGGTAAAGAAGCATTCTTTTTTCCTTGCTTCTATTTATGGGAGTTCTTCTTTTGAGGCTACAGGCGTAAAAAGCATTTTTTAGGAAGGAAGACGTTAAAAAATCTTTAATTAAAACCTTTAATTATCTGTTCTAAATCTGATTTGAGGTTCAAACAAAAGTTACTGTATAGAGTAAAGAGGCCGCTAGTGGCGCGTCTTGTTTAGCTACCGCGCTTGGTGTCGGCCATAACACGGGTGCAGGGTCTTTGAGAGCGTTGGCGCCGCGAGCGATGCATGTTTCTTGGAGGCATCGCCAGCGGCAGTCGCGCCCCCTAAGACCCTGTGCCCGAGTGCCCTTCACATCCTGCACTATAAGTAAAGTCGACACTGGTTACTTACTTACCTTGTTAATATATAAATAAATAAATAAATAATCGGCAGACAAACACACCTATTGTATATCTCCCCAAATTAAGCAAGTTACGCTTGTGTTATGGGTAATATACAACGGACTACTCTGGGGCCGATCCCAGACACCCAGACCATAGTAAATAACGGAGAAAATACATTTCCGAAATTTACTATACCAGGAATCGAACCCAGAACCTCTGGGTTGCAGTGAGCTACGCCGGCAAAGGCTTAGCCCGCTCAACCACAGAGGCCGTCGTATAATATATATAATATATGTTATTGTCTTCCAATCATCAATATATACATATACAAAGATTTTGTATGAACGATTTTTGAGTATGAAATAAATTCTCAGAGCTCTACTAACTTTATCCTCTAAAACTCTCTCTTTTCTTTCAACAAACCCCAATTATTTGGGGTCGGCATAATAATCGATTGACGATCGAATCGATTACCCCCTACCCAGTTCATTCTGTCATCCCTCGAATACAAAACCGTGCGGACGGAGCGCCGAGACAGGCTGACTTATATATTTATATACGTTTTATCATTCTTATAATTATTTTATTATTTACTAAATTTTGCCCCGCGGCTACTCCGTGTGTCAAACCCTAGGCGGTAGCTTATTTTACGAACCTATAAACTTAATTCAGTATTTCTACATTATATAATATAATTACATATAAATAATAAAGAAACTAAGTTCATATAGTCTACACGACTGCCCAACATAACATAGAGGAAATTCGAAGCCAACTTGATGCGAAGTATAGTACAATGAATGACTTGTTGTTTATGACAACGTAGATATATATTTAGTATTTAGTATATATATATATATATATATATATATATATATATATATATATATATATATATATATATATATATATATATATATATATATATATATATATATATATAGTAGTATTTATATTTAGCCAGGTGGTAGGGCATTTGCCCGACTGGATGGCCACCACCCCTGGTTTAAAGTATGTCGCCATAACAACCTTGAGTTGTGTTCCGGCATTAGTGACCAGGTTCCAGTCTCCCTTAAGAGAGCAGCAGCGTATTTGTAGCAGCTTTGGTGTTGCAAATGTCTATAGGCGATGGTAACCACTTTCCATCGAGTGGCCCGTCTGCCTGTCTGTTGAACTCCTGGAATAAAAAAATAAAAAAAAGTGAATTGAAAAATGCGATTGCAGCGCCATCTATTTTGCTAATCCGTATATTTTAAAGAAACGACGTCATTTATCGAGATAAAATGTATCAGTGTTAACTTGGGTCATAAGTCAGCCATATGTCCAAATTCCAAAAAGGATGTATTCGCTGCGCACTTTTTTTCGCTATTTTCGTCTCTCCCACGGAAACGACGTCATATATCGAGATAAAACGTATCCTATATTCCGGAGCGTAACTCCGGAATATAAGCTAGCTTTACGTCGAGTTTCATTTAAATCCGTTCAATAGTTTTCACGTGATACTCTAAAAGACAGACAGAAATAAAGACAGAGAAAAATTCTAAAAATTGTGTTTTCGGAATCTGCTAGTCCGAATTGCCCCCCTAATTTTTTTCACATTCTAATCGCATTATACAAACTCTAACCATGTACAGATTTATTATAGTATAAAAGATACATAGATTCACTTCAACTTTAGTCGGATACAGATTATCATCACTCCGACTTTGGTTCCATGCATATGTCGAAGTAACTCTCTAAGGTGAATAATAATTGTGGGAGAATCATAATCTGTAATTAAATGTATAATTATTAGATCGGAATTCTTGTAGAAGAAGCACGCTCAGAATAAACACGGTTCATAAACGAGTATTCTCTGATAATAATAGCTTAGCTGATCTGTGTTTGGCTATTATACTGTGAAATTGCCGTCAGAAGTTTGATAAAGAATTAACTCGCCAGTTTCGAACTACCTATTGTACTAATTGTTGTGTGCATTAATTGAGTGCAAAGAATAGAGGGTACTTACGGTACTTTATAGTTTTGTGTCACTAGCTACGCAGACCAATATACGAGTTATATCATACCGGATGTTTCATTCTCTTTACAAGATACTACACTAATGAAATTATAAATCATGCTTATGAGAAGTGTTGAATTTTTTATTTAAGTAAAACTTCTTTAGAGTCGTTGTTATTTGAAACTCGATTAAACGAAAAAGCGAAATAAATAGAGATAAACATATAAATCTATAGGACTAAGCCTGCGAGAGAATGAGATAGAATACATTATATTTAACAATTTAAACACCGCTCATACAGATAGAGTTGGAAATGTTTTGAAGTTTTTCATTAATACTTCAAACTTCCTGTTTTAAAGCTTTAATATAACGATATAATATAATATGAAATGTGACGTCACGAACCCTCCCACCCTTGGTCAGACTTTGTTTCACTTCTACTGCGTGTGTACTGCACACACACACATGTTTTTTTAATTTTCAATAATTAAATCAATTGGATCAGGTTCCTATAATTTATATGGGAAAAGGATAAAATAAAATTAAAAATCAGTACATTAAAAATGTCAACATTTTATTCATAAATCAGTATAAGTACTTACATTCATGTTAATTATACAGTTTACAGTACAAAGATCATTTAGACGAATATTCTAATCTCATACAAAAATATGCCTCTCATTCAACCATCTTCTTGTACTTTCATTTCCATCGATTTCAATACAATTTTGGGAAGAAAGGACATTTTTAACATTCAAGAGGATTCTTTTGTATAGTATGACTGATTTTATTATTATACCTTATTAAAATTTCAGAGAATCTCATTTTATAAAAAACTTGAAAGCAATTGGGCGATGTGAATATAATGACATTTTAGAGGTATTAAACGCGGCATTTTATGTGATTTCTATTTTGAAGTTTCTCTCTTCTTCCGCGATCACTACTAAAAAGTGGCCGAAACGTCAAAATAAAATATCAGATACAACCGCCACGCTTTTTTTTATTGCAGGGGTTCAGCAAATGTGCAGACGGCCCACTTGATGGAAAGCTGTTACCATCGCCTATAGACATTTGCAACACCAAAGGTGCTACAAATGCGCTGCTGCTCTCTTAAGGGAGACTGGAACCTGGTCACTAATGCCGGAACACAACGCAAGATTGTTATGGCGACATACTTTAGACTAGGGGTGGTAACCATCCAGTCCGGCGAAAGCCCTAACACCTGACTGTGGGTTGTTTTGTCGCCTCTTACGACAGGCCGCCCGGCCGCAGGAAATTGTATTCTTTCTCCGTTCCTGCACAGATGAAAAAAACTGTAAAAACGTATTTTTATTATGTTTACTATTCACAAAAACTTAAATATTTTTATTTAAGCCAAAATAACTAGAATACATGACGGCATGTATACCTATTACAAAGTTTCATTTCTGCTTTTCAATTTAGATTAATTAATCAACCAAAGTGATACGTACAAACGTGGACTTAATTTATCCAATGTCATTAATATCGTCGTGTCCTTTCAGTTCTGTGTCTTTCATCTAAATTGATTCAATTCGGTTGATCTGTCTAATATTAACATCATCATACCCTATCCAACGATTAATTTTACTTTTGACGTTTGTATGCCCATCAACAGCGCGTTCCATTAGTAGCTCACAACGCCCAAAATGCTCCGTTAGCCGTTCCACAAGGCGACCGCGGTCGTTGTGGTCGTGGCGAAAACGTCACTAATCACGTCATCATTTTCGATCACACAGCGCTCACAACGACCCATGTCGAGAGGTGGGTCGAATAACCGTTCCACTTCTGTTTACGATTGTAACGCCGGCAAGCCAGTGGAACGGGAATTATCGCGGTCATGAAGATGCACATTTATGACAGTAAATTTCACATGTCACAATCGTCATACTTCTTAGTTCCAAAAGAGACGTAGTAGTGCCGTTCTTTGAGCAATCTAATGCATAGACTATAAACTATCGTTATCATATCAAAATATAATCGAAATTAATCGTTTTCAAAAGAAAAAGTTTTAATTAAAAGCAAAAAGCTCGGCATTTATTTAGATTTATAAGTCATACTCTTCCTTTTATTTCACTTTTAAGTATAAACATATGAGTTATTTATTACGCAACACAATATTTTTAGCAAATGATATGCCAACACCAAATTGATTAAAATGTATTGACAAAGAAACTCGATTTTTATTAAAAATCGAAATGGCAATACTTTAGGGCATCACGGAATGTTCAATTATCGACCTGTCAAAAGTAAAATAAACCGTTGGACAGGGTATAGCAATTTTGTTACTATTTATACTATCCTTTGATACGCAGCCCGTGCTGACTGACGGTTTCAAATCGTATTGGAATAAACCTGGCTTGGGTATTGTTTTTTTTTCAATATTTTTTTTATTCGTAACAGTATTAATATTGTAAACAAAACAAATTAAAATAGTTTGTGACTAATTCAGGTATTGTAAAAATCAATCTGTCATACTATACTATAATTATAAAAAGAACTTACACATTTAACATACATCCTTAAGTTATATATACCTATAAACATTTCTTATAATAAACATTTGGCTTACAAACTGTATAGGTAATAGCAAGGAGATAATAGGATTTTTAAACTGAAATATTTCACGTACGTAATATATGCTCAAAACTTCCTTTGAGATTCAGCTTTTGAAATATCGAACTTAGATAACAGTTTGCAGTTGTAAACAAGCAAAATACTATCAATATTTTATTCAATTATTTATTTTAAAATAGTACATACCTAGGAAGAAATCATAGTACTTGATTTTAATTTGTTTGACTCTCCAACTCTTGATATATAATTAGTAAGTATAAGCCATTATGATACTTTTAGGTATACGCCCTTCACAATAAATGTAAATTTAGGAAAATAAAAACATGTCTCTATATGCAGCTGTCAATCTAGTATTTTAAAACTGTCACCTATCATTTGAGTCAGCGCCACAAGTCCCACGGAAAATAAAGGAACTAAAAGTGGCAGCTACGCTATTTGATAGAATTTTGTTTTTAAAGCAGCCAGAAAATAAATTTACAGTTTTAATTATGAAATATTTTAAAATAGAATATAATATATTTATTTCGTAATGCATGTACAGAGATGTTGCGGTTGTTATAGTATCACTGCATGCAATGTAATTTTGTATTTATTATTCAGTAATTACCTCTATTGATTTACGGATTAGCAAGTGATTACTCTGGCAGGATTAAGCACGGCGATTGCAGCGCCACCTCTGTGGGACTTCTTTTGCGGCGCAAACTCTACTGTCCTTGTTGCTCTTTGACTTATAAATGGACGACACGTCGTTCTTAATAATTTCCAATTTTTATTTGAGTACCATATAAATAATTATATTTTATGATATGGATCATTTGATATTTTTCTTAGGGTTTTTTTTTATAATTAATATTATTATTACAATAATATACTGTTTAATTAATTTATTTGACGAAGCAAAGATATATAAAGCTACAAATTACCCTTAAAGGTCGTTGACCCTGAAATTTTTGATATTAATTTGGACAGTTTAGTAGAAAAGTAGGAATAACATCGATAAGTACTAAATGCTTATAATTACACATAAACGGTTGTAACAATACATTATAGAATTACTATATGAAAAAGAAACAATCGCATTGAATTTTAATATTTCGTCAACATTAAACACTCAAGCGACGCAAATATGCAACCCTCAGTGAGAGTTATATGTGTGAGCCGTTTGCTGTTCAAACGCTTGGACCGTGGGCTCCTGAGGCCATGAGCCTCTACAATGATATTTCAAAACGACTTATTGACTCTTCGGGAGATCAGAGGGCTGGTTCTTACCTCGGACAAAAGATCAGTATAGCGATCCAGAATGGAGCCAGCCTTCTGGAAACCTAAGCTCAGTATTCTACTTATATTCTTAGGGGATTATAAGTAGAATTCCATATAATTTATCTTTCCACTGTACTAATTTATAGTTGTAATGTATAATAATATTTAATTATACATATATATTCAAATAAAAATAATATACAAAATCGGAATGTTAACAGAAATTATATTATATTTCAAACGAGCTTATAATTATTATTTATTGATATTGAATAACTTATAAAACTTTAAGGGAGATCAATATTATTTTGAGTATACTTTGATAAACATAATAATATACAATTATTACTTCATTTTTTTATAGTTTTAACACGATTTAAAGCTTCTTTTTATCTTACTAAGATTTATAACATACAATATTTATTCATTATATATAATGTTATACAATTTTATATTCTGTATAAACAAAACCAACTTTCAAAGTGATGCATGTTATATTAATATATTATATATTTTTTCAAAACTACATTATTGTCAAATACTGAAAGAACGTTTGTAACATTCATGATATCAGATTAATAAATATTACACTTGTGCAATAATTTTGTAGTGAAAAAGTATAATAACACAATATATTATAATTATTATATATTTGAAAGTTATATAGAATTCAATGTTAATTCGCATTCAATTTAATGCAAAAAGACAACAACTATACAACATTTAATATCTTACTATAATTTATTTTTACATGTTATTCTTGAATTAGTCTTGATAATAGTGTGCGTATAAAATAATTATAGTTGCGCATTCACATTTAAAATATTTATAATAATACAATGCGCAGCTAAATTGTTTTTTTATAGAAAATTCAAGAACCTGAACGACACTATTGTGATGGATTATATGTATTTTGGAACATTTTCTCTACACGTTACTGAAAATTAATATAACTACTACATTAAATTCTTTTCTCTACAGCAACAGATTCTAATACTATATCTAAACAACTACATTCAATACCACTTATATACGAACGTATAATATGTATATAATCTCTACAATAAATGGACATACAACCGATTTCCTCTAATCACATTTACTTATAGTAAAATGACGTCAAACAGATGTTTATTACTTATTTTTTATCTTTTAAAGAAATCTTAAAAGTTCTTTAACAAGAACAAGAAAAGCAATTATGAATAAAGCAGTAATAACTTGTCTTTTAAATTAGATAGATCTTTTATGATATTAACTTCTACTAAGTATATTAACTTACAAATTGAATCGTTTCACAGAAAACGTATTTGGAAAACCTACATATTTCTAATTTCACAGAAAATTTTATGTTGTATTTGACTTCAGAATTCAAGAGAGAAATGATTATGGATTTGACCTGAATAGAAAATACGAGTAAAAAAATAAAGGAATGTATGGCTTAAAAGTCTTTGATACTAGGACATAGAATCTTAGAAATGTATTACATATATTTCACATATTATTAATAAGTCATACACTTAAACAAGCTGATATAAATTTAAGCGAGAGTTTTTAATGCAGCCAAATTATTCAAATTGTAATTAAAATGCTAATATCTAACAACAATATGTTAAGAATTGCGCTTAAAATGTAGTGACGCAATAGAATAGCACACAAGCACAGAGTCTTCTGCTTGTTACTTACTCTCCATAAATGATACATTACCTAGTTTCCATGTTTCCAATATCAATCGCGCGACGTCGAGTGCCTATGTTGCATTTTATTGTTTGTCACACGACGTCATGCGGTGTCATCATAACTAATAAGACTATTTTAAAAATTATATTGGCCACTATCAAGAAATTCATATTTTTGATTTGGCAATGAATGTGTCGTGAAATAATAATGGTCATGGCTAAATTCAATCTTAACATTTTCTAGAAATATTAAAAAGAAAATGAATAACTATACTGGTATTTTTAAATCAACTCAATAATAATGCTCACTCTATATAGAGTGTAGATAGATAACTATTTTCTTATACACTAAAACATGGAGTAGAAAAAGAAAAAAACATATGTATAATGCCCGATGAGCTATATTCTAGGGTTATGGATTGATAGTGTAGTTTTTTACCGATTTTTTAAATTCTTGATACAAAACTCAAAACAAAAGTCAAGCAGCTAATATAATGGACTAGTCTGTTTGACGGTAACTTAATTTTTGGCATCACGAGACCTGCCTAAACGAATTAAACTTTAACATGAGCTACTTAGAGCTGTTTTTCGTCTCTACAGCGACACCACTGTTCTTATTAACTTCAGTCGTCGGGGATTCGCCTCTTCATCTGTAAATATATTTTCACTTAATAACAAGTTTGAAAGTATTAACTAAGGCGGTGGTCTGTTACATGCTCTGTAGAATGCGTATAGTGTAACGCTCGACGCAGCTGACGAACGCTCATTATGGAAATGCACTAACTACACTGGCACCAAAAACAACCCTCTTTACCAGAAACTGCTATAACATATGCATTCAATAACTATAATAAAATTCCAATCCACATAACAGTTTAGGATAAATAAATTTAAAATTCAGTTATAGAAATGGCTCTTAAATAGAATGTGTTACACGGTGGACGAATTCCTCAATTGTAAATAAATACCTTCCTTGACTTATGAATGTTGTTATTATTATTACTATTATTTTTTGACATTTATCAGTAATTTTTTTTATGTTTCATTTAACATTTAAAATTTAATAAAATTTATTATAAATATTTGTATGCTCCTATGTCAGCAAAACATGTGTACACTATAACATTTATGCCAACTGTTTAACCATGTTTTGAACAAACAAATTTGATTTGATTTACAGTAATCTCTCTCAGATGCATGTCGTGACGCACATACGGTATGCGTGGCTTTCACCGCGTCGTAATTCGTAAGCATTCAAGCCTAAAAGTTTTTTCAATTAATATTTCCGAACATACAGAGTGCGCGGAAAAAACTGAGATGCTTTTAAATGTTTCCAGAGGGATCATTGGTGTAACGCCAACCCCACGCCGACAGCGGCAAACAACGTACAACAACCACCAACACCAACATACAACATACGACTGATGCTAAACGCTGCTAGATTTAGCGGTAAAAGTATTATAAAAAAAATCATCTTAGCTTAGTGACCAAAATGCATCTTATTCTAATGACTTGCATTCAAATTCCGAATTAATAAAATAAATAGTCCTTAAGTACGATTGTCTTGATGTCTACGATTGATTGATGGCTATTATTTTATATCTTATTTAACTGTATTAAAGTTCTAAATTGTATAGTCATATACAACGGTTAGCATATTTCATTTCGGTTTAACACTTTTTCCGTCGGAGGACCTCGTTCCAATAAATTCGTAAGGTCGAAGAATATCGGGTCAAATGGTGAATTAAAAAAAATCTTACCTTCCATTCAAACAGCTAAGTGCCACGTTCTGCTGGTCAGTGGTAGGCAGCGTGATATTTGTAGGCAGGCTCTTATTTAATGGGTACCACTGAGCTACAGGCTTGCGAGGGTTGTCCAACATCTCCAGCCAATGATCGCGTCCTATTCCGATTAAGGATGAACCGATGGCTGTGCACCCGATCAGCTCGTTTGGGCTGAGTCTGTGGAAAAAAACACGTTGCAGAATCATCTGGAATACAGCTGTTATTTTTTTTTCCTTTCACCGGACGAACAAGATTTATCTGGCTTTGTTTAACTTTCTTTTCTGGGATACTATTTTTATATATTTTTTGTCATGTTTTGTCTTTTTATTCCTTTTTTCTTTATTATCTGTTTTTAATTACAGCTGTTAGAGCTGCCTCAATCTGTGGTATCACCATGCTCTCACGGAATATCGGCGTGAAACGATTAGCATTGAGCTAATCGTGTTTCGTGCGATGAGTGGGAGTTGCGATGGCCCATTTACTCCTCTTCCCCCTATCCCATCTCACTATTCCAATTTCATATCCCATCCAGTCTATCCCATTCCTCATGTCTGATCCCTCTATCTCATCTCCCTATTCGATCTTCTTGATCCTATAAGCTAGCAACGCATTGGTTTATTATATGGTAGGATTCCCCTCCAAGACAAACCCCTTTCACTTTCTTGATATAAAATTTTTCTGTCCTTCCAATATCCTCCCTCCCCTTAAGAATGTGTTAGTAGAGACTATAAGAATCTTTTAGAAACAGTGTAAACTAAGTGAAGTAACAATAAGGGCCACTTGCATAAGGTTGCTTAAATTTATTTAAGAAACACAACACCCTTAAATTCAATTAGCGTCTTGCACAACGCAAAATTTGCCGCTAAATATGTTTAAAGAACTGTTTTGTATAAAACGTATTTAGGCAGTTTAATATGATTAAGTAATTTTATTTAAAGGCAATCGTTATGCAAGCGGCCTTAAGTGTAGTGTTCGGCCTCTGACCAAACCCTTGTCAGAGACACCAGTTTTGACTATGAAAAAAATTTCAATAGTGAACGTTATTTTAAAACATTTGTTTGAAAGTATTTTTGAACATTTACAACCTCATGTTTTTCCAAACACCTATAATTCACAAGTTAGAAGGGAGGACAGTGTTAACAAATCCTAGTAACCTGAAAAAAGTTCATGAAAAACTTCGTCATGAATATTCAGCTAGTTGATAAGTCAACAAACTCATAGTAACATTAAATTGACTTTGGTTAAACAAATTTTAAATTGTACGTAAATACTCCTTTAATGCAAGCGTTAATTAATACGAAATAATATTTATAGTTAAAGAAACGTATATCAAACATTGCATTCAATTAAAATAGAGTAAATAAATCAATACAAGCTAAATTTCTAATAACTTTGTGAATGAAATGAATAATTACATTTTGTGAAATCGTCAACAACTTTTCTAATTGATAATAGACTTGGAATGACAAATGATTGAGAGTATTAAAAAGTTGCTTAGCCAAGAAAATTCGTTAGAAATTTAATTAATAACCAAGATATTTGAAAATACTAATGACGCGACGATGTCGTGGATACATACATAGAAATAACATTAAAAAATTTGCAGTGTCAGACAGTCAATGTTGCTCAGAATAAATATAGTGTATAAGTTTAAAAAAATAAAAAACCGGAAACTCGACTGTAGCGCCATCTACCGGATCTCATTATGAATCTGTAGGGTGTTGAAGGGTGGTGCGTCGTTAGCAGCATAATCTTCCAACACCGAATGACATCCACAAATAAGGAGTTGATAATTTTAAGCTGTTGTTATGAAAATTTATTATACATACATACATACATACATAACTTCACGCCAGTTCCCTTGCGGGGTAGGCACGAACAACAGAGCGCCATTTAGGCTTATTCTTACACACCTCACTTGCTTCTTTGACATTCATAACTCTTGTCATGCACGCTCGTCTGTTCTTAAGGCTCCTAACATCACCTTCTGCTAGTACACGATCAATTTGATCATGGAAAGTGTGTCGTGGCCTTCCACGACTTCTGCATCCATCCACTTTTGAAAATTTATTATATAATATTAAATTAAACAAACACACGAGAAGAATATATTCCGATTCGCAAGACGGTATTTACGCATGACACTTCACAAGGTCATTGTGCTGCATTGCCGATTGAATGAATCGGGTGCGGGCGATACCCGACGCGTCGCGCAGGTGTACCCGGGCGCGCGGCGGGCTGCGCTCGCGCATCGTCGTCATTCATGTATGTATCTACGACATGCTGAGACGACAGTTTCATTATTTTATGTAACGGAAGGCCACAAATCTAAAGTTCTAAACCATCCGAGACCGACTCTAACATATAAAAAAATTCAAAATCGATCCTGAGGCTTAATAAGAGTTTAGTGACATACACACGACACGAAATATAGTGTTCTATATCATCTAGACACTTGTAAGATACTAATTATAGTGTGAAAACTAATAATAATTTTAATAAAGAATGCATTAATATAAGAATTTGCCAATACGATTTCGATACAAGTAATGAATTTTGTAGGCATAAATGAAACATTCCACGTTGCTTTAACTATATATGTTCTAATGAAAATAATCTCAAAAATATGTCATTTTCAAAGTACATGATTTATGGATAATTGTTAATCTATTTATATAAATTCTATTTTTTTCATAAAATGACTTTCTAAAAATTAAAGCAGTAGACAAATTATATTGCATTTATTTAGCTACAATCTTGACCACCCATTTAGAAGAAAATTTTAGAACTCGTTTATAATTGGAATATCCTTCCTACCTACCTTCTTGATTTTGTACTAATGTACGGTGTTATACTGTGATACTCGTAACATATCAAATAGCTTGTTAATTGTATAAACATTAATTGAAATAATTTCTATAATGACATTTTGAAACTATATTATCATTTTTGTAGTACGTCGTTTTTAAATGTTTCAAATACCAATCAATATCTCTAATCCCGATATATCGGATAATTTGAAGTATCACTTACATAACGGTATCAGATACATGCCTAATTTTAATCTCGCTGTTACCTCGCAGAACTTACCTGTCATAATCAATGACCTTCACCAGCAGGGTAACATCGAAGACGTTCTCTGAAGGCAAGTCGAAGACCAAGGCCTCGTTATAAACCGGGCAGAGTGTGTTCTTCTTTACAGTGGTCTTCTTCTTCTTTATACGCTTCCCTTGGCAGATGAGGCAGATTTTCACGTAAGGATCTGGACAAAGAACATAAAATTCAGATTCAAAGGTTTATATTCAAATTTTGTTCTGCTGAAGAACATTTTTTAAAAGTCATATAACTTAAAAGATGAGTTTACTATCTCTCATGGAGTTAAAGCTAAACTAAGTTAAAGTTAAAACTAAATAGAACATCAAAGAAAAGAAATTTTAGTGTCATGTTTAGATGACAAAAATAAACTAAAAATTTTAAGGACATATATTTTTTTATAATTTATTTTCCAAAAATATGCTTACATTCACATACATTAGAAACATTTGAACTGTGGCACAGAAACCTCATAGGTTTATTCGTGCCGCAGAGAGTCGTGTACACAATATTGTTATATCAATAATAGGAGCAGAGGCGAGTATTGTTATCATCATTCTAGTGTTTATTATTTAACTACAGAAAAATAATTCACTTTATATGCACTCTAGGTGCATTATATTATGTTGCCCGACGATCTCCGCAAGGTCACCGGTAGGGGCTAGTAAAAATAGGATATAAGTCCTAAGGTTTGGGATATGTGATATATATATATGCGTCCGATTATAAGCTTAGCGCCATTGCCACTCCTAATCAGCAATATTCTTGCCACGGGTTGTCTGGAAGAGATCGCTTTTTGGCGATAATACCGCCCTTTGTAGACAATTAGTATAATACTAGTTCGTAAGTTTTCTGTAATGGTGTACAATAAAGTGTTATCTATCTATCTTAAGCGAAAGGCTCTCGTGCGACGACCGCGTAACGTCCTCACGGACAGGGTCGACGTTATTACAAAACGGCTGGCCCGGTTCAGCCCGCCCGCAGTTAGGACGGCAGGCTGGCGGGCACCGATAGACAGATACAGAGGCGGCGTCTCAGAAGCCGCTAATCAAGATCTACCCACGTTCCCGCGAGGGACGCCAGGAGACATAGCCCCCCATAGCATAGACTAGGGCTGTTGCTGGGAAGTTTCTTTCGTCGTTTCTTCTCTCCCAGCCATAACACGTTGCGAAACGATAGTATGATAGCATAGGCCGCCGCGAATCGCCGATCCCGGTCCGCCGGTATCCTCCCTCTCAGGCTTTATATTTAGCGGACGAAACGCTATGCTTCCTCTTTCATCATACGCACCGCTGAAGAGTGGAACTCTTTACCGTCGTCTTTTCCTAAAGAATACAATCTAGGTGTCTTTAAGTCTCGCGTTAACAGGTATCTTCTAGGTAAGCGTGCTCCACCTTAGACTGCATTTCCGCCTGACGTCAGGCGCAATGTCAGTCAAACGCGAACCTATTCAATATAAAAAATATATATATATTACCCGTCGCCCTTTCTCAATTAGTACATTGTGTCGCCCTCTAGTCGGCATCGTTAGATTCATCTCCCTTTCATGGTAACAGTCCAGCCGAGGTAAACCCCCTAGGGAACCCCGGTATAGTTGTGAGATCATCGGACCAACATCATAAAGTCAAGTACAATTAAAAAAAATGTGATACATATTTTATCGATCCGTTTAATGTCAGCATAACAACTAAAACTCAGAAGAAACATTTCGTATATAAAGCCTTGTTAGAATCGTAAAACATTCCGAGAAATCCAACACTAATAAATCTATTTTTTATTAGAATCGACGTAATTTTGCTGTTTTTCTCCAAAACCAACTAACCTCGTTAGCTGGGTATGTATTTTTAATGGTACATTTTTTTATTTAATATAATATCTTCAATGATTGTAATAATAGGTGGTCTTGTTTATTTCGCAGAAATATCTGAGCATCCGAATCCTTGCTTCGCGATCGATGCTAACACTTGAGCGACGGGTTCAACTTCCAAGTAATCGTTATTACGTTTTTCTAAATAAGCCTCTTAGGTTTGTAAGAAAAAATATTGGAGTAATTGATATAGTAGAGAAACAGATTCAAGGTAAAATAATATATTAAATAATATCGTACGTTGCTCCGTGAGGCAATACTTTTCCTAGTATCTTATTATCTGTTATTATGTTTATCCATGCATTCAAATAATATTTCATATTGTTATCATTTTATTATAAGGATGATTCTATCACAAAGAGGTGAATGAAATATTACTATAGATATAAGTTAACGTGATTTAAATCTTCCAAAAACATTTTTTAAACTTTTCTTTTAGAATGACAAAATGAGACTTAAAGATAATAAATAACCAGTAGAAGTGTCTTGGTTATCAGTCTTGCATTTCAATTTTTTTATTTTATTGCAGGAGTTCAGCAGACAGGCAGACGGTCCACTTGATGGAAAGCGGTTACCATCGCCTATGGACATTTGCAACACCAAAGGTGCTACAAATGCGCTGCTGTTCTCTTAAAGTAGACTGGAACCTGGTCACTAATGCCGGAACACAACTCCAGGCTATTATGGCGGCATACTCTAGACCAGGGGTGGTAGCCATCCAGTCGGGCAAATGCCCTACCACCTGGCTGTGGGTTGTTAAGTCGCCTCTTACGACAGGCCGCCCGGCCGCAGGAAATTGTATTCTTTCTCCGTTCCTGCACGGATAAATGACGTAACTTCAAATCCTGCACGAGGAAAGCTTGCACCACGCACTACTTTGGCAGTTCATCTGACCAAATATGCATATTGTTATAATTACTCCGTGCTGATCGGTGAAAGTGAAGAAATATCGTAATGAAATATACATTTCAAGATATCCGATGATAAAACCCACCAATAATCCGTGGCGGGTACACTCTCCGCTTCCTTAATAATGAGAAGGACTTATAAAATGTTATAGTACAGTAGAATCTCATTAATCCGGCACTAATATAAACTAGGGGGTGTGGGATTATTGGATTGTATAGAAAAATTAATAATATATACATTAAATAAAGGATGTTGCCGTGTACTTGACATATTTAGCTACATCATTTTCAACTTGAAAACATCAGGTAAATATATACGTAATAATTTTTGAGGTTATACTGATGCCAGTGCGAGAAGTGTGGAACGAGAGTAGGAGACGTGAGCGGAGGTTGTCGAATTATTGGACGTACCGGACTACTGAAGTGCCGGATTAGTGAGACTCTACTGTAATTACACAAGAAAAACAAAATCTATCTTGTTCTAGAGCAGGTATGGGCAACATTTGACATGTTGAGGGCCAAACTTTAGCGTGCAAATACGTTCGCGGGCCGCGTTTAAAAGTACTTAGTGCATTTTAAAGTAGTGATAATATCTTTTGCGATAGATATTAGACATGAAATAATACGACAATGTTATTATAGTACAATTTATTAAAATAACAAAATGAAATTTTAAAAAATGGTACATTATAATTAAATAGTTAAATTTGCATTTGTTACAAACTACGAAAGTTAAATACACCGAAATCAATGAGACACTTGAGCTTGAATTTGGGAAACTAATTCATCGATATTTGGATTAATTCCACTGATACAAAGACGTAAAGAATTTTCCTAATTATCGTCAGTCAGTCTTGTACGATGTGTTGATTTATTAACTTTCATCAATGAAAAGAACTGTTCGCATTTATAAGTACTGCCAAACGCACAAATCAATCTTCTTGCGAATTTTCTAAGCTGCGGAAAATTGTCTTCTTCTAGGCATTTTTTGTAGAAATCGCACAACTCTATGTCTTCAAATTCAATATTTTTTTAATTGGGTTGTTTCAAAATGTCTTGCGGGCCGGATCATATCTTACAGCGGGCCAGTTGTTGCCCATATATGTTCTAGAGCATAGTCTTCCGTGCAGGAACCGAAGACAGAATAACAATTCTTACTGCTGGGAAACCGGACAAAAGCGGAGAGAAAACAACCCACAGCCAGGGAAAGGGTATCTGTCTAGCGTATGCCACCATAATAACATTGAGTTGTGTTCCGGCATCAGTGGCCAGATTCCAGTCTCCCTTTAGAGAGCAGCAGCACATTGGTAGCACCTGTGGTGTTACAAATGTCCATAGGCGACGGTAACCACTTTATGGTCACTCTGTAATGGAATAGAAACACATCCTAATCGATTTTGTAATGTGAAATCTGTGTACAGCACATATATCTCAGTACGTATGAGTGGATACATACATACATTTTCGTGCCATTTAACTCATTGTGTTGAACACAATCGCTTTGTGTATAACAACAAAGAGTTGGTTGTTGATAGGACCCGACCCTGAAAATCGTAGAAAGGTTTCCACGTGGCCAAATCCAGGTAGAAACGAGGCGTTTTGTTCGTCTCGTAATTATTTTGAGACGAGAATTAAAACGAAACCTGAATAATTTAATAACTCGAAAGTTTTGTAGGCGGTAACTAATAAGCGCTTTATATTCCTAATAATGTAATATTATATAATAATACTAACAGCCCATAAACGTCTCACTGCTGGGCTGGCTGGGTGGTGAAAGAAAACACAGTGAGGAATCCTGCATATCAAGATAACCGATGTGTCAAATCCGTAAATTCGCCTTGGACAACATTTATGGACTGTTATTATTATTTCATATATTTACTCCTATTCAAAGATTTTACATTTTGTAAAAAAGATCATACAAAAACATTTTTTTATAAAAAAGTACAAACAGATATTAAAAAAAACATCTAAAATTAAATTAAACAAGTGGTCGCCAGTGGTCGAAATTCGACCACAATAATTAATGTCAAAGACTTCTATTATCAAAGATATACTTCTATTATGATAGATTTCGCCAAGGCTACAGTGTTAATTTGACTTGAACAATAAGCAAAAGAGATAAATAAATAAACAAAACAGTTTATACATGCGAGTGTCTATCAAATACATGGTAGTGTGTGTATTGTTTTTTTATTGATTTAATGTATTTTTTTATGCATAATTTAAAAAAATATTAGCATTCGTCACTTCTCTATATAAACTATAAGTCTGCGAAATTTTATACTCCTCCGTCCGCGCAATTTTCGTAAAAAGGGGTACAAAGTTTTTACTTCACGTATTAATATATAGTTAAAATATATTTAGAATATTTTTAGGCTATAACTTTTTCTGTGTTTTCTATAATAGCGTACAATAAAATGTTATCTCTGTCTCTCTTTCTCTCTCTCTCTCTCTGTCTTCATCAAAAATATTAATTTGTTTTTATTATTGTATTATCCATGTACCACATCGTGACAGTGAAAGCAAACATCGTGGAAAAAGTCGCACATCGAGGTTATCGATATATGAAACCCGCTAAACATAAAATTATGTTATTAGCTATTCTGATATATGAAAATTGCTGTACTTTATTTAACAAAAATACTGATTTGCGTGTTTCAGTATCTTATGTCGTATTCTGACAGTCAATTTATTTATACCTCCAACTTATGAGCTATAAGCGTAATTGAGACTAACATTTCTGGCAGAGCAATATAAATGTACCGCATTTGTTCTTGACGTGGTGTGTTTTTGCGAGGTATCTTGCCGAATTGGCTCGGGTTTCATCACTTTTATGTGCGAAGGGCTATTTGTAAACTTATCTCTGACTTTTTATGTCTTATATTATTCATTCATAATTCATAATAGATTTTCAGGTTACTACGCTCTTTAAACAAAATTAAAAAGGTGTGTTTCATATTAAAATTACTTTTTTAATGAGCCTAGAAACCTTATAAAATTGTCATGAATAAGCAATTAGAGCTATAATGTAACAAATCTACAGAAGGTGACCCCCAATTGACATTTTGTTAGTAATCAAATCGACATTTTGTACAATGAATATAAAAAAGATAATCATATCAGGGGGGCTAATTCGAGTCAGCAGATTCCGAAAATACAATATTTGGAAATTTTATATGTCTGTCAGAGCATCACGTGAAAACTACTGAACTGATTTAAATGAAACTCGACACAAAGTTAACTTATATCTTAGTCACTCAAATCAGTTTTCTGAACTAATGTGCATACTATTACAATAACCACGTGCTAACAACGGTGAAGGCAAACATCGTGATGCAACCTGCACATCGAGATAACCGATGTGTCAAACATGCCAAGCCAGTTTGGACAAGCGTGGCGGGTATACTGTCCGTTTCCCCCCATTATGAGAGGCCCGAGCCCAGCAGTGGGAAATTTATGGGCTGATATTATTATATAGTATGGAATAAAGCCTTAAGAACTGAACTTTATGAACTACTTCACTCTATCTTTATACAGTTAATATAAAATTCTTCTGTTAGTGTGTATGTCACTGAACTTCTCCTAAACGGTTGGACCTATTTAGATGATTTTTTTATGTGTGTTCACGTGGATTCGAGAATGATTTAGATTCAAAATTGGATCCGGTAGGTAGCGCTGGAAACGGGTTTAAGGATTTTAATGACATTTTTCTATGTTTATTTGAGTAGGTCCCTCGGTGGTTTAAATCCACAATTAAATTAATTAATTAAGTAAGCGGCGCTGAAACCGGGACATACACTTTTATTTTTCAGGGCAAGACAACGTGTCCCAAACCCGCTAGTATTTTTTTTTATTACAGGAGTTCAGCAGACAGGCAAATGGCCCACTTGATGGAAAGCAGTCACCATCGCCTATGGACATTTGCAACACCAAATGTGCTACAAATGCGCTGCTGCTCTCTTAAGGGAGACTGGAACTTGGTCACTAATGCCGGAACACAACACAAGGTTGCTATGGCGGCATACTCTAGACCAGGGGTGGTCACCATCCAGTCGAGCAAATACCCTACCACCTGGCTGTGGGTTGGTTTGTCGCCTCTTACGACAGGCCGCCCGGCCGCAGGAAATTGTATTCTTTTGCCGTTCCTGCACGGATAATTTTTTATAAAGTCATAGAAAGAGTATAGTAGTCATAGATTTTATAAAGTCGTTAAATAATAAGTTGTTACTAGCATTTAATATTCTCACCCACACGTAACCGTCATCGTGAAACTTAGATTCAACGATGGTCAATTAGAAGTTTCAAGTCATAACAAAGTTTGAAAGAAACAAAACTAATCTGTAATAAACCTTGCAATTAAAATCTCAAGAGCCCAACTTGAAATAATGTTTGGTGAGGCCTTATAAAACATTATAACCAATACTTGACAGCCTAATCGAATAAGGCACTTTTTATTATGGTACAACATGTCTCAGCCTCCTTGATATGTATGGACATACTGCGTTGTGACATCATAATTCTAACGAGTCAAATATATTATTGATTATAGTTTAAACAATAATTAAAATTATTCATAACAAGTCGTTTCGAAGATGAGTTTTTCTCTCTCTCTCTCTCTTACATTTGGTTTGTTATAGAATTTATTGTATAACATGCAGGCCCAGCAGACGTCCTGCTCTTAAAAAACGGCCTCAGTGGTTAAGTGAGCTAATCCTTTGCCGGCTTACCTCACTGCAATGCAAAGGCTCCAGGTTCGACTTCTGGTATGGTAAATTTCGGAAATGAATTTTCTCCGTTATTTACTATAGTCTGGGTGTCTGGGATCAGCCCCAGAGTAGTCCGTTGTATATTGCCCATAACAGAAGCGTAAATTGTTTAAATTGGGCATATACAATATGTGTGTTAGTCTACCAATTATTTATTTATTAAAAAAATAAAATCTAGAACCCAATTGCAGCGCCACTTACCGGGTCCAATTGTGAATCTTAATCATTCTCGAATCCAGTTGAACACGCGCAAAAAAAGAACTTCAAAATCGATCTATCTGTTTAGGAGTTCAGCGACATATACACGAACAGAAGAATTATATACCTATATATAAAGATGTGTCAAATATCCATATATAAAAATCGAGTATACATAACTAATATTAACGCAAACAATGTTATAATTTATAACACGCAACCTTTACTTCAGAAATCCGCCGACAAATCTAAAAGGTGAAGCAGATTAATCGAATTTTTGAGCCACGTTTTTGTTCAAACCTTTTTATCAGGTGGGGAAAATGTCGTAACGAAAACAATTGACAAATGGAAGAATTAAATAAGACAATGCGGATAACAGGGGCACAGCAATCAAAGTACAATAAACAGGTTTTCCCTATGGGCGGGCTTTTAAGATTATAGATTATTCTGTTATGAAGATTTAGCTAATTTCATGAAATATTTTCTCTATGTGATATATTTTTTTATTGCAAAGTTAGCAAACAGGCAGACGACCCACTTAATGTTAAGTGGTTACTTTATTTATTTATTTAGGACTCTGTCCCGCTCCCGTGGTACATATGGTCATGTTATATAGCCTATAACACTCCCTGCTAACGTACTTTTCTAACAGTAAAATAATTTTTAAAATCGGTTTAGTAGATCCAGATATTACACCCTACAACATCACAAACTACCTCTTTATAATATTAAGTATATTTACAAACAGATATATATACACTGAAATGATGATGTTGATGATGGCTCTACCACATCGAATGAATAGCTGCTAGTAGCGTGGACTTCAAACAACTCGATTCCCCATAGCCTGCCTGTAAGAAACTAGCGACCAAAAGGTCAAAAGCGCCATGAAGTTATTGTCGCTTACGTTTTTTATTCATGCAGACATTATTACTGTATTACTGTCGCATACATTCGGCGGCTTTCCACACGTATAGGATGAAATAGAAACGCATAAACCGATCGGGCACCGACTTTTGTTTCAAAACATGCGGTAAGATTGCAAAATTAAAAATACAAATTGTAATTAGAGTCATCGCGAGTTAGACGTTTTGTCAACAGTGGTGCAGTCGGTACTTGCATCATACGCTATGTTTTTTAACCAACTTACTTACTAGTCGAATTTCCACCCGGCACCATTGATAGGTGCAACAATATAATAATATTTAAAAAAATATATATTAAATTTACAGCTACCACGTACCACGTTCCCCTATAGTGGGAGACCCGAGCATAGCAGTGGGGTGTTTATGGGGTGTTATATCTTATAGTATATATATAAAAGAAAGTTGTGTTAGTTACACTATTTAGAACTCAAGAACGGCTATACCGATTTGGCTGAAAATTGGTGGGGAATTAGCTTAGAATCAGGAGATGGATATAGGATACTTTTTATCCCATTGGAACCGGTAGGTGGCGCTGAGATCGGGTTCTAGAATCCTCCTAATCACTTGGAGCGATTTTGGTGATTTTGTTTTTGAGTGTTTGAGTGGGATGGTTTAAATCCACAATTGGAACCGGTAGGTGGCGCTGGTATCGGGTCCTAGATTTTTATTTTTTTCAGAGCAGGACAACGTCTGCCGGGGCCGCTAGTATAAAATATAATAACAATACTGTCAAAACCGATTTTGATTACAGTACCCCATATGTATTGTTGACAGAAAACCTCTGATTTTCCAACAAGTCGTGTGCTTGTGGCTTATGACCTATTTTAGCCAGAAAAATACGATCACACTATGGACAGATTAAATCAGGTTATAATAATTGGAGGGTCGGCATTTTTTTCGTCGCGTCTGGCATCAAGCTTTTTTATTCGCTCCTTTTCAAAGCTCTGGATATATTGTTAACCTAAATGAAGCGAAATTCGGATTAAGCTAGCAGCTTTGATCATGAAAATGTTGAGTCTGTGTTGTCCAATGGCCTTATGTTCATAGTATGTCTTTAGTACATAATATTTTATGTAAAACATCACAAAAATATATAAAAATTGAGGAAAATTACCAAAATTTATTTCACTTAACAAACAGACAAAAATTCTATAAATTATATTTATTATATTGTACATATATATATTATATATATCGTTATTTGCTTGTTTAATTCGACTCGAAAGACCAAATGATTTGGTATCATATTGGTTTTGATTTCTATTTCTATATTTAGTTGATTTCACAGCTTTTATGTATTTTTAGTTTTATAAAGAAAGAAAGAAAGAAAAACTTTATTTGAAGAAATAGCGACGTAATTACATTCCTTATACATTATTATACACAGAGCATATTTTGAGAATTTATACGCCGCATTTTCAGCAAACAAGGTTTGCACTCAGCATATTACTGTGCCGGAATTATAACCGACACAACGCTGACTTTTAGTGCAAACCTTCCTTTTGGCGTAAGAACAAAACGACCCAATTTTGTTAAATAATAATAATAATTACTAAAATTAATTTTACTCATGTAATATTCAATTAGTAAAACAAATAAATAAAATATTAGGTGAGTGACATGTGTGATTTATAAAGATACTAGCTTCTGCCCACGACTTCGTCCGCGTAGAATAGTTTTTTTTAAACCCGATTTTGAAACATTCTTCATTGGTGCTCCGCTCTTATTGGTCTTAGCGTGATGATATATAATAGCCTTTCTCAATAAATGGGCTATCTAACACTGAAAGAATTATTCAAATCAGACCAGTAGCCCCTGAGATTAGCGCGTTAAAGCAAGCAAACAAACTCTTCAGATTTATATATTAGTATAAGATTATGTTATGTTGTAATCAAGTCTGAAGGAAATGAAAGACTTGCGTTAATTTTTTTTCTTTTTTAAATTCATTGTACAAATCCACCCCTCTACATATTTATTATACCTATAATAGACAGTTATGTTACAGATAGAGATCAGTATTAACTAAAATCCACTAAATACAATAAAAACTATCTGAAACCGCTTTCAGTAAACTCGATCGTAAACAAAGCTGTAAGTGAAGTTTCAAAATTTAATTAAAATTACAACTCGTAAAATTTGACTATGCTTTTCTCAAGCACTGATACGGTGATTAAAATTTCATAAATCTCACACTTTCAGAATACCTTGAAATATCATTGTTAGTTAAAGGTGATTTTAATTTAATAATAAAATTATTCAATATTAAAATTTTGGCAATCAATTATAATAAAACAAAATATTACACATATTTTATAAAATTAAATAGGTAAAATAAATAATGAGAAATTAATTTTTATATAAACGGGGGTCTTAGGATTTTTCTGTCACGAAAAAGCGTTACGGCCGCGTGGAGGAGCAGCATAAATTTAGACTAGACGTGGCGAGAGGCGGCATAATTTTAGAGTACACTATGAACGCGTTTTTTGGTTCCGGATCGAATTTAGTTTTATTGATTCATAAAATAAAATATGTTTAAATAAAAAATGGATTCATTAAAATGTACCTAACCTAACCAAATCATAATTTGCAGTAAACCTGCGAAAAATCTAAATGTGTGCTGGGATACATAGTAAAGTGAAACTTCAACGGACAAGTGGAAAAACGAATGGCAACAAAACTTTAACTTGAAGTTTTACGGGCAGGTTTTCACATTGGACAAGTACATTAAGAATCTACCCGTAAAACATCAAGTTAAAATTTTGTTGCGATTCGTTTTGCCACTTGTCCTTTGGGATTCGTTTTTCCACTTGTCCGTTTTTTAATTGTACGTGTTTAATATTTATGTGTCATAATATTTTCTTAAGTTTTCGCGACTTGTATACATAATAAAATTACGTTTTAACGGTTTTAAGCGCGGTAATTTTATTTGATTTTGGTTTTTCCGACGTTTCGGCCACTTTTCAGTGGCCGTGATCACGGAAGACAAAGATGTCAAGTGTCAACGAGTATTGTTAAAGTTTTATTTAGCCTACCGCCAACTTATTAATTTTAATTATTTAATTTTTAATTTTGTTTATGGTTATTATTTAATCTATGGGAGCCTAATCTAATTTACTACCGCTTCGCAACATGTTATGGCTTGAAGAGAAGAAGCGGCGCAAGAAACTCTTCAGCAAACATGCCTAGCTCTAATAATTTTATATAATATTAAAATGGGTGGAAGGAAAAATAAAAGTAATTATCAGTCATCCTCGCGAAAGAGAATCGTTTCATACCTAGAATGATGCGTGAGGCTATTGAAATCAAAAAACACCCAAATTTCAATAGAGAAGATGGTTGGCAAGTACCACCTGTTTGGGATCCAATTATCAAAACTATTAAGACCCAAACCCAGCAAAAACCAGCTGCCAGACCTCAAGACACTGTGAGCTCTTTCTGCGTACAACGGAACACAAACCAACTTGACTGATAATTACTTTTATTTTTCCTTCCACCCATTTTAATATTATATAAAATTATTAGAGCTAGGCATGTTTGCTGAAGAGTTTCTTGCGCCGCTTCTTCTCTTCAAGCCATAACATGTTGCGAAGCGGTAGTAAATTAGATTAGGCTCCCATAGATTAAATAATAACCATAAACAAAATTAAAAATTAAATATTTAAAATTAATAAGTTGGCGGTAGGCTAAATAAAACTTTAACAATACTCGTTGACACTTGACATCTTTGTCTTCCGTGATCACGGCCACTGAAAAGTGGCCGAAACGTCGGAAAAACCAAAATCAAATAAAATTACCGCGCTTAAAACCGTTAAAACGTAGTTTTATTATTTATGTGTCATGTTTATTAATAATAATGGAACACAGAGTACAAAGACAATGGTTATAATCAAATCTGCCAATCTTACAATATCAATTCTGAAACTTCTTTCTGTATAAACACAGTAGATACATAAAAGAATTTTCTGTAGTCAATTTATTTGTTACGTTACTCAAGTATCGTCTACAACAGATATTCTCAAAGTTTATCTTGTACACCGCATGGCAATATTTTACGAGTATGTCCAGAATTAACCCTCTGCTTTCTTAATATTGCAATATAACAAACACTTATACTTCATTACAGTATTAAAAAACTGATTTATAAATAGCTAACGTTCGTAATACTTATTGATTGCTAACAATAATTATATTAGTGGGCTTTAAATTTATTTTCACAAACTACGCTATCACTACAGTGTACTAATACACTAATATTGTCGTTACTAATAAAAAATAAAAAATAAATTATTGCAGGAGTTAAGCAGACAGGCAGACGGCCCACTTGATGGAAAGCGGTTACCATCGCCTATGGACATTTGCAACACCAAAGGTGCTACAAATGCGCTGCTGCTCTCTTAAGGGAGACTGTAACCTGGTCACTAATGCCGGAACACAACTCAAGGTTGTTATGGTGACATATTTTAGACCAGGGGTAGTAGCCATCCAGTCGGGCAAATGCTCTACCACCTGGCTGTGGGTTGTTTGGTCGCCTCTTACTACAGGCCGCCCGGCCGCAGGAAATTGTATTCTTTCTCCGTTCCTGTACGGATAAAACGGATAACATATTATATGGTATGTTATTATTGTAGTCACTCATTCATTATGCAATTAAAAATCTCAATTTATTGATATGTTTGGTTCAGTGTTTGTAGGGCTTGTGTTATATCTATAATATATTATATTAATTTGTAATGTCTCTTAAGTAATGTCAGTACTCTAATAAAATAAGGACAAAGCCGATTCTTACTCTTATGGTCCATCGTGACGATTTATGTACGTAGAAATACCTAATATCATTGACTCTATTTACATTACTTATTACTTCATTCATACCTACGACAATCGAACACGGGGATCTATTTAGACAACTTTGGGAACCATTGGTCTACACTTAGATAAAGGTTTCTAGGGCCGAGACTTATGAACCGTGTATCGGGAATTGGTTTCGTGACCGTATACTCATTCTGATACTTTGTTCCATAAAATCCTGTTTGCTAGAAGATTGAATGAAAAGTTTTAAGTCTATAATATTTTGAAATTGTAAACGTGAACTAATTGTTTGTTAGATGTTTGTGTTTGTTAGATGTTTGTGTTTGTTTGTTTGTTCGGGATTGTCGTAATATCTACTGGGGCGATTTCGGCGTGGTTTTCGCTAAACGTGGTTTTTGCCAGGTGGTAGAGTATTTGCTCGACTAGATGGCGACCACCCCTGGTCTAGAGTATGCCGCCATAACAACCTTGTATTGTGTTCCGGCATTAGTGACCAGGTTCCAGTCTCCTTTAAGAGAGCAGCAGCGCATTTGTGGCACCTTTGGTGTTGCAAATGTTCATAGGCGATGGTAACCGCTTTCCATCAAGTGGGCCGTCTGCCTGTCAGCTGAACTCCTGCAATAAAAAAAAACGATATCACGTTCCTGGACTTAAAATCTACAATACTTTTTTTACTGATCACTAACAAATTTAATGTAATAAAATGTATGATATTTTTATCTCGGGAATCCCGGAAGCGGTTTGTTCGGTTTGGTTCGGGTGCGTAAAAATTAGCCTATTCTGATATCGTTTTCATTCAAGCGATATCTTACATCCTTTTCTAAATTCTGCGGTACTTTGTGTGCCGGGAACCTCGCGGGAATTTCAAATCGAGCGTGGGTGAAATCGCGGGCATATCCTAGTATTCCATATTTGTAATTTTTTTTTGGTGAGCAATAAATTGTTATTTTATTTAGCGATAAAAACATTAACAAAATTCATGGTGGTAGACGACGTAGTAGCTCAATGGTAAACACAACGGCGTGTCATTCAAAGAGTCGATATAATGGTTCTAATTTTTCTTACCTGAAGATCCATTGATGTCCATCGCCTTCAGATTTCTACCTTTGATGACTGTGACTGTCAAACGGCCAGCAGTGGGCAGGTAACATAGAGAAAGCATCAGCTCACCAAGGTCTTTCTTCTCCTGGTAACAACGAAAACAAATTTCTTTACTTTGGCTTAATAGTTATACACGAGGACATATGTGAACTCTGTCGGAACAGATTATGCGGAAAATTGTGAAAAAATCAAGGTTTAAATAAATAATGACTTTCAAAGAAAATTGGTTTGAACAATACCCACAATGATGAGGGCATGAGCACTTTTTAAGATACGGTGGTGATAATTGAATGATTTGAGATAGTAATATAATATAATAATAGCCCATAAACGTCCTGCACTGCTGGGCTCGGGTCTCCCACTTATAGGGGAAGGGTCATCTCGATGTGCAGATTTCATCGCGATGGTTTCCTTCACCGTTGTTAAAATTATAATAACGTATATGAGACAAGAATCGAGGAAAATATCGACACCAATCATAATTGTAAATGATCTCCCAGAGGACCTGCAATTGAAAAAAACAAATCGACCAAATATAATCTGGAGAGATTCTATATTGACTCCCAAAGCGGACCATCAGGCTCACATGTGTCTAAATTAGAACCATATACTAGAATGATGATAACTCCGCTTTTTATTATTAAATCAGAAGTAAACACTTGAATGATGATAATTATTCCTCATAATATAACATTAATATTGTGTACAACCTTTTTATAAATATCCCTATGTATCTTGATTCATACATAACCTAATGTATTCTACACGACTTTTTGCGACACGAATAAACCCTTTAGGTTTCTGTGCTACAGTCGAATATGTTTTATGTATATGAACGTAAGAAATTTGGAAAAATTAAAAAAAAATTAAGGTGATTCCCCAAGGAACTGTCGATTCTTGTCAAATTTCATTAGTGTGACCTCATATTTAATATTCAAGACGTGATCCTGTCCGCGATGCATGACGACGGTACGATGTCCTAGAAACCAGGAAGAGCCCAAGGCAACGGACGGAACTTGATTAATGATCAAGGAATTTTCAGGGACTTTGTAGAATGAGATTTAAAACAGATTTATCGTCAAGCTGAACGGTGAAACTAGACTATTAGGTCGGCCTTTACGCATTTATCAATCACAATTGGAAAACAAGAGAATTTATAACAATTTGTTATTTATGGTCGGTTGCTACATTTTACTATTCATTCATTTGCCTTATCATCTGTTAAATTTTGACATTAATTGTATATAGAGCTAAATGTCAAAATTTAACCGATAGTAAGACAAAATATGAACTTTTGCTAAATATATGAAAAGGTCGTTAATCATGATTATTATAAAATGTTAAAGTTAATTTCTATATATTCAAAGATGCTTGAAAAAAATATTTTAAGATATACTATGAAATTCAAACATGATGCTAAATCCAAGTAGGTTGCTGACATTAATTATCAAAAATTGAAAAGGCACTATGGAAAGGAGTCCGCGAGTCGGACTAATAATGCTTCTTAGAAAATAAATATTTCTTGAAATGATCACCCGATTAAAGCCGCACAGCATCACACACCTCTTAGAATTATGTTTTTGGTTTAGATTTTTTTTGTATTTAATCCCATGAATGACTTCATTCAATCTATACAGATAAATAAAATTGAAGTGTCTGTTTGTAATGTCAAAATAACAGCTTTTTACTAAATGCATATGAGAGTACTTATTTTTTTTTATTGCATGAGTTCAGTAGACAGGCCCACTTGATGGAAAGCGGTTACCATCGCCTATGGACATTTGCAACACCAAAGGTGCTAGCAATATACTGCCGCTCTCTTAAGGGAGACTGGAACCTGGTCACTAATGCCGAAACACAACTCAAGGTTGTTATGGCGGCATACTCTAGACTAGGGTTGGTAGCCATCCAGTCGGGCAAATGCCCTACCACCTGGCTGCGGGTTGTTTTGTCTCTTCTTACGACAGCCCGCCCGGCCGCAGGAAATTGTATTCTTACTCCGTTCCTGCACGGATAAAAATATTTATATCCGTATAATAAAAATATTATATACTTATATCAAACAATCAGTTTTTAAAATTTTTGTTTGTCTGACTGTCTGAATGTCCAGGCTAATCTCTGAAACGGCTGGACCAATATTGACGGCGCTTTTACTGGCAGATAGCTGATGTTATAATGAGTAAATTAGGCTACTTTTTTTAGGGTTCCGCAAAAAAAAAATCCACGCAGGTGAAGTCGCGAGCACAGCTGGTATGAAATTATGAGTATAGATATAAAAAAATATTATGCGTGTATTTTTTACACATGTACGAACTGAAACTTCTTTACGTCACACATACAATTTTTATTTCGTTTTATATGTATCTAAAACAAGCAACTTATGTTAAAATTGCGGAAATAGTGTACATTCATAATCTATACATCAGTTCTTCATAATACGTGGGTAGTCACGCACTTGGACAATTCTATTAACCATTCAAAAAAGTGTAGTAAGTACATAACTTTATCCACCTTGATGTAGCAGTAATACTAAACTGTGTATTTACCAATTTTAGTATACTCATGCAGCCGTGAAAGTCAAATATTGCAAGATAGTGAGGCTTTTGCTTATTAATACCGTGCAAAATTTCTCCACTTCATCGATGAAGAAATTACATTTCAAAAATATGATTTAAACACATAAATGTATATTAAAATTTTGACATGGAATGAGCAGGTCTTACCTGCGGTGCAGCCAATATATTCATAGTATATTCAATTTCCTGATGCAGGTCAGCTGATTCCAGGAGTCCTTTCAGCACCACATGCCCGATCAGATCGTGTCTGCTGAACCGGTCGAAGTCATATACAGAGAACTGGAGGTAGCGCTGCCGAAGCTCTTCATACGGCACGCTGGGGATGATAAAATATTATAAGTATAATACTTTCATATTATTAGAACACAATATATATTATAATAATGTTCCTGTTAGGCTGCTTACTTAGCAAAGTGAAAGGTCAGATAGGGGTGGCAATCTTGGATGCCATGTATTGTGACGAGGTTCCAGTCTCTGAAGCCCTAACCACCACAATATCAGTACCAATATATTTATTTAAATGTTCGATTTTTGATGTTTTGTTTTTATTTATAAAAAAAATGTTTAATATATTTTATCTTTTATAATATTTATTAAAAAGCATGTTAAAAATCATATTGGGAAAGTAAAGTAAGTACTAGTCACATACAAAATAATAATAATAGTCGAATTTTGATTATAAAAAAGCGTACGACGTAATACGTGGGTTATTATTAATAGTGTTATGTTCTAGATTCGGATCCTCAAGAAACAAGAGTAAATAATGACGCGATTATTTTTGTCTCTTCGTAAAAAACTAAGTACTGGCTAACTCTTCACTGTTACGAAAATTAAAAATAAGATTTTTTAATTTCTACTGTACTGTACTTTATAGACTGGTTGCCGATCCACATGATGGAAAGTGGTTTTCATCGGAAGTGGCCAGCACCAGAGGTGATACAACGTACTACCGTCTTCGAAGGAATTTTATGACACCATTTATATCAACTATTTCATATATTTAACTAGAAAAATATATAACCCATAGATAGATAGATAGACAACACTTTATTGCTCACCAAATAAACAATTATAAAAATCAAAATAATGTGCGCTTACAATATTGTAAAAAGCAATAGGCGGCTCTATTACTCAGAGCCATCTTGTCCAGGAAACCTAACTTAAAGAATATTTTAAACAAATCTAGCGACGTAAGGGGTGCAGAGCATTACATAGGACATAATTTAAATACATAGAAACATATTTGATAGACCACGACGTACACACCATGATCAAATAACAGAAATGTTACAACGAGGTCAGGTAAAAACCATATCAAATAAACGTGCATGTACGAAGAGGTTAATGAAAGTAGATGAAGCGAAAGTTGTTTATCAGGGTCGTCGCAAATGGAGATCTATAATTTCTGCCTACCCCCATGGGTAAAAGGCGTGATAATATGTATGTATATGAATAAGATATATATTTTATTAGTTATTATATGAAGAATTAGGCGGAATTATTTAAGGAAAATTAATGTTTTCCATACATTTTTTACAATCCTAATTTACTTAGGGATATCGAAAAACTTTGTAGTGCCTTAGTGCTTCTAAAAAAGAATAGAAATAATTTATTTTCTAGGAATGCGACAATGCAAGATTGCAGAAATATTTATAGATACATTTTTATGATAAAATTCTATATGTTGTACACCGCCTTTCCTACAAATGAGATCGGCAACTCAGGTGATGGGTTTAATATAAATCATTGAGGTGACCCCGCGTCATTGATTTATATGAAACCCATCACCACAGTTAATGTAATAAGTGACAGGAAATGTAATAAGACAATCACAGTATATGAAACATAAATAAAGATATGACAAACACGCGCACAGAAAATAAAAAAAATCATTATCCTATACTTTTATAGTAATAAATAAAAAAAATAAAAAAGAATATAAAATATATACATAAACAGAGCTACAATAACTAAATACCAACCAGTACGGTAATCAATAATCTTATTGCTATTAGTTGAAACAAATAAATAAAATAAGAAAAAAAAAAGAAATAAAAAAACATTCCTAAGAAATTAAACTCTTATGCGGATTACTAAAATTTCTCCAACGTCCTAATTAACACGCCCTCACAAAAAACATTTGTTGGACTTTGAGGCACAGAACTTCAATCACAAACTTGTAATTGCTTCCCCACATTTGAGGCAATTGACCTTTTAAACTCTCTCGTTACAAGAAAGGGAATAATTTATTTGTTTTGCATTCAAAATTAGGTGAAGTTCGGAACTTTTCTCATAACTTCAAAGTTTTCCCTTTATTTGAAAACTAGGATATGCCCACAACTTTGTCCATGCTTGACTTAAAATTCCCGCGGGATTCCCGGGACAGAAAGTACCGCAGCATTTAACAAAGAATGTAAGATATCGTTTTAGTGAAAACTGTATCGGAAAAAGCCAATTACAAACCACTTTTGGGAAAATTCCCGCGGGATTCCCAGGATAAAAAGTAACGCAAATTTTAAGTCTAAGAATTTGCTGTCGATCAGCGAAAATCGCATCGAAATCGGCCTAGTAGTTTTTACGTGAATCCCGAACAAACAGACAGAATCAAAAAGAAAAAGAAGAAATCAAAAATTGCATCGTATTCTACATCGTTTATACAGTGCATTCCAGTTGTTTGTTTTTTAATAGCTTCAATTTACAGACACGGCATGTTTAGAATTTTATAATATTATTGATTAGCTCGAGATGGCTGAATTTTATTTGTTGTTACCACGAAAGAATTATGTTAGGAATGATATTCGCTTATATTGATATTAGACGAACAGAAATGATTTAATGATGATTTGGATGATATGGATCTTTTGTTTCTCTCCATTTCTGGCTATACTACTCTCTCCATCCCAAGGTTGTCTGGAAATGATCGCTATCAGCAATAAGACCGCCATTTTTAACTAATTCTAAGTTGTTTTCGTGTATTGTCTCATTCTTTTTATTGTACAATAAAGTACGGTACGGTAATAAGGCCACTTTTTTTTATTGCAGAAGTTCAGCAGACAGGCAGACGGCCCACTTGATGGAAAGCGGTTACCATTGCCTTTGGACATTTGCAACACCAAAGGTGCTACAAATGCGCTGCTGCTCTCTTAAAGGAGACTGTAACCTGGTCACTAATGCCGGAACACAATACAAGGTTGTTATGGCGGCATACTCTAGACCAGGGGTGGTCGCCATCCAGTCGAGCAAATACTCTACCACCTGGGTGTGGGTTGTTTAGTCGCCTCTTCCGACAGGCCGCCAGGCCGCAGGTATTAGTATTCTCAAGTTCTTGACTTTAAAAAAATCGCATGCAGGGAAAATGTAGCATAGCATACCTAAAAAGTCCAGGGAAAAACAGAATTCTCAGTGACATAATATCTCACTTTTCTCTGTTAAATCTGACTTAAAATAGTTTTTAATTGTTTTATGCTTAAAACCTTTTTGATTTTTAAGTGATTCAACTTATATTTTTGTTTGATTGTAAAATTTATGGGTTTCCGAGGTTTCAAACTTAAAAATGCGATATCTCAAAATCAATGTTGCATGACAAGTTCGTCTTTTTTCTTGGGGTCTTCAATTGGTCAGAAAACTGTCTAAGTGGTGCGTGCTTACTGGCCAGACTTCGTATTCATGTCATTTGAAACATGATTATTAACTAAGCTACCACGGCTATACAAACGTATATTAAAAGTCAGAACTACAATTATTCAAAGCAATGTCTTTTCTTCATATAACTTAAGACTTCACAAACTTTAAGGGTAATAAGCGATTCCTTGAAAAGCTTTCTTTGGCAGTTCGCCGAAACTTTAATTTCATTCGTCACCTTACAAAACTTGTTAAAATGTTCTGGTTAACATTAAATTGGCCGCGAAACTAAGATAATAAAAACTTTTTATAAAATACTAGCTGTGCCCGCGACGTCGTACGCGTGGAATTTGCTTTCAAAACCCTCCGATTTTGAAACATTCTTCATTGGTGTTCCGCTCCTATTGGTCTTAGCGTAATGTTATATAGCCTATAGCCTTCCTTGATAAATGGGCTATCCAACACTGAAAGAATTTTTTAAATCAGACTAGTAGTTCCTGAGATTAGCGCGTTCAATCAAACAATATTAGTATATTTGGCTATAACACTAATACTTACATTTTAAATATCGCGATATCTTTTGAATGAAACGTCCGAATTGAATAATTCAAAAAGTTCTAGAAAGATATTGAATTCGTCTTGAATTAGTATTAGAATAAGTAATTTATTTTGATAAGGATTAGTACCAAGGTACAAAATAAAGAGTTTTTGAAGCGACAGCATTTTAATTATTTAAAAAAATAAAAGAAAACACTTATTGTGAGATAACTACAATAGTTAGACATATGGTTATGGGATATTTTTTGTAGACAATTATATGTTCTGCAAAGTGGTAGTACATTGGTTTGTTCTATAATCAAAAGTTTTCGCAGCGCACGCCGTGTAAGGATTTTTTCGGGTCATTTTTTTACACTTTGGGTTACATTATTGGACTTTTAGTAAGGATCCCTAATTTTTTTGAAAATATAATATAGCCTATAGCCTTCCTCGATAAATGTACTATTCAACACGGAAAGGATATTTCAAATCGGACCAGCGGTTCCTGAGATTAGCGCGTTTAAACAAACAAACAAACAAACTCTTTAGTAATTTTGGATTTATATTAATATCTATATGTGGTGTTACAAGAAAGGATAAGGTCAAAAATAAGTACATAAGGGGGATCTTTGAAAGCTGCACTCATAACTAAAAGATTAAGAGGGAGAAAGTTAAGATAATATGGGCATGTAATGAGTAGGAACAAAAGTTATATGGCAAAACGTATATTAATCAGGAAGATAGATACAAGTTATACTTAGGGAGTCCAAAAAACATGGATGCGACGGGTCGTTACAGGAACATTAAGACCCGTGCATTTGTATACTATATAATTTTGTATTAAATGTTTACATATTGAGATGTCTTACATACTGTCACGCCTGTTTCTTATTGAGTAGGCAGAGACGGTGGATCTCCACCTGCTACGTTTCTGACAAACACTTTTCGCTTCATCTACTTTCATTAATCTTTTCATACATACACGTTTATTTAAACTGCTTTTTATCTGACCTTTCTTCAAAATATCTTCAATTTGATCATGGTGAGCACGTCTCGGTCTGCTGGCACCGACTCTACCAGTCACATTGCTATCATATACTTGTTTTGTAATTCTGCTTTCATTCATTCTATCTACATGCCCACACCACCTTAACATTCCTTTTTCAACTCTTGTCACTACATCCTCTTTCAATCCACAATGTACCCTTATCACACTGTTTCTTATCATATCACTTACATTAACCCTACATATGAAGTATATGTCAAAGCTCTCATTTCAACTGCGTTTATCCTACTTTCTTCTGCAATACCCAACTTTCATTGCCGTACATTAGCGTTGGTACTACTACCCCTTGATTGGACAGCCAGACGTGGCTTTACAGACTTTCCGGCTGTTAATAAAATAAAAGAGTTCAGTTCTCCATTAACCTTATTACCTGCCATTACTCTCCTTTCAATATCATTTTCATGCTTTCCGTCTCTAGTAAACATGCAGCCTAGGTAAACAAACTCTTAAACTTGCGCTAGTCTTTCATTTCCTATCTGTACGTTACACATTGTCATCCTTACATCTCTTTCAAACACCATAACTTTCGTCTGATCCACATTAATTTTGAATTGTTTAATTTTAAATACAAATAGATGTTTTAGTTATAAAATATTTTTACATGACTTTCTCTCTATATATAAAGTAATGTAATGATAGTTGTCAATTCAAACTCAAAATCTGGCCTGCTAGACAGTGGGCCAAAAATGTTGTTTCGCACAGATGGAGTGTATGAAGGATGGCATGATGATCTGTGGTGTGACAGCAGACTTTTTCCGAAATAGAGGAGTGTGGAAGAAAAAGAGATCATAAACCTCAACCGATTGGAATAAAATAAATAATTTATATAAACAAAAATGAATCGTTGGAATGTATGTACTTGCATAACTTGAGAAATGTAAAATGAATAAAAGTAAATTGTATTATTTCTAGACGATAAAAAAATCTAAATGTGTGCTGGGACACACAGCAAAAGTGAAACTTCAACGGACAAGAGGAAAAACGAATCGCTACGCATAAGTGGAAAAACGAATCGCCACGGATAAGTGGAAAAACGAATGGCAACGGACAAGTGGCAAAACGAATCGCAACAAAAATTTAACTTGAAGTTTTACGGGCAGGTTTTCAAATTGGACAAGTACATTAACAATTTGTCCGTCTCTATACAAAATTTCACTTTAAAAATCAAATTTTATAAAAAACGCTACATAAGTCAAAAACACTAACCTGAACAGGAATGTTTCGTTGAAGACTGGATTCAGGTTCTTCCTGTGGACTTTGGTCTGAAACTTCTTCTTTCGATCTGGCAGTAAGAAAACCTTTATATACGGATCGCTGCTACCAGTGACATCCTTTATGGGCAGATCGCGGGCTTCAAAGATCTGAAACAAAAATACATTTTTACCCTAGCTGACTCGGCCACGCGTTTCAGTTTCAAATGAATTTCAGCTCTATCTGTATATACTTAAGGCAGATATTCTTTTATACGCAGATCAAAGGAAATTGTGCGTGCAAACTTCAAAGAGTGCATTGGATTTTGAACTTTATCCTAGTGATTTAAAGCGTAATTTAGATTGAATTTTTTGAATTATAATATGTTGATGACTGTAGACTAAACGGACTATATCTATATTAATACAAGTAAGAGAAGAATTATCTGTGAGTATATTCTCTGAAGTTTCACTTCTACTTCGTGTGAACTGCACACACACACATATTTTTTTAGTTTTATGGGTTAATATTTATGCTGACGGTTATACATATTGAATTAGAGTAAGTTGGATGGCTCCTGTAAGATTTTCAAAGAAGTCTCCAAACTTCTAAAATTCTAACTCAATATTGTGAGTAAGTAATTGATTTTTCAAATATCTAATGATACTACGTTAGTCAGTCTGCCACGAGACTCTTTTGAGTGTTTTTCCCTATTTAGCATAGTTTAGGATTTGGCCCTGAAAGCCCTCTTGAATAATGCACCCTATACATATCCCATGCAAACTATGCTACTTTCGAAAAAAAAATGACCACGAATAATATGTTGTGAAGCGGCACATACAGCATAGGAAGTAGACTATTCTTTAACTGTATCACCTTCAAAAAACATTCTCCAGTGGAATTTAATATAAATAAAAATGAATGACTTGTCTTTGGGACACCTGCTTGGAACAAAGTTTTGAAAACCATCGAAGGCTACCGAAAAACAAGACCTTTAAATTTCAAAACACCTTGTATTATACTGATCAATATTATTTTATTTTAAATCCTATTTCATTGTATTATAGTTCGAAATTGTATAATAATTAATGTTTATTAATACAGCGGTCAATATTTTTCTTTTCGCCAATTTTTTTTTCGTCTAGCTCCCGTTTGCCGAGTAACGTGCGATAAAGAACTTCGTTCCAAAAATTTTGAATATGATTCAATGGAGTAAAACTGTAAGGCAAAATCTAATTAATTAAACCACCCAGACGACCGTCATTAAGGTTCAAAACGCACTTAATAACCCAACTCCAAAAGTAAAATCCCTTTATTAATTTCCACAAATGAAATCTCTGGCTCATGGCCATGAAAATGAGGACATTTTGACAGATGTGGTTCGCATGTCAATTTTTAGATTCGAATTTACAGCCGTCATGTGTTTATGTCATGTGACCAACATAAAATCGTAAATCTCTTCAAATTAATTAAGTTCGGTTCAAGTATTGTCAAAAGGATACTATAATAACAAGACTCCAATCATTGTAATAATAAAATAATTAGTCTATTAGTAAGAAAATACTGCTCTTGACCTGATTTTTTACTATATTTTTATTATCTATTTTTGGTCTATGTATTTCAACCAATAACAGCGTAAATATGACCATATCTCCGAATTTCGTAATAAGCTTAAATGGTTGCCTATTCGCCTTCAGCGGAATGTTCACTTACTCTCACTTCTGCACAATATCCTTTTCAATCCTTGTACTCCCCCATATTTAAAGGAACTTTTTAGTTTCCTCTATCAATCTCATTCCTGTAATTTGCGCTCAAATGAAAATCTTCTGCTAACGATACCTAAACACACTTCTTCCTTCATAGGAAACTCTTTTGCCGTACAGGCTGTTCGCCTGTGGAACTCCCTTCCCTTGAAAATCAGATAAGCTACGTCCATTGGTACATTCAAACACTTGATCACTGACCATTATTTGTCCGCTAAATAAAATGTGTTGCAGTAAATGGAATTGTATTATTATTCGCATGTAAGTATATGTAATTTATATTATTTTAATTTAATTATGTATGTCTTTATTAGTTTATTATTGTTTTTTTTTCCTTCAATTACGATTGAATTAGTTTCAATTTAGTTAAGCCACCAAATATTATTTAATTTTCTTGCAATATCTCCTTAGACACCGGGTTGCCTGGAAGAGATCGCTATAAGCGATAAGGCCGCCCATTGTTCTAATTTAAATGTGTTTGTAATAAATATCTAGGTTTAAGTTATGGTGAACAATAAAGAGTTTTCATTCATTCATTCACTCATTCATTCATTCATTCATTCAACAGCTAACAGCTACCTAATCAATTATTAGGTAAGTCTAGAAATGTGATACCTACTACACACCAGTGGCGTGGACTTCATACAACTCGATTGACCATTGCCTAACTTTAAGAAATTAGCGACTAGTGACCAAAAGGTCGAAAGCGCCATGCATTCATTGGTGTTTACGCCTTTTTTATATTACTACTAGTGTCTCTATAAATTAACTAGCGCCCAAAAGGTCGAAAGCGCTATTAATTTATTAACTCTTACGTTTAGATTTCCACAAATATTGGACGAAATAGCAACGCATAACCCGATCGGGCACCGGCTTTTGTTTTAAAATAGACGGTAAGTTTGCAAAATTAAAAATATAAAATGTAATAAGGAAATACATCGCGAGTTAGACGTTTTTTCAACAGCGGTGTAGTCGGCGCTTGCGTCATACGGTATGCTTTTTCAACCGGCCTAGCCGAATTTCCATCCCACTCCACTGCTACACACATCAAGTAATGATAATCGATTTGTAATTATCTTTAGATATTAATCAACAATCGATTTCATAAAAAATATATTATTACAGCTACATGCTACGGAAATGAATATGCTGCTGTGGATATGCATATAGAGTCACGCGGAAGTACCTCATCAGGAATTCCCGCATCCGCGGCAGTCTTCATGTCCGTGATATAGATAATATGCAAGAGAGCCCCGCCCTATAGGAACAGCCGCACTGTTCCTAGACGTAGCAAAAGCCTTCGACAAGGTCTGGCACAACGGCTTGATTTACAAGTTGTACCAGTTCGGTGTGCCAGACAGACTCGTGCTCATCTTGCGAGACTTCCTCTTAGACCGAAGCTTCCGTTTTCGAGTGGAGGGAACGCGCTCGTCCCCTCACCCACTCACAGCCGGTGTACCACAGGGCTCGGCTCTGTCGCCACTACTCTTCACGCTGTACACCAGCGACATCCCAAAAACTCCAGATGTGGAGTTGGCCCTCTTTGCGGATGACACCGCACTCTATACATCAGATCAAAACCGACAAATGGCTTGCGTCCGGCTGCAGGCAGCTGTCACAGAGCTAGGCGAATGGTTTCGCAAATGGAGGATAGAGGTAAACCCGGAGAAAAGCGCAGCAATGTTCTTTTCCCCGGGCACGCTTCGCTCCCCCAAACGCGCTTGCCTTCGCCTAAAAACCATTTCGCTCTACGAACAACAAATTCCCTGGGAAAAGTACACCAAATACCTGGGTGTCACCCTAGATCGGAACTTGCGCTTCAACGAGCATATCACTATAATCCGAAATAGAGCGCGATTTGTGATGGGTCGTTTAGCACCCATGATAGACAAACGAAGCAAAATGTCCCTCAGACACAAGCTTACTTTGTATAAAACATGCATCCGCCCGATCATGACATACGCGAGTGTGGTATTCGGCCATGCCAAGCCTGCCCTTTTAGATAAATTGCAAATCGTGCAAAACAAATTCATGCGCAGAGCCGTCGGTGCTCCCCTCTATATGCGTAACGTCGACCTCCACCGCGATCTGGAGCTTCCCTCCATCAAAAACTACATTACGTCGCTCTCGCGTAAGTATTTCGATCTCGCGCCGCACCATCGTAATCCACTCGTCGTGTCCGCGTCCGATTATAAGCCTCGGCGAAAGGCTCTCGTGCGACGACCGCGTAACGTCCTCACGGACAGGGTCGACGTTATCACAAAACGGCTGGCCCGGATCAGCCCGCCCGCGGTTAGGACGGCAGGCTGGCAGGCACGGACAGACAGACACAGACGGCGGCGTCTCAGGCGCCGCCAATCAAGATCTCTCCACGTCCCTGCGAGGGACGCTAGGAGACATAGCCCCCCCCACAGGATAGACTAGGCGTGTTGCTGGGAAGTTTCTTTCGCCGTTTCTTCTCTCCCAGCCATAACACGTTGCGAAACGGCAGTAAGATAGCGTAGGCCGCCGCAAACCACCGATCCCGGCCCGCCGGAATCCTTCCCCTCGGGCTTTATATTACCCGTCGCCCGTTCTCAATTAGTGCTTGTGTCGCCCTATGGTGGCCATCATTAAATTCATCCCCCTCTCATGGCAACAGTTCAGCCGAGGTAAAACAAAAAAAATGCAAGAGAGTTGTTCTAGCTGATACAGTAACGTTTTGAAATTATCCGTGCAGAAACGGAGAAAGAATACAATTTCCTGTGGCCGGGCGGCCTGTCGTAAGAAGCGACTTAACAACCTACAGCCAGGCGGTAGGGCATTTGCCCGACTGGATGGCAACCACCCCTGGTCTAAAGTACGTCGCCATAACAACCTTGAGTTGTGTTCCGGCATTAATGACCAGGTTCCAGTCTCCCTTAAGAGAGCAGCAGTGCATTTGTAGCAACTTTGTTATTGCAAATGTCCATAGGCGATGGTAACCGCTTTCCATCAAGTGGGCCGTCTGCCTGTCTGCTGATCTCCTGCAATAAAAAAAAGAAACCGGCTAGTTATGCGGAGAACAAATGTATAGCCATGCCACCTCTGACAGGTCCCAGTGGAAGGGGTAGGACGTAGGCCCAAAAATTCAAACTTGACGTCGCATTGTGAAGGATGATATTTGTACCAAGCGCGTCTCACGCCACGCGTAACGAACGATGATTCCCCGAAAAAGTAATTTACCCCGCACTTCCGCGTCTCAACGATCAGTCTGAATCGACCCGTCGTAAAGACATTCACGCATCGCGCGCGCATTTGAGATATCCACCCAATTGCAATACTAATCGGGTTCCAAGAGCTTGGTGATAAGTGGCAAGTGAATCTAGTTGTGAAGCGGGAGATATATAACAAGAGAACACGCACTGCTGCTCCTGTATCGCAGACGCTCCGGTTACTCAGCTCATATTATTACGGGTGAGTCCATTTATCTCCATTCCCTCTTACCCTTGCACCCTTGAAATCTGGCAATCGGCCAGATCATATGGTCTTTCGAACCGAATATTCCAACTGGCGACCTATTTATACAGTCTGCAACAACCGTATTTTGCCATTTTATGGTTAATTCAAACCAAATTGTAAATTTTCACATACCTAAATACACGATAACTATTTTTTGGTACGTAGGTAGGTTAATATAACCTCGAGTACGTATTCTGTACTTTATTCAGCACACCTATTCTCGAATACTTGCACTAAACGTGATATCGGATCGATATAATAATATTGAATATTATATTCGTTTCACTCGGTGTGGTTAGCTTGCCGTGCAACTTTTATAGCTTATATATAGCTTCGTGTTTATTAAGACTCAGCGCACACGACAGTTTGATATATATTTTTTTTCCTAATCATTTTTATTTATTTCGTATTTCTTACGTTTCTCTGGCTGCTTTCTTGCGTGTTCTTTATTAGCATTAGTAAAAAAAAAAAAAAAAAAAAAAAAAAAAAGAAAAAAAAAAAAAAAAAAAAAAAAAGAAAATTTTTTTTTTTTTTTTCGTTTGCTTTTCCTTTTCTTATTGTGCACTTCTCATCGTCATGCCTACCAAATCGCAATCTGCCATCTTTATGCAAACCCATAAGTACATAACTTTCCTATTAGAGATAGCTAACCTTATATTAAAAGGAGACAAAAAGTATAGTGTAAACGATTTCATAGGGCGCTTTACAAAATTGGACGATATAAAGGGCAAGTTGGATACAGTATATTATGAGATCTTGGACTCTAAAGACCTTGACGACAAAGTGGAAAAATGGTACTTTGACTACTACACCTCGGCTATAGAAGCATATGAAAAAATTTTGGTGGCAAACATCACCATCAGCTCAAGCATCAAACCAAGCTCGCCCACATTCTCCACGTCTACTGTTCTGCCCAAAATAGATCTACCCAAATTTTCTTCCAAGCTTGAGGATTGGCCATCTTTCATAACTATTTTCAAAAGCCTTACGGACACTGCCGGTAATTTGTCAGGTGCAGTTAAATTACACTATTTATTTTCTTGCCTCTCCGGAGAAGCTCTCAGTATGGTATCACACCTCAAGGTTACCGATGAGAACTACGATGTAGCGATGACAACACTTGCCAATCGCTACGAAAATCGCCGAGTTCTCATTGATAGGTTTATAGATATGATACTAGAGTTACCCCACATCACCACCCGCTCACAAATCAGACAGTTATTTTTAGCCCCTCTTATTTCAACCCAATCGGCGCTTAAAAACCTAAACTTACCACTACATGACTCAGACTACGTCCTAGTGTCAATAGTAGTGCGGAAGTTAAAGGGCGAGCTTCGCACATTATTTGAACGAACGCATGGGTCTTCAGACACTCTGCCCACCTTAAAGGATGTAATCACATTCTTAGAAGACCATGCACGTTGCACAGAAACTGAGACATATAACCCACCCCCCCCTCCCCTCAGCCCGACATACAGACAAACTGAACGTGCTTCTCCCTCAGCACGGTACCAACCACGCGCTTCTGCACCCAGACCAGAAATTCGGCACGTTCGTTTTCAGCCCACTACTTCCGTCCGCCCACCTTTAACGCGCCCTGCATATCCTCTACAAAGTCAAGCGTACCCTGTACAGTACGCTCAAGGATACCCACAGTCTACACAATATTTCGAGCCCATAGCACAAGATTCCGCCCACCCACCAGCACCGACCAATAATTATTACTGCCCTTGGTGTCACGTTAGAGGACACAGGTTGCTGAACTGCGGTGAATACCTAAGACAGCCTACGCAAGGGCGCTGGGATTTTATCCAAGCTCATGAACGGTGCCGTAAGTGTCTAGGACCCCATTACTCTGACGAGTGCAGATCCACAGGACGGTGTAGAGAATGTGATAGCGAGAAACACCATACCACCTTACATCGCAGTGGCTTTGAATCACCCACATATGACAATTCTCACCTCTTGCCCCCACAACTAAGAGGACAAGAACACACCCGCCCAACCACGGAATCAAGAAACTCTTCTCGTCGTAATTCACCTATTAATTCACAACAATGACTACCTGCTACTCACTTACACAATACTACACTACACCCACCCATACCATCGCTACAATATACACCATCCACTACATCACGTAAACAAAATAAATCCCAGTTTCATACTCAGCACTATGATAATAAAGTTTATCATAATAATCACTTGCCCGGCAGCCCTGTTACTTCCTCTGATAAAGCTAACCAAAATGACAGTCATATTTCAGCACATACTCAGCACATTACAGTACACGATCCACCAGTTTTATTACCCACTGTGTCCCTAGAACTAGCAGACAACGCTGGAGAATTTCATAAGGCAAGAGCATTATTAGACAGCGGTTCCATGCTAACCTTGTTAACTAAAACTATGACACAAAAATTACGTTTGCCTGTCGAGCACACAGAACTAAAAATTACAGGAGTCGGTAATCAGCAGACTCAAAACTCTAGTTCTTCAACTACCATCACATTCCGCCCTATTCACACCGAAGTCCCAGTAATTAGCGCAAAGGCATACATTCTACCAGATTTGACAGGTCTTTTACCATTAACAATGTTACCTGACGTTGTTCCACTCCTCGACTCGACACAGCTTCCCCTAGCAGACTCGTCTTATCGTTTTCCAGCCGCTATTGACTTAATTTTAGGTTCTGATGTCTTGGGCCAAATTTTGGATGGTAACAAAATTTTTTTGGGCCCCGGCAGACCAATAGCCTTCGGCACGATCTTCAATTTCGCTCTTTTAGGTCCTATCAATCCAAACTACACAAAGCCTGAGCCTCAAGTTAATTCAGCACTAGTAAATATTGACTGTTTACAACCCCAACACTCAAATAAAGAAATACACTCCGCTCTGGAGAGATTCTGGGAAGTCGAAGAAGTGCAATCAAAGGACAACTCAACCTCTGACGAGTGTGAGGAGAACTTTCGTTCTACCACCACACGTGATCCCACAGGGCGATACATAGTATCCCTTCCCTTTCTTACAAAGGCACCTAAGCTCGGTGCAACCCACGCTATTGCACTACGACGATTCCTTAATTTGGAGCGCAAACTCCAAAGAGATCCTACCCTCCGCTCAAAATATACTGACTTCATGAAGGAATACATTGACATGGGCCACATGGCTCTTTGTCACCCCAGCACATTCAAAGGAAAAGACCATTTTTACGTCCCGCATCATGGCATCTTCAAAGCCAACTCTGAAAAACTTCGCACGGTTTTTGATGGCAGCTGTAAGAGCTCTAATGGTGTCAGTCTTAATGACTGTCTGCACACTGGCCCACCGCTCCAACGTGATATTACTGACATCATTCTAAATTTTCGTACTCACAAAGTGGTCTTTAGTACAGACATCCAGATGATGTTTAGAAATATACTAGTTCACCCAGACCACAGACGGTTCCAACTCATTCTATGGCGCTCTTCTCCAGATCAACCTCTGCTCACTTACGCCCTGTCCACTGTCACGTATGGCCTACGACCCAGCCCCTTCCTCGCCAATCGATCTATTATACAGCTGGTCACTGATGAAGGTCACCGTTTTCCCCAGGCTGCACAGGTTCTTACGCACTCCATATTCGTGGATGACATTCTGACTGGGCATGATTCAGTTGACAAGGCAATAGCTCTGCAGACTGAACTCATTGAGTTACTAGCCCTAGGGGGATTTCATTTGCGAAAGTGGACCTCAAACTCTCGTCAGCTTTTAGAACGCTTCCCGGATGATCAATGTGACATACCCAAGGATTTTGATGTTGTACCCGACTCCAATGCAATCAAGGTACTTGGTATGCAATGGATACCCCAAACGGACGAATTTACATATCACATTTCGGTACCTACACTGGAAAAATTTACCAAAAGGTCAATACTCAGTACCATCGCTCGTTTATACGATCCTAGTGGATGGATCAGCCCAGTTATTTTCCGCGCAAAACTGCTCATTCAGCACCTATGGACTCTAAAGTTAGACTGGGATGAATCGGCTCCCAATGATGTCACATTTCAATTTCAGCACATTTTTGAAGACTTACCTCTACTCTCTGCTCTTCGACTCCCCAGAACAATTTGCACCAGCAAAGATTCCACCTACACCCTACACGGTTTTGCCGATGCATCCGAATCCGGATATGCAGCCGCAGTCTATCTTCATGAAACGAATATCACGGGTCAGGTACACGTCAGACTACTTGTTTCTAAATCCAAGGTAGCCCCCATTAAAACCCGACAGACTATACCAAAGCTGGAACTTTCAGCTGCACACCTCACTTCGCTGCTCATTTCTCGCGTCTCTGTTCAACTTTCTGCCCACATTACCATTCAGCAACACTTTTGTTGGTCAGACAGTACTATCGTACTCGCCTGGCTTAAAACTCCTTCTCAATCCCTACAGGTCTTTGAGGCCAATCGAGTCTCTGCCATTGCAGCCAATCCATGTAACCCTACTTGGAGACATGTACCCTCAGCTCTTAACCCTGCCGACTGTGCTAGCAGGGGAATATCAGCACAGGAACTCTTAGCCTATGACCTATGGTGGTCGCCTACTTGGCTCAAGGCCCCACCTGATACCTGGCCCACGATGCCCCCTGCTTTGGGTCATCACGTACTGCCTGGTCTAAAACCCAGAAAAATGGTATCACGCCACGCGTAACGAACGATGATTCCCCGAAAAAGTAATTTACACTTCCGCGTCTCAACGATCAGTCTGAATCGACCCGTCGTAAAGACATTCACGCATCGCGCGCGCATTTGAGATATCCACCCAATTGCAATACATTGGTGATAAGTGGCAAGTGAATCTAGTTGTGAAGCGGGAGATATATAACAAGAGAACACGCACTGCTGCTCCTGTATCGCAGACGCTCCGGTTACTCAGCTCATATTATTACGGGTGAGTCCATTTATCTCCATTCCCTCTTACCCTTGCACCCTTGAAATCTGGCAATCGGCCAGATCACATACATTAAACTGATACCGTTACCTTTAAAAAATTATGAATCAGCGCGAGTGACGCACCCTATCTAAAAGGCGCTATCTTTTAACCTCGACTTTTTGAAAATTTAATTTATTTTTGAATGTTTGTGTCATTTTACTCTTTCTTCATTTTGTGTATTTGCATTGTCAACAACGGTGCTGCGGTATAGAGTTCCCTTATACCGCAAAAATGAGATAGTTATAATGGGATGCGAATCGTAATTTCACATGAATGAAGATGATTAAAGCCTGGTTCCTATATCTTACCGACCGTTCATTTTCCTTACTATCAGTTTAAAATTTGACATACACTCCATAAAACTTAACCGATGGTAGTGCAAGTGAATAAATAGTAATATTTAGGAACCGGCCATTAAACAAGTTACTTAGTGTGATAATGAACAGTGTTAAAATGAGGTCGTGTAACTTGGCAATGGTACCTCAGATGTCAAGTTATATATAAATATTTTGACACCACGTTTTTCTCATATAATTCTTTTGTCCCGTCATGTCTGTCGTCAACTGTGTATCATTAAATTTATAAAATTCCTTTATATCTTCCATAGTGCTCATTATTTATAATTCACACAATCGACCATAGCCGATGCCGAATTGTAAAATTAAATATAAACAAAATCTAGTAGTTACTTTGCTATTTTAAAATTAGAAGATCTTGAATACTTATTAAGTCTGTATACGAATATTTCTTCAAACAAACAACGAGATTCTTGTTACAGTCTAGACCGAGAGGGAATCGTCCTATTGAAACCTTTGAATTCAATTTTTGTCGGGTCTGACCTACCTTATGGAATAGGTCATTATGCCTTAAATTGGTTCAATTAAGAGGCACTTGAAACGAATTTATGTTTCTGGGTTATTAGAATTTTATTTTTAGGTAATTTAATAATAAGGTTCCCGTCAAGTATTTGCCAGGTGGCTAAAGAGAGATAAGTGATCCATTTACTTATATAATTAGTCCCTTATATTTTCGCGACTGCTGTAGTTTGTATCAAACTTTAACCAAATAAGTTGCAGACAGCTTTTTGTACAAAAATACATATTTTTGAATAGGTCCATAACGTAATATTATAGAAGACCTTTACCTGGACATTCATTCAAGAGAACAAAGGACCTAAAGCGGTCACTTTCGCAGATTCATACTACTGTAACAACTTAGGCCCTGACAAAGACAAATTCCACGTACAGATCTGTAAAACCACATTTTATTACCTGTCGGCATTTGAACTAATTGTAATCCTTTTATGATCGTCTTGTTTTGTTCACTTATTTATTGGCATACGTTTCTAGTTATTGTGGAGAACAGCCGATTGTCCTATTGTACTCGCTCAAGAGAATCATTAGCCAGGTGTTGCGGATTACAATTACAAACTATTTCTAGGAAATTGTGTCGACGTTGCCGGGCGGGCACATTTGCATTTGTTAAGTATAAATCGACGGCCCGATTGAGAGAGGGGTCAGTTGAGCTACAACTACGATACAGGCGTGAGGCGTGTACATTCGAGAATCTAATAGTGACGGACTTAGCGCGTTTTATTACGACCTTCTGCATTACGTTTGGATTTGTTGTGTTCGATTCTATTTGTACCTGTGTTATACGTGTTTGTATAGTTCTAATAAACTCTATAATAATTCTAACGGCATTTTAATTCGAGTCCCGCTAACTCGTATCACTACGAACATGAGTATCAAAATAAATTGGAACGTTATTCTATGTCTTCCACATACCAGTATATCTAGACACATGCTAGATTAAGCGATTAAAATCCCGTGTACATGAAAGGGGTTGCTTAAAGGAGTAACTACAACCACTATTGATGTCAAGCAGAGCAGTACTATAACTAGAACGAAAGCACCATTCGGAATTTATTACATTAAAAGATAACCATTTAACACTGTTAAATCTTGGTTTAACTATACATTTTTGTTTGATTTTTTTCATGTTTGCTTATAGGCAAACCGGCAAATTATACAATTTTGAACAATGTGTGCCTTTTTTAATACGCTTTTATTAGCGTTAATTTAATTATATTATATACGTATAATTTAAATTATCTCACAAGGTAGCAAATTAAGCAAAAGTCATCAAACAATAATTAATCCAAAACAATTGCTGTTAAAACAAGTGTCGTAAGCTAGGGTCACAGTACGCATAAACCGAATTCATTCACCCCTACCGGTATTTCCATCTTAGTACAGCATTTACACATCTTACACACACGTCAAACGGCAGACGTGCTTAATGCCTCATTGGTGTAATTCCACAGCTTAAGTAGTAAATTCTAAGAAATTGTCTGTAAGAGGCTGAAGAAGTTATAAAGTATCTTTTTAGAATTCTTTAGCTGTTTTAACAAAAATGCGATCCTAATAAAATCATCATGTTAAGTACCAAATATTTTTTGCAAAGGAAAGAAAAATAGAAAAAAACAATAGAAAAATTGTGTGTGTGTGTGTGTTGTGTGCAGTTCAGACGCAGTAGAAGTGAAACTTTAGAAAATATACTCACAGATAATTCTTCTCCAACTTTTATTAATATAAATATATTTCCTTTAGCTTACATTCGTCAACATATTGTAATCCAAAAAATTCAATCTAAATTACAATTTAAATCACAAGCATAACGATCAAAATTCAATGCAGTATTACGCACAACTTCCTTGAATCTATATATAAAAGAATATCTACCTTAATTTTATACAGATAGAGCTAAAATTCATTTGAAATCTTTTAAGTTTTATTTAAATTGAAAATTAATACTAACAGTTAAGAGAAATGTGTGTTATTTCGAATTAAATATGTATATATTTTATTTTAATGAATTTTTTTGTGCGTGTTTCAGTGGACCCCGGATTCACAATTGGGTCTGGTAAGTAGATTTTCATTTTTTCTGAGCAAGACAACGACTGTCGGACCCGCTAGTAAAATTTACATATATTTTAATTTATTAATTTTTGTGCCTTTTGGGCCCGACATAATTGGGGAGATAATATTTCACCTTCTCCAGTAGCTCGGTCATATAGAACGGATGAAGGAGAAGGTGGATGGAGAAGAAAGCATACTTGGAGAGACCAGCCGATAGGCGACCGGTTGGTCGTCATAAGTATCGCTGGAAAGATAGAGTGGAAGCCGACCCAACCGTACTACAAGCCCTAACTGGCAAGACACTGCGCAGGACAGAGGATAGTAGCGTGCTCTCGTTTCGAAGGCCAAGACTCACTATGGATCGCTGAGCCAGCGGATTTAGTTAGTTTAATATTTGTGCCTAGATATATCATAATAACATGTGGCAAAACTTTAGGTCCTTTTGAACTAATTGTACGTAAAAGATAACGAGCGGCATGCCCAAGAAATAGTCTTCCTTGGCATTTAGACATGTTATCCGGGATCTTTTACTGTCTCTAATGACTTTAACCCCAATAACAATGTACAAAGTAACTATTTTGGGAGCAAAATCTACCCAATAGCTTGAACATGGCATGTTTTCAGGGCATTTTTTAAGACATATGTTCTTTAAAGATAACGAATTTTATCTTCAAACGTCTCCACCAGACTTGTTAAAACAGATAAAGAAACATTGCGCTAATTTCACGCTTGCTTAAGCAAATAGGTACACTATTGCATTTGCTTAAGCAAGCGTGAAATTTGATTGTGAAGCTAAAATGAGATACGAGATAAATATTTAAAGTAATCTTATTGTTTTGTTTATTAGTCCTACACTGACCGGGGCTTGTCCTTCGGTGCATTATTATGTGGATAATCTCCGGACAGAGTCACGCCACATTTAGGTTAAATTTATCAAGGGCTACGTGTTGGCCTTCCCATGGCCCCACGTTAGCCCTCCAAAAGTCCGGGCCCTTTTTATGGCCCGTGGTCTTTTAAAGACGTTTTATGAATATTGTTTAGTACTAACTACGGAAATATGCCTTTCATGTAATGTTACCGTTATACCATGTTAAAATCTTCATACATTACTTGTTATCCTAGTCTCCTTCTCTCTCTCTCTCTCTCTCTCTCTCTCTCTCTCTCTCTCTCTCTCTCTCTGTATAATTGTATATATGTCTATCTATCCCCGTCTCTCAAATCCTTCGGTATGTTGACACGATGTCGCCACTATTCCGACCAACGAACGGTCGTGTTTCAATATGCAATAACATTTTACGAATGCATTGAATTTGCTAAAACAAACTAAATGGCAGCCGCTCTGTGAATGGTGTGAATGAAGCCAATGGTGAATTAAAACGATTTTCGTGTATTATAATTCTGGTGCCAAGCGGACGTTCTTCGTCAACGAGGATTTTGAGTGAGTGCATATAATTATACAAGAATCCCGGAAATTCCCGTAAAACCTCGAGATAAGTAATGTCACTAAAGGCATACTTTTTGAAGTGAAACTTCTATATAGACGGGGGTATTAGGATTTTTTCCTTCACGAAAAAGCGTTACGGCCGCGTGGAGGGGCGACATAATTTTAGAGAAGACTATAGAAGATTTTCTTGGTTCCGGATCGAATTCAGTTTTTTTGTTTGATAAAATAAAATATACTTAAATAAAAAATGCATTAATTAAAATGTACCTAACCTAACCAAATCATAATTTGCAGTAAACCTGCGAAAAATCGAAAAGTGTGCTGGGACACATAGTAGTAGTGAAACTTCAACGGACAAGTGGAAAAACGAATCGCAACGGACAAGTGGAAAAACGAATGAAGTCGCAAAACGAATCCTAACAAAATTTTAACTTGAAGCTTTACGGGCAGATTGTTAATGTACTTGTCCAATTTGAAAACCTGCCCGTAAAACCTCAAGTTAACATTTTTTTGCCATTCGTTTTGCCACTTGTCCGTTGAAGTTTCACTTCTACTATGTCTCCCAGCACACATTTCGATTTTTTCGAACTGGCTTCTTTAAATCTTTTCCAAGAAAATTCCGATACGATTCTCGATATATAAAGTACTGCAAATTTTAAGTCCGGGAATTTACTACCAATCAGCAGAGACCGCATCGAAATCCCGAACAAACAGAGAAACAAAATAAATGTAAGAAACAAAAGACTACAGTTTTACAAGTTTATAACATTATAGGTACTAATTATTTATCTGTATATCAGATTCTTTGTACAATGACTGAAGACAAGAAAGCTAGATTATTGCCTTGAAACAACCAGCGTCTTTTATCTTCAGCGGCTTCGTGTGTACGGGCGATCCAGGTTTTTTTTTACTTGCGGATTCCGCACACACAAAAATATAGATTCTGAGAAAAATGACCAACATAAAAAGACAAAACGAAAGATGGACAGATAGACAGACGGACTGACTTAACGAAAACATAAACCTTTCATTTTAATCAACATAATTACGGGTCCTTAAAAACTGGTCTTTTGACCATTCTACACAGTTTTCTATAAACATTTTCACTATCTCAGAAATATCATCATCATATTATATATCATAAGTCCGTACTGATATGTATAAGGTTCTATATTATGACGATGTCATTATTTACATACCTTGACAACAAGAGCTTCCACTTCGTGGTCGTATTTGAGGGCGAAGTGCAACTTCCCGCAGAACTCTAGCTCAGCGCTGTCGGTTGAAGACTGTCGCACCAACTCGTTCTTGTATAGCTCCGGCTGTATAAAATAAAAAATAGATAGACAATTCTTTATCGTCTACTATAATTAATTCCAGTAACTCGCAACTTACATAATATGTATTTACTAGGATATGCCCGCGACTTCGTCTACGCTTGACTGGAATTCCCGCGGTATTTCCGGGACACAAAATACCGCAGCATTTGAAAAATAATGTGAGCTATCGTTTTAGTGAAAACTGTCAGAATAAGCAAATTTTTACGCACCCGGACATCTAAAAACCGCTTCCGGGAAAATTGCCGTGGGATTCCCGAGACATAATCATATAATAATACATATGATTTGCAATGAATCAGTAAAAAATTACGTTAGAATTTGTTTTTTTTTTATCTGGCCATTTTAAATGATTCCCAAAAAATCCTGCGTGATTCACAGAATAAAGGTCGCGCAGAGTTTAAGTCTAAGAAATAGCTGTCGATCAGCGAAAACCGCATCGTAATCGGCCCAGTAGTTTTTACGTGAATCCCGAACAAACAGACAAACCGACAAACAGATAACAAATCTAAAGAATAGCATCGTGTTGTCCATTGTTTATATAGTGTATTCCAGTTGTCATTTTTAATAACAGACGAGCGTGCATGACAAGAGTTATGAATGTCAAAGAGGCAAGTGAGGTGTGTAAGAATAAGCCTAAATGGCACTCTGTTGTTCGTGCCTACCCCGCAAGGGAACTGGCGTGAAGTTATGTATGTATGTATGTATGTATTTTTAATAAGCTTCAATCTACAGACACGGCATATTCAGAAATTTATAATACAATTACGAGTATAACTCAGGTCCCGACAAAAACAAAACCCACCTCCTGCATATCTGAAACAAAACACATTTTATTACCCGTCGGCATTTGAACTAATAACATTGAAATTATTGTAATTCTTTTATGATCGTCTTCTTTTGTTTACTTATTTATTGGCATAAATTTCTAGAGAACGGCCTATTGTTGTATTGTAATCATTAGCTAGGTGTTACGAATTTTAAAATACAAGCTGATTCTAGAAAATTCGGTCACGTTGCCGGGCGATATTGCATTTGTGCACTATAAAACGATGGCATGATTGAGGAAGGAGGACAGTCAAGCGAAAACCACGATCGAAGAGAGACGTGTGTACTACAATCGGGAATATAATAAGTGACGGACTTTGCGCGTTTTATTGAATTACGACCTTCTGCATTACGTTTGGATTTGTTGTGTTCGGTTATATTTGTACATACATACATACATAACTTCACGCCAGTTCCCTTGCGGGGTAGGCACGTACAACAGAGTGCCATTTAGGCTTATTCTTACACACCTCACTTGCTTCTTTGACATTCATAACTCTTGTTATATTTGTACCTGTGTTATACGTGTTTGTATAGTTCTAATAAACTCTATAATAATTCCAACGACATTTTAATTCGAGTCCCGCTAAATTCGTAACAATGCTATAGATTTTAATTTTAAAGTAACAAAATGTTCACGCCACCGCGTAACGAACGATGATTCCCCGAAAAAGTAATTTACCCCGCACTTCCGCGTCTCAACGATCAGTCTGAATCGATCCGTCGTAAAAACATTCACGCATCGCGCGCGCATTTGAGATATCCACCCAATTGCAATACTAACCGGGTTCCAAGAGCTTGGTGATAAGTGGCAAGTGAATCTAGTTGTGAAGCGGGAGATATATAACAAGAGAACACGCACTGCTGCTCCTGTATCGCAGACGCTCCGGTTACTCAGCTCATATTATTACGGGTGAGTCCATTTATCTCCAACCGTATTTTGCCATTTTATGGTTAATTCAAACCAAATTGTAAATTTTCGCATACCTAAAAAGTTAAATAAACAATCATTATCAATCTGCCCATTTACCCGTTTTCTGCCCTTGTTTTTTCTTTTTTGTTTTCTTATAAACATATTACTTCTGCCCTTATATATTTGAATACCCATTCCACATTCCTCAGATAATTACGCAAATTGCTACACGATAACTATTTTTTGGTACGTAGGTAGGTTAATATAACCTCGAGTACGTATTCTGTACTTTATTCAGCACACCTATTCTCGAATACTTGCACTAAACGTGATATCGGATCGATATAATAATATTGAATATTATATTCGTTTCACTCGGTGTGGTTAGCTTGCCGTGCAACTTTTATAGCTTATATATAGCTTCGTGTTTATTAAGACTCAGCGCACACGACAGTTTGATATATATTTTTTTTCCTAATCATTTTTATTTATTTCGTATTTCTTACGTTTCTCTGGCTGCTTTCTTGCGTGTTCTTTATTAGCATTAGTAAAAAAAAAAAAAAAAAAAAAAGAAAAAAAAAAAAAAATTTTTTTTTTTTTTTTTTCGTTTGCTTTTCCTTTTCTTATTGTGCACTTCTCATCGTCATGCCTACCAAATCGCAATCTGCCATCTTTATGCAAACCCATAAGTACATAACTTTCCTATTAGAGATAGCTAACCTTATATTAAAAGGAGACAAAAAGTATAGTGTAAACGATTTCATAGGGCGCTTTACAAAATTGGACGATATAAAGGGCAAGTTGGATACAGTATATTATGAGATCTTGGACTCTAAAGACCTTGACGACAAAGTGGAAAAATGGTACTTTGACTACTACACCTCGGCTATAGAAGCATATGAAAAAATTTTGGTGGCAAACATCACCATCAGCTCAAGCATCAAACCAAGCTCGCCCACATTCTCCACGTCTACTGTTCTGCGATCTACCCAAATTTTCTTCCAAGCTTGAGGATTGGCCATCTTTCATAACAATTTTCAAAAGCCTTACGGACACTGCCGGTAATTTGTCAGGTGCAGTTAAATTACACTATTTATTTTCTTGCCTCTCCGGAGAAGCTCTCAGTATGGTATCACACCTCAAGGTTACCGATGAGAACTACGATGTAGCGATGACAACACTTGCCAATCGCTACGAAAATCGCCGAGTTCTCATTGATAGGTTTATAGATATGATACTAGAGTTACCCCACATCACCACCCGCTCACAAATCAGACAGTTATTTTTAGCCCCTCTTATTTCAACCCAATCGGCGCTTAAAAACCTAAACTTACCACTACATGACTCAGACTACGTCCTAGTGTCAATAGTAGTGCGGAAGTTAAAGGGCGAGCTTCGCACATTATTTGAACGAACGCATGGGTCTTCAGACACTCTGCCCACCTTAAAGGATGTAATCACATTCTTAGAAGACCATGCACGTTGCACAGAAACTGAGACATATAACCCACCCCCCCCCTCCCCTCAGCCCGACATACAGACAAACTGAACGTGCTTCTCCCTCAGCACGGTACCAACCACGCGCTTCTGCACCCAGACCAGAAATTCGGCACGTTCGTTTTCAGCCCACTACTTCCGTCCGCCCACCTTTAACGCGCCCTGCATATCCTCTACAAAGTCAAGCGTACCCTGTACAGTACGCTCAAGGATACCCACAGTCTACACAATATTTCGAGCCCATAGCACAAGATTCCGCCCACCCACCAGCACCGACCAATAATTATTACTGCCCTTGGTGTCACGTTAGAGGACACAGGTTGCTGAACTGCGGTGAATACCTAAGACAGCCTACGCAAGGGCGCTGGGATTTTATCCAAGCTCATGAACGGTGCCGTAAGTGTCTAGGACCCCATTACTCTGACGAGTGCAGATCCACAGGACGGTGTAGAGAATGTGATAGCGAGAAACACCATACCACCTTACATCGCAGTGGCTTTGAATCACCCACATATGACAATTCTCACCTCTTGCCCCCACAACTAAGAGGACAAGAACACACCCGCCCAACCACGGAATCAAGAAACTCTTCTCGTCGTAATTCACCTATTAATTCACAACAATGACTACCTGCTACTCACTTACACAATACTACACTACACCCACCCATACCATCGCTACAATATACACCATCCACTACATCACGTAAACAAAATAAATCCCAGTTTCATACTCAGCACTATGATAATAAAGTTTATCATAATAATCACTTGCCCGGCAGCCCTGTTACTTCCTCTGATAAAGCTAACCAAAATGACAGTCATATTTCAGCACATACTCAGCACATTACAGTACACGATCCACCAGTTTTATTACCCACTGTGTCCCTAGAACTAGCAGACAACGCTGGAGAATTTCATAAGGCAAGAGCATTATTAGACAGCGGTTCCATGCTAACCTTGTTAACTAAAACTATGACACAAAAATTACGTTTGCCTGTCGAGCACACAGAACTAAAAATTACAGGAGTCGGTAATCAGCAGACTCAAAACTCTAGTTCTTCAACTACCATCACATTCCGCCCTATTCACACCGAAGTCCCAGTAATTAGCGCAAAGGCATACATTCTACCAGATTTGACAGGTCTTTTACCATTAACAATGTTACCTGACGTTGTTCCACTCCTCGACTCGACACAGCTTCCCCTAGCAGACTCGTCTTATCGTTTTCCAGCCGCTATTGACTTGATTATGGGTTCTGATGTCTTGGGCCAAATTTTGGATGGTAACAAAATTTTTTTGGGCCCCGGCAGGCCAATAGCCTTCGGCACGATCTTCAATTTCGCTCTTTTAGGTCCTATCAATCCAAACTACACAAAGCCTGAGCCTCAAGTTAATTCAGCACTAGTAAATATTGACTGTTTACAACCCCAACACTCAAATAAAGAAATACACTCCGCTCTGGAGAGATTCTGGGAAGTCGAAGAAGTGCAATCAAAGGACAACTCAACCTCTGACGAGTGTGAGGAGAACTTTCGTTCTACCACCACACGTGATCCCACAGGGCGATACATAGTATCCCTTCCCTTTCTTACAAAGGCACCTAAGCTCGGTGCAACCCACGCTATTGCACTACGACGATTCCTTAATTTGGAGCGCAAACTCCAAAGAGATCCTACCCTCCGCTCAAAATATATCGACTTCATGAAGGAATACATTGACATGGGCCACATGGCTCTTTGTCACCCCAGCACATTTAAAGGAAAAGACCATTTTTACGTCCCGCATCATGGCATCTTCAAAGCCAACTCTGAAAAACTTCGCACGGTTTTTGATGGCAGCTGTAAGAGCTCTAATGGTGTCAGTCTTAATGACTGTCTGCACACTGGCCCACCGCTCCAACGTGATATTACTGACATCATTCTAAATTTTCGTACTCACAAAGTGGTCTTTAGTACAGACATCCAGATGATGTTTAGAAATATACTAGTTCACCCAGACCACAGACGGTTCCAACTCATTCTATGGCGCTCTTCTCCAGATCAACCTCTGCTCACTTACGCCCTGTCCACTGTCACGTATGGCCTACGACCCAGCCCCTTCCTCGCCAATCGATCTATTATACAGCTGGTCACTGATGAAGGTCACCGTTTTCCCCAGGCTGCACAGGTTCTTACGCACTCCATATTCGTGGATGACATTCTGACTGGGCATGATTCAGTTGACAAGGCAATAGCTCTGCAGACTGAACTCATTGAGTTACTAGCCCTAGGGGGATTTCATTTGCGAAAGTGGACCTCAAACTCTCGTCAGCTTTTAGAACGCTTCCCGGATGATCAATGTGACATACCCAAGGATTTTGATGTTGTACCCGACTCCAATGCAATCAAGGTACTTGGTATGCAATGGATACCCCAAACGGACGAATTTACATATCACATTTCGGTACCTACACTGGAAAAATTTACCAAAAGGTCAATACTCAGTACCATCGCTCGTTTATACGATCCTAGTGGATGGATCAGCCCAGTTATTTTCCGCGCAAAACTGCTCATTCAGCACCTATGGACTCTAAAGTTAGACTGGGATGAATCGGCTCCCAATGATGTCACATTTCAATTTCAGCACATTTTTGAAGACTTACCTCTACTCTCTGCTCTTCGACTCCCCAGAACAATTTGCACCAGCAAAGATTCCACCTACACCCTACACGGTTTTGCCGATGCATCCGAATCCGGATATGCAGCCGCAGTCTATCTTCATGAAACGAATATCACGGGTCAGGTACACGTCAGACTACTTGTTTCTAAATCCAAGGTAGCCCCCATTAAAACCCGACAGACTATACCAAAGCTGGAACTTTCAGCTGCACACCTCACTTCGCTGCTCATTTCTCGCGTCTCTGTTCAACTTTCTGCCCACATTACCATTCAGCAACACTTTTGTTGGTCAGACAGTACTATCGTACTCGCCTGGCTTAAAACTCCTTCTCAATCCCTACAGGTCTTTGAGGCCAATCGAGTCTCTGCCATTGCAGCCAATCCATGTAACCCTACTTGGAGACATGTACCCTCAGCTCTTAACCCTGCCGACTGTGCTAGCAGGGGAATATCAGCACAGGAACTCTTAGCCTATGACCTATGGTGGTCGCCTACTTGGCTCAAGGCCCCACCTGATACCTGGCCCACGATGCCCCCTGCTTTGGGTCATCACGTACTGCCTGGTCTAAAACCCAGAAAAATGGTAGCTCACATCGCGGTTCCTGATCTAGACACGGATTTACTCACGAGATTCAGCTCCTTAGACACACTTGTAGGCGTAACCGCATGTATTAAACGTTTTGCACACAATTGCTTGGTATCTTCTCACTCTCGCATCGTTGGTCCCATTACCGTAGACGAACGTAAGAAAGCGCTCTTACACTGGGTACGCTCAGTCCAACAAAATATGTTCGCTGAAGACATCCACCGACTGCAAACTAACAAATTATGTACAGTGCGAATACAACGCCTCTCGCCCTTTCTCAAGGATGGTCTTCTTAGAGTAGGAGGGCGCTTGTCCAACTCAGCCCTTAGATATGACACACAACATCCCCTCATCTTACCCAGTTCAAGCCCCCTTGTGGACCTAATTATAGATCATTTCCACACTATACACTGCCACCCGGGCGCAGATACACTACACGCACTACTCCGTCAACAATACTGGATTTTATCTGGAAGGCGAGTCATTCGTCACCGTGTCTTTAAATGTGTACGCTGTTTTAGGCATCGAGCTCAGCCGAATCCCCCTTTTATGGCCGACCTACCGGCTGATCGAGTCAGCCCACAACCGGTGTTTAGTCAAGTGTCCACGGATTTTGCCGGACCATCAAGTACTCTACGCAATGCCAAACTTCTCAAAGGCTACTTTTGTGTTTTCGTTTGTCTCGCCACCAAGGCAGTGCACTTAGAGGCTGTCTCGGAACTTTCTACGGACGCCTTTTTTGCGGCATTGCAAAGGTTCGTTAGTCGGCGCGGAATCCCTACCCTAATTCGCTCTGATTGCGGTACAAACTATGTCGGCGCAAGAAATCAGCTCATAGAAGTACAAAACTTCTTAAAGGCCAATGATGATAGAATTACGCACAAGCTAGCCACACAGCAGATCACATGGTTGCTAATCCGCCCTCAGCTCCTTCTTTTGGCGGTCTGCACGAGGCAGCCGTGAAATCTACTAAGCAATTACTCTATCGCGTATTAGGTGAGCAGCATCTGACCTTTGAAGAATTTTCTACACTCTTAGCCCGTATTGAGGCCGTTCTCAACTCTCGACCACTCTGCCCTCTGTCTTCAGACCCTACAGACTTCGAAGTCCTAACCGCTGGTCATCCTTATAGGTCCCCCACTTACCGCATTACCCGAACATTCCCATGAATCCTCTCCTCCATCAACCCTACGACGTTTTCGCTTAGTGCAAGCGTTGGCTCAGCGATTTTGGACCTTGTGGTCGAAATCCTACCTGCACACTCTCCAATCCCGATCTAAATGGACTACGGAAACCAGTCGACCCAAGATTGGTGAGCTGGTACTCATAAAGGAGGATAATCTTCCCAGACTCCAGTGGAAGATGGGAAGAATAAAGAAGATTCTGCCCGGAAGGGATGACGTCGTCCGAGTCGTAGAACTCAGCACCAAGGATGGCAGCTTAACGTTAGTTTATTTCAATTTATTTTTTTGGTTTACTAATTAAATATTTGATAAGTAAAGTTCAACGATAACTCGGGTCGTTTTGGTCTCACGCCAAACGAAAGGTTTGCACTGAAAATCAGTCTTGCGCGAGATATAATTCCGGCAAAGCAATATTTTACGCTGAGTGCAACCCTTTTTTTCTGAAAAGGCGGCGTACAAATTCTTAACATATGCTATGTACGTAATAATAACATGTAAGTAATGTAATTACGTCGCTGTTTCTCCAGTCTATTTATTTATTTACATGAAACTAATTAATTAATTATTAATTAATTTTCTTGATTAGTATTTGAACTGCTTGACCAGTCGGGATTATATTAACCTGTATTAAAAATTGTTAAACTGTAACACACCGAAAACCAATATACGCTTAATTTTTCCATCACATTTAGCAATTGCGACAAAATTATTGCGTTTTGAAATTCAATTTTTCGACTGGCTTAACATGGATAAAATTAATTCTCCATCACCATATAACAGTTATTCTATAGAATACAACACAATATGGTAAAATTAAAAATGACAGTAGTATGAATAAACAGTTGACTTCTTTCATTTTTTAATTTGGTCAGGTTATAATTTATACGGTTAAGGTGATGTTAGGAGCCTTAAGAACAGACGAGCGTGCATGACAAGAGTTATGAATGTCAAAGAAGCAAGTGAGGTGTGTAAGAATAAGCCTAAATGGCGCTCTGTTGTTCGTGCCTACCCCGCAGGGGAGCTGGCGTGAAGTTATGTATGTATGTATAATTTATACGACTGATAAAATGTATGTGATGATCGTTAAATCGACCCTAATTCGGGTTTTTTAAAGTGATAACTTCTTATGGGAGGGTAAACCGCAACGTTACATAACGCTTTACGACGCCAGTCTATCTGGCTTCCCTTTTTGTCACACATACGGCAGCGGTAGGCAGGTGCCTCCTCTCTCACTCTAACCCACAGCGCTAGCCATATTTCGGTAATTAGATTAAATAACAATACTAATAATGTAACTATACTTACACAAAATTCTAATGTACATATTCAAGAATTATGACTAAGAATAAAATATATTTTATAATGAAAAAAAGATTTTATTAATAAATAACCTTTCCTTACATTATCATATTAATATACATAAAATTTAAGTAATAACCTAAGCTTTTCTCAAGTTAAACAATTTCAATATTAAATACGAGTAGTTCAACTTAGATTAGTTTAAGTTATCACTACTGTCGGGCGTCCCGAGACGCACATGTTTTTAATTATCCAGGGTCCGACACGAGAAGCGATGACAACTGGCGGATCCGAAAAAATGCCGAAATCGACGAACTGGTGGATGAGACCAATATAATACGGAAGAGCAAGGCACAACGCTTGCGCTGGCTTTGCCACCTACATAGAATGGGAGAGGATCACGCGGTGAAAAGAGCCTATCTGGACAGACCAACGAGACGGCGACCAGTTGGTCGGCCCAGATATCACTGAAGTGACGTAGTGTAGGCTGATCTGCGCAAACGTCATGCCTATGACTGGCAGGAGACAGTGCTGAACAGGAAGGAGTGGAGTATTATCATTTCGGAGCCCAGAACTCATTTTGGGTCATTGAGCCGCAGCAGTTAGTTAGTTACTAAGTTTTTCATAAAGAATATAAAATATATGTCTTGCTTATTCTCTAATTTTCTAACAAACTTGGACTAATATTTGATAACATTTTTTTTTAAATTAAGTAAGTCTTTTTTATCAGGGGAAATCCGCTTGAGGACAATCCACCGCTGGGAATCGCGGTGCGGCGTGCGGGATATGCCTTGTCGGGGAGACACTAACATTTTTTTTTATTGCTGAAGCACAGCAGACAGGTTGACAGCCCAACTGTGGTGGAAAGTCGTTACCGTCGCCTATGGACATTAGCAATATCAGAGGTGCTACTTGTGTGCTGCCGGCCTTGAAGGAGTAACTGGAACCTGGCCACTGATATCGGAACACAACTCAAACTTGTTATGGCAGCATACTCTATACCAGGGGTGGAACATATCCAGTCGGACAAATGCTCTACCACCTGGCTGTGGGTTATTTTGTCGTCTCTTACGATAGGCCGCCCGGCAGTAGAATTAGTATTCTTTTTCCCTTCCTGCACAGAGACAAATACGGTTGGGGATATGCACTAAAACCCCTGGCTGATCTTCCAACGTCCCTTGTCCGGGCTGTAAGCTTGCTTGTGTAGTCACCTCTAGCCCAGACGGAACAGGATTTACCTTCGAGAATATTATAATAATAATCATAAATAATCATAATCAGCAGACAAAAACACATATTGCATATTCCCAAATTAAGCAAGTTACGGTTGCTTGTGTTATGGGTAATATACAACGGACTGCTCTGGGGCCGATCCCAAACACCCAGACCATAGTAAAACACAGAGAAAATTTGTTTCCGAAATTTACCATGCCAGGACTCGAACCCGGAACCTCTGCGACGCAGTACGGAAGGCCGGCAAAGGCTGATTCTGCTCAACCACAGAGGCCGTCACGACCGACGGCGGGACGGGAAATAAAGTCTAAATTATCCTAATAATATACATATTAAAACTATGTTAAACTAGCTTGCTTATTATGTTGAGTCATTAGCTTATAGCTTCGGTGCACAAGTACTAGTATTAAATACGTAGTTCTTTTTAAATATGTCAAGTTTATAATAGTTTTCAAGCCAAACACTCCAAGACTAAAAATTTGATCAATACTTTATTAGTTTTCTATTTAAACTGCTTAATAAACTCAAGTTAACTTCGAATATGAAACCATCAAGGGCACTTTCAGTACATAAACCATTTGTACAAATATTTTTATTGGTCCTCGTTAAAACACTTGATAAGGCCAACAGAGCCCTGTCAGTAATTTCAAAGAACATAAAATTACATTTATAATTGCCAACAACTGTAATATTTATTTGCTTGAATCAATGTTTAAATATCGGTCGACGAAAGATTTTATTTTATTTTCTTTGTAAACTAGCTGTGTTAGTGACAGGCCACACAAAAACAGAAGTCTTGCGTAAAAACAATCAATATTCTACATCTGTTATTTACTTTTAATGAATAAAACACCTTCGTGTTCTTGAAGTGAAACTTCTTTAGAATCGTTGTGATTTGAAATTCGATGAAATGAAAAAGCGACACTAAAAAGAGATAAACATATAAATCTATAGGACTAAGCCTGCGAGAGAGTGAGATACGAGTTTTACACTGTGCAGCACAGATTAGATAGTCAATAAGACCGACAACTAAACATAGGTCCAAGTTGGACCAAAATAAAACTGATAGTAATATTTTTTAGACTAAAACAGTGAAAATTGAAAGTTATATACAGCACAGGTCTTGCTTAAAAATAATCAGTATTGTACATCTTTTATTTACTTTTATTTAATATAGATTATTATTATTTTTTTAACAAAACTGAATATCAAAACTTTCATTACCTTTTGAGTTCCAAACAAAATGAACTGATTTCTTTAATTATATCATCGAGCTTTTGTCCTTACTCAGAACACAGACTATCTCCTTTCTGTACAGAAACTATCTACACAAACACAGAAATCTCGCTTAAAAAAATCAATTAATTATATAATCGAGTTTTGTTCTTACTCAGAACACAGACTATCTCTTTTTTATGCAGAAGCTATCTACACAAACACAGAAGTCTAGCTTAAAAACAATCTAATAATTATATGATCGAGTTTTTGTCCTTACTTAGAACACAGACTACTCCTTTCTAAGTGCAGAAACTATCTACACAAACACAGAAATATCGCTTAAAAACAATCAATATCCCACATCTGTTATTTGCTTTTAATGAATATCATCTTAATTTATTTTTATAAAACTGCACGTTGGATATTAACTACCTTTCGAGTTGCAAAAAACATGACCTGATTTCTCTCAATCTGTCTGTCATCGAAGTTACCAAATTTCTTTAATATTTTTCAGCCGTTTACTTGCAAAAAGGTAACAAACTGCGTAACTTTTGAATTTATATATAAGTAAGAATTAATATAAAATTTTGACATTTTGAATAATTTACCACCACGAAAACTTTAATAAGTCTAAAACTAAAATAAACTTTCCAAAAGTTTCTTAGGTAAAACCTAGACTTAACCTCAACAATTTATATTAAAAAGAAAATTTATATTGGACTTTTTAGAACAAAAACACACAGTTCTAAGGTAAATTAAGCCGATGAACATTATTATTATAATAAATCACTAAGCTATACATTTTTACAGGATCTTTTTGCAACGGCGGACATTGTTTATAACGGTATGTCCGACCGTCCATCTGTTTATATATGTTCAGCCATTTTTCTCAAATACTTTTTTTTTTTTTATTGCAGAAGTTCAGCAGACAGGCAGACGGCCCACTTGATGGAAAGCGGTTACCATCGCCTATGGACCTTAGCAACACCAAAGGTGCTACAAATGCGCTGCTGCTCTCTTAAAGGAGACTGGAACCTGGTCACTAATGCGGGAACACAACACAAGGTTGTTATGGTGGCATACTCTAGACCAGGGGTGGTCGCCATCCAGTCGAGCAAATACCCTACCACCTGGCTGTGAGTTGTTTAGTCGCCCCTTACGACAGGCCGCCAGGCCGCAGGAAATTGTATTCTTTCTCCGTTCCTGCACGGATAAAAAACTTAAAAATAAAGTAATGAAAAATCAATATGAAGAAATCATTGAACTACGTTTCAGCACAACAAGTGCTGCTTACCTCATAAGGAAGGATAAAATAGAGTAATTGACAGTCAAATCAATAAAAATACTTTTTAACAAACATCTTTCAAGAAGCTGCGTGGATGTTATGCAAGCGTTGCGTACGTCATATCTTGAACGAATAAAATAGCGTATTATAACGTAACTTTTTATTGTATAAAAATAACGTAAAATATCGTAAAGCAATTTAAATGCTAGATGGACATGAGCACTGAGCCAAAACCCAATTTATTGACCAATTAAATTGTTGTATATTAAACAGCGTAATAATTACCGAACGTCGATTGGTTTCGATCGCACGGCTTTTATTTGAACAGGGGCTCAAATTGAAACTTGCTATTTCGACATCATACGAACGTATCATTACGCTATATTCCTGCAGGGATAGACTGAAATACATGCTACCTCTCATTTCATCTACTTTCTAAGTTGCAGCTCCATAAATTCATTAAGAACGAATTGAAAGAGGAAGGTTACCAAAAAGGGAGACGGCTTGAAGGTCCGAAGTAGAAAACCTTTTTTTTTTTTAAATTTATAGCAGTGGTTCAGCAGACAGGCAGACGGCCCACTTGACGGTAAGCGGTTACTATCGCCTATGGACATTTGCAATACCAAAGGTGCTATAAATGTGCTACTACTCTCTTAAGGGAGATTGGAACCTGGTCACTAATGTCGGAACACAACTCAAGGTTGTTATGGTGACATACTTTAGACCAGGGGTGGTAGCCATCTAGTCGGGCAAATGCCCTACCACCATGGCTGTAGGTTGTTTGGTCGCCTCTTACGACAGGCCGCCCGGCCACAGGAAATTGTATTCTTTCTCCGTTCCTGCACCTCATGGCCGAACTCAACATAATTGGAGAAATAGAGGGTCATCATGTCTACTGGCTCTGTCGCGTAGAACGGATGGGGCAGGATTGGAGTGTGATGAAAGCATACTTAGGGAGACCAGTTGATCAGCGATCGGTTAGCCGTCCTAAGTATCGCTGGATAGAATGGAAGCAGACCTGACCGAGCTTTAAACCCACAAGTGCAAAGACACTGCTCATGAGGGAGGAAACTGGCGTGCTCTCCTAATGGAGACCAAGACTCGCATTGGGTCGCTGAGTCAACGGAGTTAGTTATTTATATACTAAAAAAATCACAGATAAAAAAATGAAGTTAACGTGCTTTATACCTAGACATGTTGCTGGGGAGTTTCTTTCCGCGTCTTCTCCTTAAACAGCAATATCACGTTGCGAAGCGGTGTACATAAACTAGGAAACATATTTAATTTTTAACTTCTATGCATGACCTTCAAACATGTTCTGCAGAAAAACTTAGTTTGAGTAAAACTTTTGAATTTGAATTAAGGATCCTTAGCCATTTCATCAAAAACGGAAACCCTATGTTTCTATCATATCGATCGTAAATAATACGAATTTTACCATGCCAGGAATCAAATCCGACACCGAGACATCTGCTTTCCAGTGAATTGTGTAGTGAAAGTTTAGACCACTCAACCACAGAGGTAATACGTAATGTTACAACTTAGGCCCCGACAAAGACAAATTCCACGTACAGATCTGTAAAACCACATTTTATTAGCTGTCGGCATTTGAACTACTTGTAATCCTTTTATGATCGTCTTCTTTTGTTCATTTATTTGTTGGCATACGTTTCTAATTATTGTGGAGAACAGCCGATTCTCCTGTTGTACTCGCTAAGGAGCATCATTAGCCAGGTGTTGCGGATTACAATTACAAGCCAATTCTAGTAAATCGTGTCGACGTTGCCGGGCGGGCACATTTGCATTAGTGAAGTATAAAAGGACGGCCTGATTAAGAAAGGGTTCAGTTGAGCTACAACTACGATACGGGCGTGACGTGTGTACATTCTAGAATCTAATAGTGACGGACTTAGCGCGTTTTATTGAATTACGACCTTCTGCATTACGTTTGGATTTGTTGTGTTCGGTTATATTTTTACCTGTGTTATACGTGTTTGTATAGTTCTAATAAACTCTATAATAATTCCAACGACATTTTAATTCGAGTCCCGCTAACTCGTAACAGTAATATACACTCGTGAAACGTCTAAATATAACAAAAATTGTTTGCAAAAGTCAATAAATATGTAAGTGGGTATGTAAGTAAAGCATAGTAAATATTATATATTAATATATATACATACTTACAGGTCTAGGACAATATCATAAGAGTAAGATGAAATATTTTTAGAATGTCTCATTAAGTATTATAATCTTTAATAATAACGTAGAAAATATTTTGTCAATTTGGGAAAGTATTTTTTTTTAATAAAGATTGTGAAGGGAATATATATGTCTGTTAGAGCATTACTGGAGTACCTATATCTCGCGTCGCTGACGCTACAGCCCTCTGCTAAGTATATATATAATACAAACCTGACAAACAGAGTTCATATTTATATTTGAAAGTACTATGTCTGTCTGTTACGCTTTTGCGGAGAAGTCACGGTATCGATTTTGCTGAATTTTTATATATTATTATCGGGCCCAGCAGACGGTGTCCTTCCTGCTCTGCAAAAATGAAAATCTAAAACCCGATTCCAGCACCATCTACCGGAATTAATTGTGAATCCAAACTATCCCGGTGCCCACTCAAATTCACAAAATATTTCATCAAAATCCTGAAACCCGATTCCAGCGCCACCTACCGGGTCCAGTTGTGAATCTAGACCACTAGAATCCACTTGAACATACACAAAAAATGTCATCAAAATCGGTCCAACCGTTTTGGAGGAGATCAGTGACATATATATATATATACACTAATAAAACTACGTTTACGTATACAAGTCGCGAAAACTTAAGAAAATATTATATATACTTATATACTAATATATAAAGCTGAACAGTTTGTTTGTTTAAACGCGCTAATCTCAGGAACTACCGGTCTGATTTGAAAAATTCTTTCAGTGTTGGATAGCCCATTTATCGAGGAAGGCTATAGGCTATATCATCACGCTAAGATCGATAGGAGCGGAGCAGCAATAAAAAATGTTTCAAAATCTAATTCCAAGGCTTTGAAAACAAATTCCAAGCGGACGGCGTCGCGGGCACAGCTAGTATTGAATAAAATGAGGTGAGGTTTAATTATTATATTGAAAATAGAACACTTTGTTCAAAAATAACCCTTTTTTTCCTTGGTTTGCTGTTTGACATTCCTTCACAGAAGTTGATCCTTGTTACAAGCTATACAATTACTATAGCCTAGCTATTTGGTATAATAATACAACATGCGTTTATTCTTTCAAAATAAGCCAATATGATTCTTGGGCTTTTCTTATTCTAATTCTTAAAATCGGCCTCGAAACTCCTTTGAGTATTTTTCGCTACCTAGCTACGAAAGTATGACCATTTCCACTGACGCTAAACTACATAGCGGAGCGAATTAGATGTGCCATGAAAATGCGTCGCCGTAAGGTAGCTGAGCGAGGAAGATGCGCAGCTCGAGCTCTGCGACATATCGTCAATAGGGAAGGCACGCATCTATAGCACGCATTCATAGCACGCATCCATAGCTCGCAACCATAGCATGCATCTTTCCATAGAAAAACGTAGTGAATCAGCTTCCACCAGTGATTGACAATTGGGGAATATAAAACGCATCCATAGCAACGTTGCATAGCACATCTCTCGTGGAAAGCCACCCTGAAGCTGAAATAAAATTTGGTGCACTATACTGTTACGAATTTGCGGGATTCGAATTAGATGCCAATTAAAAGTTCACAAACTTTATTAAAAGTATATACACTTAATTGTCCAAAACGTAACATAGAAAATAGCAATTACATAAAACGCGCAAAGTCCGTCGATGTGAGATTCCCGTTCCGAATGTACACTTAATAACGCCTCGAACTCAACTAACTCTGTCTTAATAGGTCAACCGTTAATATATTCACAGAATAGACATGGACTCTCAATAAACATGATCAGACCATTCATTGCAATTCTCAAATTGTCCGCTTAAACCCAAAACAACATTTCTAAGAATTTTGAACAATAAAAACGGCTTATGACAAACGGCTCGGCCGGCCATAAAAACAAATGGGTTAACGATCGACAATAAGATATTAATACTTAGAAAATTACCGCAAACAGGTGAACAATTAAGACACAAATAATTGTTTTATAACTACAGATAATTTAAATACCTCTCTCTTCTCTTTTCTTTCACCATATCCCAATTAATTGTGGTCGGCACAATATGGCTTTTCCTTCCACACTCCTCTATTCTGACATACATCTTCTGTCACACCACATACTATCATATCATCCTTTACACAATTCATCCATCTTTTTTTTGGTCTACCTTTACATTTGTACCCATCCATCTTGTAGTTTAGCATTCTTTTCGTCATATTGTCTGTAGAGCTTGATTAGAGCGGTACGACAGTGCCACACAGTCGGAGGGCCTTTTTAAGCGCCGTGGTGTCAAGGATGGAGTACCACTTTCGGGGTGGCAGCACATCGTGCTGGCGCTCCTAACCCTAGTTAGTCGGGCTACTGTCCCACCCCGAGAAGGGTTAATGTCAGGTAGGCGGTCAGTTGTAAAACAAAGCCAAATCTAGATATGCTTGTATGAATGATAATTTAAATACCAAAGGTAATAAAACACGTGTTCAAAAAGGATCATCGATTCGCCGAATACGTCATCGCAGCAATAGGTAACTCGAACACCGTGTTCCGGGAATCGCATGAAAATGCCGTGAAACGTGATGTCCATAAGTAGACGTGTTTACAAGTTGAAGCGCGTTTGATTAGCTCGTTTAGTCATATAGGGCACGTAAGGGTTTGACCCAATTCTAGATGCAGAGAGTATTTTATTTATAACCCATTTGTCCACTTGTTTGATTTGTTTTATATTTAACTGGAGGTTATTGCAATGTCGTTATTACATTAAGAGCCAATTTTTCAATCACCAGATAGAAGTTACTCATAGAGTAAAGTATAACATGGAAAAGTAAAAAATGTGAATTGCATGAATAAAATAGTCGAATGGTTTCACTTTTGAATTCACTATGGTTATAATTTATTCAACTGATAACTTTTGTCTGATGATTGAAAAATCGGCCCTAAATTTGATAATAAATGACAATTTATTTTTATTTTATTTAATGGTCTGGCAACATTATAAACTGCCTCTATTGCACGGTCGAAAGGACAAACTGTCGTTCCTACAAAGAACACAACATCTTCATTAAATTATATGTATGTGACAGTTTATGCAATAAATGATATTTTATTCTATTCTATTTTCTAAATTTTAATTCTTATATCTGTTTTTGTATTTTCAAGGCACTCCTGTATTATCTATACCTATTAACTATATATTATATATCTAACTATACTAATATTATAAAGAGGTAATGTGAGTTTGTGACGTTGTAGGCGGTAATCTCTGAATCTACTAAACTGATTTAAAAAATTCTTTTACTGTTCGAAAACTACGTTAACAGGGAGTGTCATAGGCTATATACCACGGGAGCGGGACAAAGCGCGGATGAAACTGCGCCGGGCCGCTAGTATATTATAAAGAGGAAAGATTTATATGTTTGTTCGCATTGAATAGGCTCCGAACCTACTGAACCGATTTGAAAAATTCTTTCACTGTAGGCAAGCTACACTATCCCCGAGTGACATATTCTATATTATATTTTCAAAAAAAAAAAAAATTTTTTTTATTAAATACCCGTGCGAAGCCGGAGCGGGCCGCTAGTCTAATTATAATACTAATATATTCGCATACTAGGATAACAATCTAGTTCCATAACTTTATAATGTAGTCATAATGTATTATTGTATTGATTTTAATCTGCTTTGTGAATTAAACAAATAAATATAAATAATTGTAAATCTTTAAGTAATGTATAAATATTAAATATTGTGTGGAGCTAAGCCGTGGCGCCATTTAGAGATCCAAGCGGAAAATCAGCACTGGTTGTGAAACCAGCATAATGCTGAGCATGGGCCTTCTTAGGACACCATAATTGATTGGTTATGTTGACTATTCAGTATGTCTTTTTGTATCTTGTCATAAAAAACAATTCTTTCTATCTTAAATTATAATATTTTTTGTTCTAGTTTAACACAATCTCCACGCACTGACTAGTCAAAGAAAATATTGTGAAACAACACCTGTTATAGTAAATTTTAAAAATATTTTTATAAAAATGTTCAGATGCCAAAATATCATACTATATTATCTTACTTTTAAAATATCATGATCAAAATAATAAAAAATTACTTCATATTTCCATACAGAATCTAGGGTGCTTCGGCGTTTCGTTGAATAATACAAAGTGTGTCAATTGAGAGGTTGAAATAAAAATAAACAAAATTTTAGAAACATTTAAAATATTCTACTATAAAAAAGCTTCTGTGATTATCGTCTCACGTTTTCTTTTCATAAATGAAAGGGTGACACCAAACTAAAAGTACAGAGGACGGCGTACTTCGTAATTAAAAGGGGCAAATATGACTAAAAACAAAATCTCGAAACAGCGCAGCACGAAAACAAAGACAAAAGAGGTAGTAATTAAACAGGGAGAATACTAATTTGGGAATTTACAGTAGCTCCTGGTATTTAAATGTGTTGTAAAACTGTAGCTGCCATTTTAAGTTTAAGTTTAATAGAAAAGTCTTATAAAACCAGACTAAACTAATAATAAAGGAGTAGAGAAAAATATGCCGATTCTTTCAAGTAAACCTCGGGTTCAAGTTTATTAAGAGTTATCCTTGTAGTTACTCCGAGGTATTCTTATACCTGTTCCAAGAAAACTAATCGTAAGCTGAAATAAAAATGTCCTTTATTCGTCTGTATTATCCAATAATACATACATGTACCAATCTTTTTTTAATTTTACTTTACGGCTAGGGTTGCCAACCGTACTATAATATACAGTATTGTACTATATTTCGGGTCGGCGTACTATATACTGTTGAAGAAATATATAGTACGCAAAAATACTATATTTTCAACACCGAACGAAATCTAAGAAACAATTATTTATTTAAAAAAATAATTAACGCGCCTTTTCATTAAATTTTGAGTAAGGCGAGTTCGTGTAACCGAATTCCGGACTCCGAACGCATCTACAATCTCTTGTCTTTGCCTCCCACTGATCTCTATTCTCTATACTAACTGCAGGCGCTGGCAGCACGTCAAAGTTGTCAATATCAAATTGACAACATCGAAATAATTTGATTTCATTGAATAATTGAATGTAATAAAGCATATGACACATTTATTGCAGACAAAGCATTGTTAAAAAATGCAAGAAGTGCAAAGAAATATAGTTTTTATAAAAATAAATAAGTAACATATATATATATCTTTGTCTATTTTTATTTTTTTTCCATAAAATACTATATTTTTAGATGCGTACTATTTTTTTGTTATAACTTATTTTGAAAAATACTGTATTTCGCTGAGAAAATGTTGGCAACCCTACTTACGGCCGTGAGCTGAAGGGAAATAAACAAACGTACAAATAACGTCTTTTAGGGCTAAGCTCGCCTTTGTACATTACCTCTATTGTATAATTTTGTATACAATAAAGAATAAATAAAGTCACATTAAGATTTTAAGTGGCTGTCTAGAGTTTACTACATGGCTCGTGTATTACGAAATTTTTGAAGATATTTCATTTGTCAAAATAAAATCTGACGACAAATCTGCATTCCACAAATCTATCTATCTATTTTCTATGCTATAATAAATATGTAAATGGTTTGAGTTTATACAATGCGTTTAAAAATGTGAAAAAATCAGGAGAGATAACTCGGACTAGCAGATTCCGAAAATGCAATTTCTGTCTATCTGTCTGTTAAAGCATCACGTAAAAACTTGTGAATATAGATGCAATTCGAAACGGAGTTAACTTATATCCCAGGGCGTCACTTAGAATACTTTTATTCCAATAAATTACATTGTTTCCTTAAAGTAAACGGATTAGCAAAATAGATGGCGATGCAATCGCGTTTTTTTTTTCAAATTACTAACAAATACCTACGTTGTCATATACAACATGTCATTCGTTGTATTACTGCAAATCAGTTTGGCTTCGACTCATATCTATATTTTGCTATATCTATATATATAAAAGAAAGTTAGTCGTGTTAGTTACACTATTTATAACTCAAGAACGGCAGTGCCGATTGAGCTGAAAATTGGTGGGGAGGTAGCTTAGAACCAGGAGACGGACATAGGATACTTTCTATCCCGTTCGAACCGGTAGGTGGTGCTGAGATCGGGTTCTAAAATCCTCCTAATCACCTGGACCGGTTTTGGTGATTTTGTTTTGAGTGGGTCCCCGGATGGTATAATTCCACAATTGGAACCGGTAGGTAGCGCTGGGATCGGATCCTACATTTTTATTTTTTCAGAGCAGGACAACGTCTGACGGGGCCGCTAGTATCTATATATATAAAACAAAGTCGTGTTAGTCACACTATTTATAACTCAAGAACGGCTGAAGCAATTTTTATGAGTTTTGTGTTTTTGGAATTATCTTCGACCGGTATAGGATAATAAGTATTAAAATGTGATATTCGTTAATAAAAAAAATATTATTAAAAAAACATCATTCATAATATCAGTCTAGCCATTCATTTCTTATGATCTTTCCCGGCCGACTTCGGCAATGGTGACCGCATTTGAACTCATTTTTATTTGTCAGATTTAGGTGAATTATTCCTGCGTGTGTTCAAGTGCATCCCGGACGGTTTAGATTCAAATTTGAATTAGATAGATGGCGCTGCAATCGGGTAGCAGGATTTAGGTGAAATAATTTTTTTGTGTGTTCAAGTGGATCCCGGGATGGTTTAGATTCACGATTGAAGCGTTAGGTGTCGCCGCTCTGAACACTTATTTATTTTTTCAGGTAGATTCGAGAATGGTTTAGATTAACAATTGGTCCCGGTTAATGGCGCTGCAATCGGTTTCTAGAATTTTATTTTTTTAAGGGCCAGTCAACGTCTGTCGGGTACAGCTAGTATAAATATATATAAACTATACGGACTTAGTTTTTTTGTTATTATTATATGTAAAAAACCGAATTAAATGTTTGTGTCAGTCAAATAAATCTGACACGCGGCGCAGCTGCGGGGCAAACTCTAGTCTTAATAAAGTACCCTTAGTACCACTAGCAATTCATCCCAATAGCCTGATACTTTTTGTTCTCATTCCCCATAATAGTTCTACACTAGTAGGGGCTTGTCCTTGGGTGCATTATTATATGGTGTAGACAGGCATAATCGCCGCTCAGTATCATGCCACATTTACATTAAATTTGTAAGGGGCCTACGTGTGAGCCTTCCCATGGCCCTACGCAAGCCCTCAAAAAGTCCGGGCTACTTTTACGAAACGTGGTCTTCAAAGACATACTAAAAAAAAATACGAATTCCTCCTGTGTGATCTGTGTATACCATCCCTTTTAATTTATTTCTCTTATCTCATGCTAAAGGATGGCAACTCATTTCTCCCCTGGCGTTACAAACGTATATATATAGGCGACGGTAACTACTTACCATTAGGTGCGCCTTCTGCTTGCTAGCCAGCTTCGTAATAAAAAAATACATACACAAGTCTTAAGTTTATGTTCAACTTTTAACTAATTTAGTTAAAAAAATGATCTGTGCACCATTTGGCCATACACATTAGAAAAGCTTCTGAATATTACGTTTCAAATATAGATTACTAGAGTTTACCCCGCGGCTGCGCCGCGGGTCAACCTCTAGTGCGTGTCTCTTGTTTAAAGAGCAAGTAGTACAGATTACATTGTATTAAATTTTTATGTATTTACCCCCGAAAGATTCACTTCATTTTATATCGCAAACTATACCACCCCGTCTATATGTACACTACATAAATGACAAAACTTGACAAAAATGACAAAATAGATAACATGGACCGAGTAGATCAAGTGGACCCAGTGAGTCCAGTGGACCAAGTAGACCCAGTGGACCCAGTAGTTCAAGTGGACCCAGTGGACCCAGTAGTCTAAGTGGACCCAGTGGACCCAGTTGACCCAGTAGGCTAAGTGTTCCAAATGGACTCAGTAGACCCAGTAAACTCAGTGGACCAAGTGGACCCAGTGGACCAAGTGGACCCAGTGGAACAAGTGGACCAAGTGGACCCAGTTGACCAAGGGGACCCAGTGAACCAAGTGGACCCAGTGGACGAAATGGACAAAATCCCAAACCAGTCCTAATTTCCGGGATAAACGTTACATAAATCTATCCCAAAATGTATCCCATTATCCGGGATAAAAAGTATCCCTTGGCCACTCTTGATATTCAAATTATATATGTACCGAGTTTCAGCCAAATCGGTCCAATAGTCTTTCCATAAAAGGATAACAAACAAAAAGACAAATATATTATTATCCCGGAAACTATCCCATTTTTCGGGATAAAAAATATCCTATGTTCATTCTCGGCATCTAAAATATATATATACTGAGTTTCAGCCAAATCGGTCCAGTAGTTTTTCCGTGAAAATGGAACAGACAGACAGACAGAGTTACTTTCGCATTTATAATTAATAGGGATATTACAATTTAAAAAGAAATACTTTCTTTTCTTTTACCTTCTCTCTCTCTTTTGTTTAGATTACTTGCCTGTTCGTCTGTTTGTTTAGGATTCATGTAAGACTGGTCGTTTTCGCTGATCGACAGCTAATTCTTACACTTAAAATCTGCATTACTTTTTATCCTGAGAACGCCCCTAGATTTTTCTGAGAATTATTTAAAATAGCCAGATTAAAAAAAAACTAATTCCATTGTGATTTTCTCACCGATCGATAGCAAATTTTGTGTAATAAAATATGTAATATTTTTTATCTCGAGAATCCCGCGAAAATTTTCCCGGCGGCGGTTTGTAGTTGTTCGGGTTCATAAAACGTAGCTTATTCCTACACAATTTTTACTAAAACGATAACTAGCATTCTTTATTTAAATGCTGCAGTACTTTCTATCCCGGGAATTCCGCGGGTATTTCAAGTCAAGCGTTAGACAAAGTCGCGGGCATATCCTAGTAATATTATACGAAAACTCTAAATGAAATAAAACTTTAGCTCTATTATTCACCACACCCCACGAAAAGGTGCGTGAAACAATGTGTTTGTAAAGGTCAACTTCATTCCGTATGCAGGGACTAAGGTCAGAAGGTCACGAGTAATGCTTTCGCACACACCTGTTGGGTATTTTCTTACGTCTATCATACGCAGCTTTGCTTTGTTCGCGATAAACCTGTAAAGGCTCTATTTCTTGTAAGATAAGTAAAAGCGCTAGACATCTGTTCCTTTGATGCTTTTCTTTACGTCTATTCCTGTCAGTATGAGTTTTGTTCAAGTACTTTCAAGGTTTGACGAACATCATGTATTTAATTACGAGTTTCACAGTACCTACATACTCCTGAATGTAACCGGAACGATTAAAAATAAATTGTATATTTTTATTCTTTAGATAGATAGATATAAAACTTTATTGTTCACCAAAACACAAGTTACAAAAATGCACAATAAGCCAGTAGTCTTACATACTTGGTAAACAAAAGGTGGCCTTATCGCTAAAAGCGATCTCTTCCAGGTAACCTGATTCACTCGAAGCAAATTCTTAACTTATCTAATCATTACAAATCTATATATTAATACGTGAAGCAAAAACTTTGACCCCTTTTTACGAAAATTGCGCGGACGGAGGAATATGAAATTTCGCACACTTATCGTTTATATAGCGAAGAAGCGATGAATGCTAATATATTTTTTTAATTATGCATAAAAAATACATTAAATCAATAAAAAAACATTACACACACTACCATGTATTTGACACACACACGCATATATACTCTTTTGTTTATTGTTAAAGTCAAATTAAAAGTGTAGCCTTGGCGAAATCTGTGATTATAGAAGTAGTCTTTGACAACAGAACCTTAATAATGTTCAAACTTATAATATAAATTAATTATGGTCGAATTTCGACCACTGGGCGACCACTAGTAGTGTTAAGTACTTGATCAATCTCTTTAGGATTTTTATTAACCTTTGTAATAAGTTTTAGATTATAATATTGCTGAAATATGGACACGGTGTTGTTGGTTCGACAATACAAAAGGAAGCAAAATGCCTATACACATTCTATATTCGTCTAGTCGAGCGGTAGTTTTTGTGACTGCTGCTACTGGATGATAGTACGAAGTTATGTATGTAAGATTCTTTTTATGTTATTGTTGGCGTGGGAAAATATCATATTCTATAAAGTAAAGAAACGTAATTACAACCTTTTTGGTTTAACTTTTAATAGTATCTCGCAGTATCAGTATCATATTTGTAGCAACTTTGATGTTGCAAATGTCCATAGGCGATGGTAACCGCTTTCCATCAAGTGGGCCGTCTGCCTGTCTGCTGATCTCCTGCAATAAAAAAAAAATCTAACTGAAAGTAAAATATTCATGAAATATCTTTCAATGTTTGGTAATAAAGAAAACGTTTGGCTAATATATGTATTATATATACATATACACATTAAATAGGTGCCTATATTACCCAATTAAAATCTAACAAGCTCATATAGTGTTACCTTCTTTTCTTACAACAATTTTATTTATTTATTTTTATTGCAGGAGTTCAGCAGATAGGCAGACGGCCCACTCGATGGAAAGCGGTTACCAAGGTGCTACAAATGCGCTGCTGCTCTCTTAAGGGATACTGGAACCTGGTCACTAATGCCGGAACACAACTCAAGGTTGTTATAGCGACATACTTTAGACCAGGGGTGGTATCTATCCAGTCGAGCAAATGCCCTACCACCTGGCTGTGGGTTGTTCTGTCGCCTCTTACGACATCCTGTTCCTGCACAGATAATTAATTACCAATTCAAAGGCAAAGGTCTTACCTTAATAAGTCCGATGGAAGAGTCAGCACGCTCCAGACTGCAGATGCTGAACTGTATTGACGGCATCTCTAGTCTGTGGGAGAGCTGCCGTTGAAACGTCTGATGCCTGGTGGGGACGATTGGCAGCGTTGTTTGACGGAGTACCTGCAAAATAAATAAGATAGAAAACACTTATTGTTTATTACATACGAGTATAGAAATTATTAACAATAAGTACATCTTAACTTTTTAAATGCGGCTTTCGGTATTCGGCTTCCAGGTGCTGGAACAATATTCCATCACCAATAAGAACCGCTCGAATTGCACCTATTTTTAAAATTAAGCTAAAAGAATTCCTGTACGAATACCAAAGGCAGCAAGCGGATCTTGCACTTGATAGAAGCGCCTTTTGGTAAGCCTGGTTGAGTCTTTTTCATAATTATATTTCTATTTAATTTCATTCCCTTCTGTACGTAACTTACCTATTATTATTTTTCAAAATCATTATTTTCACATTTCAATCATCATTTCATAATATATTATGTACTTATATTAAATTGTTCAAAATGTGTATTTTTTGTCTATTCTTTGTTTCATGTTCTAATTATAAATAAAATCAGTTTACATTATTGACACACCTTCCATGATCAAATTGATCGTGTACTAGCAGAAGGTGATGTCAGGAGCCTTAAGAACAGACGAGCGTGCATGACAAGAGCTATGAATGTCAAAGAAGAAATTTCATCCGTGCAGGAACGGAGAAAGAATACAATTCCCTGCGGCCGGGCGGCCTGTCGTAAGAGGCGACTAAACAACCCACAGCCAGGTGGTAGGGCATTTGCCCGACTGGATGGCTACCACCCCTGGTCTAGAGTATGTCGCCATAACAACTTTGAGTTGTGTTCCGGCATTAGTGACCAGGTTCCAGACTCACTTAAGAGAGCAGCAGCGCATTTGTAGCACTTTTGGTGTTGCAAATGTCCATAGACGATGGTAACCGCTTTCCATCGAGTGGGCCGTCTGCCTGTCTGCTGATCTCCTGCAATAAAAAATAAATATAAAAAAAGTATGTATGTATGTATGCATTATTGACTCTGTCTGTTGGCAATCACGACCTGCGTAAACCTTAGTCTTTTACAACATTAACCATACTGTTCACAAGCATGACATATCTCACTGGATCAAATACAGATCCAGTAGATACACAGTATATATTTTGATACTTAGTTCAACTTTTGTTACTTTGAAGGCTTCGGGAAGTTGCCTCAACAAAATCAATGTATCACAGCTTAAGAATTCGTAGCACATACGAACCTTGGAGCCTCGCTACGTGACCTACGGCGTAGTCAGTATTTAAGCCTGCTGTAGCTGCTACGACATACTGTTATTACACTACAGAAATAGTACGACTTTTTGTGTCTTGCGAAACATATCTATACTAATATTATAAAGAGGAAATATTTGTATTTTTGTATGTTCGTAACGAATGAACTCGAAAACTACTATATCGATTTCAAAAATTAGCTTATTCCAACACATTTTTCACTAAAACGATAGCTTTTTGTCCCAGGAATTGGGCGGAAATTTCAATTAAAGTCGTGGACATATCCTAAGTAAACAATAAAATCCCGGTTTAAGTAATAACATTACGTAACCAAAACCTATTTTACCTCGTAACTTAGCAATAAAAATCTTACGCAGGAATAACGACTAATAACCTGTCAATAGTAACAGGTATCATGATACTTTCTATCACACACATTCTATATATTAAAGGTAAACCTTCGTTGAAACAATGCTACACGCAATAGTATCAGTTGCTAATAGAACTTGTCAGTTGCAGAAGTGCCTTTCATTTCTTTTATTGTATTGTAGACAAGACATGTTCATACATGTGATACAAACATAATACCGGATACAATTTATAATATCTACTTATATTTTGCTAAAACGTAGTACATATTTTAATTATAATCGAACTGATAATAAAAACGTGGTATTATAATAAATCGATGCCACCTACCGATTCCAATTGTGAATCTAAACCATCCGGGGACCCACTTAAACACACAAAAACAAAATCATCAAAATTGGCTCAGGAGATTAGGAGGATCCTAGAATCCGATCTCAGCGCCACCTACCGGTTCCAGTTGTAAATCTAAACCATCCAGGGACCCCTCCAAACACACACAAAAAGTTAAATCAAAATCGGTAAAGTCGTTCACAAGTTATGTGCGTACATACATTTCTACGATTCATTTTTATATATAAGAGAAGATACGATTGACCAAATTACCTATAATTTTATTACCAGTAGTTAAGATAGATCCTACTAATATTATAAACGCGAAAGTTTGTAAGAATATATGGGTGTATGTTTGTTACTCTTTCACGTAAAAGCTACTGAATGGATTTTGATGAAACTTTACAATAATATAGCTTACACATCAGAATAACACATAGGCATAATTTATAAAGATATAGTGTGAATTATCCAAAATATAACGATTGTCAATCACCACGCAGGTGAAACCGCGGGGCGCGGCTAGTAGATAAATTATTGTAAACCAAAGTATAAATAAACAAAATAGAAAAAAATAAAAGACGGTACAACGGGCAGCCTCATCTCTAAGAAACGACCTCGTCCAGACTCCAGGCAGGCGATTTTGCCATAATGATGGTTGTAAAAGGGGACTATTAGTGTTCGTTTTGCGTTAGATCATGCATGATGTCTATTTATTTGTACATACATACATACATACATAACTTCACGGCAGTTCCCTTGCGGAGTAGGCACGAACGACAGAGCGCCATTCAGGCTTATTCTTACACGCCTCACTTGCTTCTTTGACATTCATAACTCTTGTCATGCACACTCGTCTGTTCTTAAGGCTCCTGACATCACCTTCTGCTAGTACACGACCAATTTGATCATGGAAGGTGTGTCGTGGCCTGCCACGACTTCTGCATCCATCCACTTTTGCATTGTATATCTGTTTAATCATTCTTTCATCATGCATTCTTCCCACCGGAGCATTCCTTTCCTTACCTTTACCCCGACATTCTCTTTCAGACCAACTCTCTTTCTTACTTCGGTATTACGAACGCGGTCCGCGAGCGTCACTCCGCAGATTTTGCGCAGTGCTCGCATCTCGACCGCGTTTACTCTACTTTTATGCTCTCTCTTCCATACCCAACTCTCGTACCAGCACCGCGTTGTGTATGGCAAGCTGAGCCTTCTAGCTGAGGTTCTTAGCGCCTAGAAATTTACTATTTATTTGTATGTTCTGGAAATTAAAATTCCCTTTAACAAATAATATCAATATAATAAGATATTTTAAACCTAAGTTATTTTAATTCTCTAATCTCTTTGCAAGGGGACGTTGATCGATCTTGAGTGGAGAGGCAATCTATAGACACGACGAATAAAAAGGTCATTTATACCAAATAACATTGACCTTCCGCGTAAATAAGGGTCATTTTCCCCTCAACGACACTTGACCTTTGATATTCATATGCCTTTTTATTGCTGCCGAAAAGTTTGCGATTTCTTTTATGCTTAAATTGAAGAGAAATGTTTTTGAATATCCTCTCTTTAATCAATTTAAAAAGCTTTTTTAAATACAAGCTTTTGAGATCCTGGATATCATGTAGCAGTAGAGTGCTAGCCAAGACAAGTAAAACGAGCCCAAACTCGACGGGTCTAACTTGTTTAGTACAGGAGTTCCTATGGCCACCTTCCGACTCTATGGTACTATATTATTGCATTGTCACGCGATATACATATGCGTGCAAAATTTCAGCTCAATCGGAAATCGGCAAGTTGGTCAAATTTAACTTGCAAGATTCCACCTGAACTTACATACATATATACATCCATTGCAAGTGAAAGCTTGTAAAAAGTGAAAACCCTGCCCAAATAGTTAATATTTGGTACTTTCTTACCCAAATCTCTCCTTGCTGTTACACTTGAGTCCTAAACTTTCGGGAACGTCCTCTAAAACTTGAACACTCCATAATAACATGTGATACCCGATACGTAACACCTGAGTGATTTATAGTCGTTTCGCATCGTAAAGTGACACGTTCTTAGCAAAATTGGAATCTCAAGGGAATAGGTTATGTGAGAAAAGATTCTTAAATAGCTAACAACAAAGTTATATGGCGCGGAAAATAAGGTGATTGAGGTAAAATTTGCATAACACGCTTCGATCATAACTTCGTTAAGTTAGAAGATAAATAATATATGAAACATTACGCTGGGAAACAAACAAGTATTTATTATGTGAATACAGAATGTGGTAATACTCGGCAAGCACTCTAGCGAATTGTATTCGAATAAATGATTCGATACAAGTTGTTTGTTAGACGAGTATTTATTTTCATTTGGAAGTAACGTATTAGTTGTTGGTTTTTATTAAAATTTATTTATTTGTTTTACGAATTAAATATTACATTTTTAATTGAGGTCTCGCGTGACCAAAAGGCTGGCTTGCACCTAGGGCAACGCATCAGCGTTGCCATCCAACGTGGAAATGCGGCCAGCATTTTGGGCACGCTCCCTGCCGACAGCGACCTGGACTCTATTTTTTACTTATAGTTTATTTTGTAAGTCTAGTTATATTTATATTGTAGTTTAATTTTAGTTGATATTAATTTATAATTAGTTTTATTTATGTTATTGTTTTTAGTGTTTGTAAGCAATGAATTATAACAGTTCTTTAATAGGTTCGTAAACTTTCTTTAAGGTCTGATACAACTCTCATTGCTTACCAAGTACCAGACAATATTACATAAGTAGAATTAGTTCTATTAATTATTTTTTTATTTCATAAAATTGGGTCGTTTTGGTCTTACGCCAAAAGGAAGCTTTGCACTGAAAATCAGCGTTGTGTCGGATATAATTCCGGCACAGCAATATGCTGAGTGCAAACCTTGTTTGCTGAAAATGCGGCGTACAAATTCTCAAAATATACTCTGTGTATAAAAATGTATAAGGAATGTAATTACGTCGGTATTTCTGCAAATAAAGTTTTTCTTTCTTTCTTCATGTTATCATTTTCAAAGAGAAGAAATCATATCTATGACTTTTGTATATCTACCATCATGGAAAAAGAAAAGGCTGTCTATATAGATTGCGTAAATTTAATTTTTTAATTCAAATTAACGTAGATCTATTATATTCAAAGACTACCAAGTTTGTGGAAACAGTACCAAGTGTCTGCAAAAAGAGTCGTAGAGATTTATAGAATTTACGTATATACCTTTCATGAAAATTAGTGTCCTCGTAACGTTTTAACAATAACAGACAAACAAAGTTACTTTCACATTTATAATATCTGCTACGATGTCCTCAGTTCTGTTTTAAATTTGTTTGTTTTTCTATAGTTTTAAATTTGTTTAGTTTTATATTTGATGACAAAATGACTATGTCCAATCATATAGATATCATTGTAAATAAAGCTTTCAAAAATTTAGGCTTCGTATTACGCATTTGTAAGTGCTTTTCAGATATCTCAGTTATTAAATCTGTTTATTATTCTTTTGTTAGGAGTATTTTGGAATACGCAAGTCCCATATGGTCTCCACAATATGTCATTTACAAAGAACGCTTAGAGAGAATACAAAGAATTTTTTGCAATCATATAAACTATCTTAGTCGTATAAGTCCCAATTCCTATAAAGACAGCTGTAGTTCACATAGGCTTCTATCCTTGGATGAAAGACGTACAGTTTTAGATATGTCATTGCTGTATGATATAGTTCATAGCCGTGTTGACTGTCCTGAGCTCGTCTCGAAATTGGCATATAATGTACCTAGATACCGTACCCGTCATACATCTTTGCTGAATGTTCCTTGTAATTCTACCAACTACACACAAAATTCTTTGTTTTCTCGTATGGCTCGTACTTATAATACTAAATTTTGTAAAATTGATCTTTTTGCGTCCTCCAAATACAAATTTAAAAGTAACATAATTAATGACTTGCTGAATTTTACATAACACAACCCGACTTTACTTTACTTTATTTGTTTAAATTCAACATTTGCTTTGTAAAATTGTTACTAAAGTGGTAGTTAATAAGGAAAACCTGTTATTGGCCTTACTTTTTATTGTAAACTATTTTATATTATATTTGTGTATTCGCTGTTGGTTTTCTCAATAAATAAATATTATTTATTGATTTGTTGTTTTTCTTGAAACGATAACAGATAGACAAAGTTTTACTTTCGCATTAATAATACCAGTTATGAACTCCTCAGTTCGGTTTTGATTTTCAATTTGTTTGTTTTTTATAGTTATTTATTATATTATTTATTGATTTTTTGTTTTTACGTGAAACGATAGCAAACAGACAAAGTTGTTTTCACATTTATAATATGTATTATGAACTCCTTTTCAGTTCAGTTTTGAACATTTATTTATATTTTGTTATATTTTTTTTTTATTTTGATTTGTTGTTTCATGAGTAAAAAATCAACTATCATTTTTAATAAAATCCATACAAGTTATAACAATTATTATATTAACAATCATACAATTTATTTATTTTTAAGTTAGTTTAGCTTTTTTCATTATTAAATGACTGGATTCTATATTAAGTATATATAGTCGAATATAATAAAATATAAAATTAATAACAATATAACATAGATGTATAAATGCATAGATCAGCAGGCAATGGCTAACATAATTATAAAATGGATTTAAGTTTGTAAAGGAAAATGTTTTGTATTCATAAAACGTTGCGGAAGTGAGCTAGCTTCAACTATTTTCCAATATCCCGGACAACCTTCAATATGTTCCCAGGAAAATAATAACGGCACTGAAGGTTTTAATTAACTGGCTCCCAAGCGATCTCTTTGCACTGCTCACTGTTGCAAAGAGCCACTGATTAAAACGGATTGAAAAGAGCTGTACTGATATTATATCTATACATATACGTTTTAATTACTGTTTAGTACAAAATGTCTTTAAAAACTGGGTACAAGATTAATTAATTTTAAAAACGATTTCTTCGAGATATTGTATATATATATATATATAACTAGTACTCGTTTTCTTAGTAGCTCTATTTTACTTACATAAAAACTTAAATAGGTTACCATATATCGCGAGTAAATCGATTATAATAATATATATATATAAATGTGATTTTTTTGGACAATTTTTTTTCTCGGTCCCCACACGGAATTTTTGTTGTATATGTCGGGAAAAAAATCCTGTAACTTACAGCCCTTTATATTTAATTTTAAGTACTTTCACAGTAAATACACGTAAGTAATTTTTTTTTCTATAACATCGGGCTTGATCGCGATTTACTCAGGATTAATATATATATATATATATATATATATATATATATATATATATATATATATATATATATATATATATATATATGTGGGACGATGGGCTGGCAAGTAAAACAACACTACGAGTATCCGTTCTCGCGATGCGCGTGCGTTTATTTTTTATTAATTTTGATAAAACGTACAATATCTTCAAATCAAAATACATAAGAATTATTAAGAGCGTCTTGCGTCGTGCGTATGTCGTCCATCTGAATCTTTTCATTCTCTCTCTCTCACTCGTCACCTCTTTCACACTATGGGTTCGTTCAGAAATATCATCTGACATTCATCACATCATGCGTTCAAGATACATCATTCCCATGTATATATATATATATATATATATATATATATATATATATATATATATATATAAATCAATTTCTGTTCGTTAGTCTCGCTAAAACTCGAGAACCGCTGGACTGATATACAGCTAATTTTGGTTTTGCATTATTTGTGGAAGTCCAGGGAAGGTTTAAAAGGTGAGTAAATATGAGAACAATGCTTGGAATATAATAAAAATAACAATTTCGCTTTCCCCTATGAAACTATTACTAACTGTCAAATATTTGATGTTCGTCTCATCGTTCAGAAATCAAATTAATTTTAAACGTGAAGTTTTTTTTAATTTTTTTTTGGTTTTGAATGTCAAACGTTTCATGTTCGTTCCGGTTAAGTTTTGACCACATTTTTTACCAAAGCTGAAACATTCTGCAATTATCATTCAGCTGTTTTATTTATTGATTCTGAGGCGGTGCGAAGTTTGCCGGGTCAGCTAGTCTACAATAGTGTCTACTGCGGCGAAAGTGTAACTTATACTGGTGAGTTAGTACACGTCACTGAAGTTGATTTTCAACTAAAACTCTGGTATCTTTGCTATTATCTCAGAAGCAATGGACTTTACAAAAAAAAAGGAAATTTGTTGCGAATTTAACTTCCTACAAAAAGTCTCATAGACCTAATTGCTTACATCAGTATTTTCTGAGATATTGAACTTTAACTCATTAGTGGTATAAATTTTTTATGTGTGGTGTGACATGGTAATTCCTTTAAAAGGCACTTCCTTTCCTTAAACGACTATGCTTAAATTATCTATATACAATTATTTAAGTGTTATATTATATAATTACTATTTATCAGTAAAATATATCTCATAAGTACGTATGTATACATTTATCTTAAAAATTAAATATATGTTTTAAAAAGCTACGAACATCTGAATTTATGCATCACCTACATCGCCAGATTAGTATAGAATATCCTGTAAGTTAGGTGCCTGGAAGAGATCGCTTTTTTATTTTATTTTTATTGCAGGAGTTCAGCAGACAGGCAGACGACCCACTTGATGGAAAGCGGTTACCATCGTCTATGGACATTTGCAACACCAACGGTGCTACAAACGCGCTGCTGCTCTCTTAAGGGATACTGGAACCTGGTCACTAATGCCGGAACACAACTCAAGGTTGTTATGGCGACATACTTTAGACCAAGTGACGCTTCAAGTGATAAGGTCGCCTATTGTTCTGTCTAAAAATACTGTAATTAATGTATTGTGTCTGTTATATTGGTGAGCAATTAAATTCATCCGTGCAGGAACGGAGAAAGAATACAATTTCCTGCGGCCGGGCGGCCTGTCGTAAGAGGCGACTAAACAACCCACAGCTAGGTGGTAGGGCATTTGCCCGACTAGATGGCTACCACCCCTGGTCTAGAGCATGCCGCCATAACAACTTTGAGTTGTGTTCCGGCATTAGTGACCAGGTTCCAGACTCGCTTAAGAGAGCAGCTGCGCATTTGTAGCACCTTTGGTGTTGCAAATGTCCATAGGCGATGGTAACCGCTTTCCATCCAGTGGGCCGTCTGCCTGTCTGCTGAACTCCTGCAATAAAAAAAAAAAAAAAAAAAAAAAAAAAAAAAAAAAAAAATGTTATATCTATCTATCTAATTACTTTTATATAGTGTACGTAATTATTTTTTAACATATCAACTCTTGATGGCCTCTACGCTATAGTGACCTAAGCTTTGACTCGCTTATGATTCAATGCCAGGTCGAGTCTTGGCAAGGTAAATTTCTTAAACAAACTTTCTCTTATTACTATTATTTGACGGCCTCTGTAGTTGAGCGGGCTAAGCCTTTGACGGCGTACCTCACTGCGACGCAGAGGCTCCGAGTTCGATTCCTGGTATGGTAAACTTCGGAAACAAGTTATCGGTTATTTACTATGGTTTGAGTGTCTGGGAACGGCCTCAGAGTAATCCGTTGTATATTACCCATAACACATGCGTCACATGCTTAATTTGGGGACATACGATATGTGATATACATTATATATTACCTATGGGTAATGTATAATGGTAATGTGTTATGACGCAAAAGCAATGTCGCTTGTAAATAAATATCAAAACAATCGAAAAAACAGTGAATTTTTTAGTACTGTTTACTCTTTCATTGTCATTGCCAAGTTGTTTGATTACACATAAGAGCGTTGAAAGCGTTACAGTGTTATCCTAAGAAGCCAATGTCACGGTACACTTAATAATTTAAACCGAGTTTTCTTGGTAACCTTAATTTAAAAAACAAAAGGAATACCGTACCACTTTTACTGTTACTACGTGAAAAAATTACTCTGTACCGTTAAAAACATGCTGTTTAAATCGTTACATATGTAAGAAACAATTACGATGATTATTCTATCAAATGAATAATATACAATGCAAAAGTGGATGGATGCAGAAGTCGTGGAAGGCCACGACACATCTTCCATGATCAAATTGATCGTATACTAGCAGAAGGTGATGTCAGGAGCCTTGAGAACAGACGAGCGTGCATGACAAGAGTTATGAATGTTAAAGAAGCAAGTGAGGTGAGTATGCATAAGCCTGAATGGCGCTTTGTTGTTCGTGCCTACCCCGCAAGGGAACTGGCGTGGAGTTATGTATGTATGTATGAATAATATAGTGCTTTTTTTATTTTACAACACGAATACATTTTTAAAGCAGCATCTTGATTTTCAAAAATGTTTTGCTCTTGTCATCCGCAGTAACTGAATATCCCGGTTTTGAAATAACTTTGTACATAATTTTATTAAACCAGAATAAGCAGTAGTACTGTATTAATAAAATTAGTTTCAAAATGAACTAGTCATTACAGAAATTGATAACAAACTTTAATTTAATTTTAATTAAGAAAAAAATGAAGAAAATGTTACTTTACTATGCAGATTTATTTTAAAAAAACCTCTTGGTAAAAATAGATTAATAATAATATATTCATCATTTAGAGTACGATATTGCGTATTATCAAGCAAAAGTTGTGCATATATACAAAAATAACACCGGCCCACAAAAAAAATGAAAAACCGTCTGTATTTTGGACCAATTGGACTAGACCCATCTATTATTGATCCATATTCGATTCCGTCTGAATCTGGGGTCAATTTGGTCTATACACACCTCAAAATCTCCATTTGCTACGACCTTGACATACATCTTTTGCTTCATCTACCCTCATAAATTTATTCAGACATACACGTTTATTATGTTTTTTACTTGACCATTCTTCAAAGCATGAAATATCCAAACATACTTTACTTACATACTACATATTTCAATTCAAAACAAGTTATTAATTTATCTAGTACGAACATATAATAACAAATAATAATAGCCCATAAACATCCCACAGCTGGGCTCGGGCCTCTCGGGCCTCCCTTTATTAGTGAACGGACAGTGTACCACTGCTGGACTCACCCCTTCCCTCTATTAAGGAACAGACAGTGTACCCGCCACGCTTGTCCAAAACGGCTAGTTAGCTTTGACACATCGGGCACTGGATGTGCAGGTTCCATCACGATGTTTTCCTTAGAATAGAATATAATAGAAATTACTTTATTGTTCTCCAAATAAACAATTACAGAATGAATAATTTAACGGCAAAACAAAAGGCAGTCTTATCGCTTAAAGCGATCTCTTCCAGGCAACCTGACTGAGAGGATACTTTTAACAACTTACCGTTGTTACCTTTTCTTCACCGTTGTTAGCAGGTAATAATTGTAACAATATGCACATTAGGACAGGAAACTACCAAGTGGTACATGCTTTCCGGTAATTCCGGCCAGAATTCGAACCCACGCCCTTTGAGTTATGGGACGCGTGCGCTATCCACTAAGCTACCACAGCTTCGGTTGGACCGCAAATAATCTCAACTTTAAAAATCACTTTCTTGAAATTACTTAAATGTAATTGGTACATTATGGCGCAAATGGCTCCTCATAAGGTTAGCACACAAAGGGCACTTTCATAATGTAAACAAGACATGATACTTAAAAAACCACCAATCATCCACATGTTACCACCCTTATAGACGCTATCAATCATCCCGGGGACTTTATCCAAGAAAAATGAAACTGCTCATCTTAAAACAAATGTTATTTGTCACACACTGTCTAACGGCTAAAGTTTTCTTCTAGCATATAATATATCGAGAAAATTCTTAGATTAAAGTCTAACGTTTCTCAAGTGAAAAATAAATTAGTTTTTTAAGCCTTTTAACACAATAGTTAAAAGTTTGAATTTTAAATAAATCCGCAGACGATTACACTCATGGTATGCAAGGTACGCTTGTGTTATGGGTAATATACAACGAATCATTCTGCGGCTGATCCCAGACACCTACATCATAGTATATAGTACAACCATAGTAAACATTCGTTTACGAAATTTACCATCTCAGGAATCAAACCCGGAGACTACTGCAGTGATATAGGCTAGCAAAGGCTTAGCCCGCTGAATCGCAGAGGGCGACTAAGATGTGCGAAATTGATTATTCTAATTGCAGTAAATTATCACCATTTCAGTTTCTCCAAAAATACCTAAGTTTATGAGTAAAACAAGTCCATTCTATCCAAATACTGACCTTCTTTCCAGGATCCTTATGTTCCTGCACATATTCTTGCTTCAAGGGTTCTGTTTGGAGATCGGGTAAAGAATGACTGATCCGGATCGCCGCTTGCCGAGACAGAGAGTCACAGTTGCTCTCCTCAGAGTCACGCCTAGTCCTGCAACAATATCTGTGATCAAAAAACTTTGAGAGGATTTGAAGAAACTACAAAAAAAAGATTTCTTAAAATAGTTCACACGTCTGAGATTATTTTTTTTGCAGGAAACAAGCAGACAGGCAGCCGGCCCACTTGATGGAAAGTGGTTACCATCGCCTATGGACATTTGCAACACCAAAGTTGCTACAAATGCGCTGCTGCTCTCTTAAGGGAGACTGGAACCTGGTCACTAATGCCGGAACACAACTCAAGGTTGTTATGGCGACATACTTTAGACTAGGGGTGGTAGCCATCCAGTCGGGCAAATGCCCTACCACCTGGCTGTGGGTTGTTAAGTCGCCTCTTACGACAGGCCGCCCGGCCGCACGAAATTGTATTCTTTCTCCGTTCCTGCACGGATAAAAATTTTGATTTGACTTTTTGATTGTACGGTTCAACGTACAGCGTTTTGCTAACGCTGCGGCCTACTTTAGTCTACTTTAATATTATAATATTAGTATAAACAATGCTCACAAATACTTTGTGATTGAGTTGCTATCGAGTTGCTATCGAGTTGCTATCAAGTCGCTACTAGTTGCTATTAGTCTTAACATATGACTTCAACTACTACTAAGTTGAACCCAGGGTTCAGCACCCAACACATAATAATACAAGAATAAATCCCTGAAAGCAACTAGGTGTATTTTCTTCACTGTACTATAAGAAAGCATCAGCACTCCACCAACTACTGCCAGCATCCACCACTACAAGCAAGAGCAAGTGTACAAACTGTAGAGAGATAGTGCTCTTAGACAGCATATTTTGAATAAAATAGTTGTCTCAGGTTGATGACTAATTCGATTGAGATATTATTAGTTTATTATTATTAAAGTTACTACTCAAAAGGGATCACTACAAAACTTTATAAAATCCTGTCTTTCTTTATCACCATACAAAATGACCTTAACAATAATAACAGTCTATAACGGCTCACTGCTGGGCTCGGGTCTCTTCATTTTTAGAGGGAACGGGCAGTATACCCGCCTCGCTTGGCCAAGCCAATTGACGGGTTCGACATATCGCTTATCTCGATGTTTCATCACGATGTTTTCCTTCATAGTCAGCAGTAACAACAAACTCATTAGATCATAAAACTGTATTTCAAACCCAGGTCTCTTTTGAAACGCGAGTTTGAGACTCGAGAGCGTTACCCCCTAAGCTACTACGGCTTTTTGATGATGATGACCTTACCTGCCTATAATCCATCTCCAGGTAGCAGCACACTGGTAGCCAACAGCAGCTAACAGCACAGCAGCCATCGCTGCCAGCAACAAAGCCGCTGCGTAATCAATTGAGTTGCCACGCAATCCGGGCTGACTTTCCAAACCTTCTGGGGGCCACACACCTAAGAACAAAACAAAAGCAAATTACATATCTAAGAACTTGCTATATACACTTATACAGTTCTCCTTGATGGATCGGTCAACGGCGAACCTTGTCAAGTCCAGGCTATGCGAGCGCAGGTGACTAGGGAAATCAAATTTGATTTTAAAAGTTCTTTTACAAGGAATACAGTACAGCAGTGGTGTGGACTTCAAACAACTGGATTCCCCATTGCATACCTTTAAGAAACTAGCGATCAAAAGATAGAAATATTCATTGGCGTTTACGCGTTATGTTCAAACATATTATTAATTATGTCTCTATAAATTAACTAGCGACCAAAAGGTCGAAAGCGCCATGAAGTTATTGGCGCCCACGTTTTTTATTACTGCATATATTATACTACTGTCTCTTATGCTCAGCGGCTTTCCACTCGTATTGGATGAAATAGCAACTCAACCCGATCGGGCACCTGCTCTTGTTTCAGAATATGCGGTAAGTGCAAAATTAAAAATACAATATGTAATAAGAAAATAGTACATCGCGAGAGATAAGCAGGGAGGCGCGGACAAATCTTAAAAAAACAATTTCTTAAGACAAGTTTATTATCAATCGACAATAAACTTGTCTTAAGAAAAATTGATCGACAGTTCTTACAAGACTAACTTAATTACAATTAATTTTATATTAACGCTATTATAACTTAATGGTATAATTGTTTACTGATACGATGACTGATCGTTGCGTAGTCAGCAGGTTCATGGGCAGTGGCGTGTCCAGCGACTACCTAACTCGAGTTAGACTTAGTTAGTTTTTTCAACAGCAATGTCGTGGGCGCTTGCATTATACGGTATGTTTTTTCAACTGGCTTAATCCTAGCCGAGTTTTCACCCTGCGCCACTGCAGTACAATCTTCTGATGAGACAAAGTATAGTAGTATAATCATTGGAGGGTTTAGGGCGGCTCTTTATTGATAAAACGTTCGCTCTTGTTGGAAGGAGAGTTCATTACAAAGAAGGGAATGGCGTAGATTAATGGATAAAGCTATTGTTGCCTTGGAATCGCAGCGTGCCTAATATGTAGAACTAATATTTAAGATTAAAACAGGACACATAATTGGATGTAATTATGCAAACTGAAACCAACCCAAAACTTTGCCAAAATTGAGTTAGGTAGACAAGACGGGTTCTAAAGGGAGTATTATGTTTCATAATAATATATGCAATAAAGATCCAAACTATATATCTGTTCTTATAAAAGTGATTTCGGTGATTAAAAACGCCTGGTCGGTGCCACAGGACACCGGAAGGCTGAAGCTTACCTTGCTCAAAGAATCAGGCTACCTATTTTCTTTTTTATTGGCCTTGACTTTATGTTGTTGGTCCGAAGATCTCATAACTTTACCGGAGTTTTCGGGGCGAGGTACTCCAGCCCGGGGGGCAACTGGCTCGAGGGAGCTCCCTAGGGAGTTTTACCTCGGTTGGACTATTGCCTTGAGAGGGGGATGGATCTAATGATGCCCACCATAGGGCGACAAAATGCACTAATTAAGAATTGGCGAGGGTAATATAAAACCCGAGGGGAAGGATCCCGGCGGTCCAGGATCGGCGGTTCACGGCGGCCTACGCTACCTTACTGCCGTTTCACAACGTGTTATGGCTGAGAGAAAAGAAACGACGAGGCTGCCTGTCCATTGAAGAGGAGTGAGGCTACGGAGCGGAGAAACGGAGGATTAGCTGCCTGCCCATTGAAGCAATTTTTATGCATTCTAATATTAATTATTTCTCCGCTTCTTCGCACCGCGGTCTCGCTGCACTTCAATGAACAGGCAGCCTTAGCCTTTGTATTCAGCGAGGTATGCTGCTAGTCTTCTAGGTACACTGCCAGTAACAGTGATCTGGTGGGGAATACGTATTATGTTCTAATACATATTATTATTATATTATAAAACATCTTTTACTTTAATTTAATTTTACATACACATCGCTATACATATTTATACAGGCATTATTAAAATAGGAATTTTATGTTAGATTTTTGTATATGTTTCATTGCAATATTTTGCAGAGTTTAGAAGATACGAATGTAAAAGCTAAGCATTTGCGAACGAGGACACGGGCACAGCTCCCTAAACGAAAACGCAGAAAGAGATCCAAATAAATATGTCCTTAATTATTACGTTTATTCAGATTCAAGTTTGGTCTGAATTAGAATAGTTACATAATAGAGTAATCAAAATCCGCGTCAACTGCGAGGCGGCGTTCACGTCACTACATTGTCTGGTTCGTTGTTATAAAACTGGCCTAATTTCGGGAAAAGTTTTCCCAGAGGCTACATTATACATACAAGTTGTACCCTGCGGTTTCTCTCGCGACAAATGTATGTTATACACGCTATCTGTGAAGGGTGCGTTACGTATTCAGTAACAGTTAACCGTAGGTACATAATTTCATCTACCAGTAATGGCTGCAATTTATATCTTTTTGTAGTAAAAAAGAATCAAAGTAAAAAAATAGAATTAAAATGGAAAGAGAGGGACGTAGTTAAAAGTTTGTTGAGTGCGTTATATTTAAATCGGTCAGTTGCCATAGAAAATATATCAATTTCACACAGGGCCAATTTTTCATAAGATAAAATACAACATGGCAAAATTAAAAAGGACAGTTTTATGAATAAAACAGTAGTTTGAATATTGAATTCATTCAGGTTATAGTTTATTCGACAGATAACTTTTATTTGATGATTGAAAAATTTACCCTAAAACCAGTACAACAAGAATATACAAACAAGAACAATATATATATATATATATATATATATATATATATATATATATATATATATATGTATGTATATATATATATATATATATATGTATGTATGTATGTATGTATGTATGTATGTATGTATATACATATATATACATGTCGGGTTCACGCCGGGAGCGAACGGATGACGCTCCGAGAATAACACAATAATAATCTGAAATATTATAATCAAAGTTTATTACACTAAAATTATCACAATTACGATATTAAATAATACACAGATATATTAGGACAACTCCAAGAGTTGCATCCACGCTTGTCAGGTGTTAAGCAGCAATTTGCCCTCCAAGAATACTGCTATTATCAAGCAGTAATTATCGACCACATTATATTATGTGGTCCTCGTCCAAGACTTGGTTGTAGACTCGTAGACTGCCGGTTGAAGACTGCCGGTTCAAGACTGCCCCTCCTCTGCCTGAACACCGCGTATTTAAAAGGTCCTCGTAGCGCGCCGCAGTGACACCATCCGGTAATGCTGTGGCGCCACTTTAGTTACACTTCCTTCATAAAACAACTTCCGCTATACGTATTAACTTTCAACATCCGGTTACTCTATTTCCGATATCCATTAGCTTAATAATAAATGCTTCTTTCTACATTGACATCCGGTTAAACAACTTCCGATTACTACATTAAAGAACACTATCCGGTTATTCACTACTTCCGTCGTATGGTTATTTTATAATAACAAATACGATTCCTACATACACATATATATATACGTGTGTGACGTGTGTATGTGTGTGTGTGTGACGTATTTTTTATTGACGGAAGCTGGTAAACAGACAGCTGGCCAATCTGAAGTAAAGTGGTTACCGTCGTCTCTAGATGTTTGCAACGCCGGAGGCAACACGATTCCGTTGTCGGCCTCAAATAAGTGTTATAACGTCCTTCTCAAAATAACAATTTAACAAATATAATTATGCGCTTATGGGAGGTAATTTGTTTTTTCATCCGGGGCCACATAGCCGTTGGAGCGGGTATTACCCTGCGTTCCTTTACTGATGCCGGCGAGCCGAATCACCAGGTACGGCGTAAATATAACACAAAAATATGTTTTTCAAAAAAAAAATTTTCCGGACCTCGTCGTAGGTATATCGTATACGAAGCCCGAATATATTTTCCAAAAATTCTTAATTTTCATTTAAGTGGAATCTACCATAGTGTTACGAGTTGCAGGTCTCGAATTAAAATGCCGTTGGAATTATTAAAGAGTTTATTAATACTAAACAAACACGTATAACACAGGTACAAATATAACAACACGCGTAAAGTCCGTCACTAAATAGATTACCAAATTTAGTACACACGTCTTGGTTCGCACGTGGTTATCGCTAAAATGCCCCTTCCATCAATCGAAGATTGCTTTATACTGCACAGATGCAATATGTCTGCTCGGCCGCGTGACCGAATTTCTGAGAATCACACCTGGCTAATGATTGCCATAAAAGATTACAATACACAATGGGCTGTTTTTCTAATCACAAATTTTAAACACAAAGTAAACAAAAGAAGTCCATATACCGAAAAGGTAATAAAATGTGTCTCTACAGGGCTGCAGGTGTGAATTTGCCTTTGTCAGCACTTCGGTCGTAACAATAGTAATAATATCTGTTTCAAAAATGTAATATAATAAGTAACTTACTTAGTTTTATATAAATGTAGAAAAGTAATATATCATCTACACTTGTTTCTAAGGGATCCTAATATCTCCAACTCTCGACTTATTTACTCACTGTTTTATTTGGCCCGATATTACGTAAATAACTATTCAGGTAATAAATATAATTTCCAGATAACTCACACTAGTGTAGTATATGTCAGACCATCTTAGAAATTAGGGAATGTATATAATATAAATATTTACTTATTAATGTCGAAGTAAATAAAGGTATAATATAGAGATCCAGCGGTATATATCACGCAATTTCAATATCCGGTGTTGGATAACTCAAGTGGCTAACTATGTACATCTTGCTTTGATGTAGAGTTGTCATTCAGTTCTCTTTCTCCCATTATATTGAAATACGCCGAAGTCAGTATACCGAATTGACACGCTTCAATACAAGTTTGTAATGCGTATGTAATCCTTCAGACGTTACTCAGACTCTTGTGCCTGTATGTAACTTATTTGGAGCAGAACTAATTATGGCTGCTCAGCACAAAGGTGGCTCACTTTGAAGTCTAATTGGCAAGAGCAAACACGGTCTACCAGCTTTGATACAAATCTTATCTACGTATGTAATTAGGTACACAATAAATTTAAAACTTCAGCTCTAAGGAAGTGTAGTGGAACACTTACAAGCCAATAGATGGCGCTGTACAATAATTGTGGTCGCAAACGTTTCCCGAAATGTACAAAGAATATTTACAAATTTCCAACTGAAATAAGTGGGCCTAGACCTGCGAGGAACCACAACAGCCTCGCTGGAAGATCTTAATTAATAAAAATTAAAATAATTAAGTCAATAATAAAATTTATAAATAAAATAAATAATATTATTAAGATTAGGTCATATACAACGTACTACTCTAGGGTCGATCCCAGACACCCAGACCATAATAAATAAAGGATAAAATAAATTTCCGAATTTTACTATACCAGGAATCGAACCCGGAGCCTCTGCGTTGCAGTGAGGTAGGCCCGTCCGCTCAACCACAGAGGCAGTCAAAAAGGCCATATTTGCCACGCGGTTTCATTTAGGTACCTAAACTTTGGTTTCATTATAGGAAACCTATGTATATGAATACTAACTGTGCTAAAGACCATATAATTTTAATATATAAATTGTTAGTCTAGATTAAAACAGCAGTTGCTATCAAACTGTGATATATACCAGTCTGTACTTAACGCATTGTACTCAGAAATATGAGTATATATAGGAAAATTGCACATTTTCAGAATAATATGAGGAAAATTAAGGTGGTACGGACATATTAAGTGGAGGGATGAAAGTCATGTAACAAACATGTTACAAACAATACGTTAAACTGGAAGATTGATGAACGAATGAAAACTCTTTATTGTTCACCATAAACTTAAATCTAGACAATTGATATGGATACATTTGCCTTAGAACAATGGGCGGCCTTATCGCTTATAGCGATCTCTTTCAGGCAACCCAGTGTCTAAGGAGATTTTAAACGAAATTTCAATTTAAGATTTTTGGTGGTGTATTATCAAAAATAAAATAAAATATAAATAAAGTACTATATACTTATATTTACGATGATATTATAAATATATATACATTCATACATTCGAACTATAGATACATTAATTTAATGCAACAATTTTTATTAAATAGACCAATAATGCTCAGTGACCATACGTTTAAATGTAGTCATTGATTTAGCTTGTCAGATTGGAAAGGGGAGGGAGTTCCACAGTCGAACAGCCTGTACGGCAAAAGAATTTTCTACGAAGGAAGGGTTCAATTCCAGGTATGGTAAATTTCGCTAACGAATATTCTCATTTATTTACTAATGATCTGGGTGTCTGGGTGATTTCGTTATATATTACCCATAACACAAGCGAACTTGCTTAATTTGGGGATATACAATATGTGTGTTTTTCTGCCACTTATTATTATATTACGTAAAACGTATTAAACGATTTACGATTTAAACCCTCGCACGTAATGTTTATATTACAGCGAACAAACACTTCATAACAAAGCTCCCTTAAACGTCGTTAGACATCTAAACATAAGCCTTTGTTACTCGATATTAATCCACCACTCTGATGTGTCTTCACGTATTCTAATATTTCAAGTAAATGTCAAAATAATTTAATTGAGTTTTAGGCGAAACGGCATTAAATATTGGAAAAAGCTTGTATTATACGTACCATGAAAGAAGAATAATAATAAAGAATTAAACTAGATGGCCTCAGCTCTTTTTATTCATCTCTTGCTTCTTAAACTTTTTTTTTTCTCTTCTTTTACCATATCCCAATTATTTGGGGTCGGCACAATACGTCTTCTAATTCCACATTCCTCTATTCTGACACACGTCTCACACCACAAGTCATCATATCATCCTTCACACTATCCATCCATCTCTTTATTGGTCTACATTTACCTTTGTACCCATCATTATTGCAGTTTAACATTCTTTTTATCACGGCGACTTTCACCCCTCCTCATCACGTGCCCAGTATGGGCACCTTAATCTCAATTTTCCAGTCCCAGGTGCTACTTTCAAAGATCCCCTTATGTATTCTTTTTTCATCTTATCCATTCTTGTAATACCACTCATCCATCTTAAACTTTTATACTTTACTTACTTTTATTATTTAAAACATGTTTATTTAAACTGAGACAGACAAATGTTGCAATTAATCTTATTGAGATTAGATTAGGCGTGTAACATTAAGTAACTTTTTAAGATTCAAAAGTGCTAGAGTCATGTTGGAATTATATTATTATAACTTGATGGCAGCTGAGTAGGCCGGTTCGACGGGTGTGATACCACGCTCTCATAGAATATTGGCGTGAAATGGTTAACTTTAAGCTAATAATGTTTGGTATAGAGAGTGAGAGCTCCCGTGGCCAACTTCCTATCCCCCCATCCCATTCCTCAATCCCGTCCCTCCATCCGATTTTAAAGGCTGGCAACGCGTTGGCATCGCTCCTGGTGTTGCAAACGTCCTTAGCCGACGATAACCACTTAACGTTAAGTTGTATGTCGGTTACCTGTCATGTATGTAACCTTTTCTGAATCAAAGTGTATTTATTGTAATTTTTTTAAGATTCGTAGAACACACATTTGTCGTAGGTAATTTCTGTCAACTTATATCTTTAAAAATGTGATAATGCGCGAGTCAAATAATAAACTGCAATTAGGCAGCCCCTTACTAGATCTATTTCATTTCTGTGCAGGAACGGAGAAAGAATGCAAGTTCCTGCGGCTTATTGTAAAAGGCAACAAAATAACCCACAGCCAGGTGGTAGGCTATTTGCCCGTGTAGATGGCTACCAACCTGGTCTAGAGTATGCCGACATAACAACCTTGAATTGTGTTCTGGCATTAGTGCCATGTTCCAGTCTCCCTTTAGAGCGAGGCAGTACTTTGCTAGCAACTCTAGTGTTACAAATGTCCATAGGCGATAGTAACCGCTTTCTATCAGTTGAGCCATTTGACGGTCAGCTAAACTCATGCAATTAAGAATAAATAAAATTTGGCTCACAAAGTGTCATGAAAGAGTATTTTCCCAAGCATAGCACTCCATGTTCAATATTTTTTCGAAAACAATAAATGTCAGCCATTCATAAAAGATTTTCGATATGTTTTTTTCTTGTCACATTGTCACGAAATTCCAAGACTCCGAAATGAGACATATGTCTACATAAAACCCTAATAAAGTCAATATGAAGCGACCTGTTAATTTGCACTGAGACAGGCTTTATAGGCAATGTGGATCCATTTGACGACAGACTTATGCTATTTTGTGGGTATTAGAAGAAAGTTTAATTAACAATCTATTATAATATGTATTATAAAATTCTATACATACCGTATCTGAACATTGAAGCTATCTAAGAAAGCAACTGGAATAGAACATATAAACGATGCATTTTTTTTTAGATTTCTTGTCTGTTTATCTCCTACTCAACACTTTTCAACTAAATTGATCCAATTTTGTCATTAAAAATCTCGCGTTATTTTATATACATACAAAAACTAACAAACTAATTACTTATACCTATCGCCCTGTAGAAATGTAGGATTTTATAAATTATTTTACGATTTATAATTTTACTAAGCGATTATCATCCTCAGATATGTATATAGTAAATTCAAATTTTTATTAAAAATAAGTTCCACTGAAGAATATTTTTTGAAAGTCATACATATATTTAAGTTAAATTTTACATCTACTTCCTATTAATGTACAGTCGCGGTATAAAAAGGTTCACCAATTTTTAAATTGGTTCATTTAACGTTCCGCGAGTACATGTTAAATTTTCAAACTAAGTCACACAACAGATTATTCCACAAAAAATATGTTTAGCTGTTTGACAATAAAGTTTAAAATTACTTAGGTCAAAGTTGTCAAAGATTATCTATCTTATCTAAAAAGATTGTTTAGAGATGTAAAACCTTTTTAAAGGTTTAATATTTATGATAAGTGCGTTGATTATATCCTCTCTGTTTCTGATGATTACAACTATCGTTAATCTCATTGTCAGTCATTGTCAATATTGCAAGTTTCTTTTTTCACATTTCTATATTTTATAAACGTAACATTTATTGAAAAGTGGACGATACTGTTTCTTGTACTTGTGCAAGCAAGTCGACTTTAAACTTTTCATACTGTACTGTGTAAATGCTATTTAAAGAAAAGAACCGGCAAATAATTCCTCAGAAACACGTCTAGCTAAAAATTCTTTTTGTTCATATTCACCTATCTCCGGCAAGTTTTTTTTCATTAGTACATAAGTATGTTTATACAATTCCTTTTCAAAGATTTAATTTAGTTGTAGCGAACGGTGCACATCTACTCATCAAGACAAAGACAATTAGAAGAAAGAAAAATATTATTAGCATCTGTTACATTTATTTACTTGCATAGTAGTTCTTGTCATGTTTCTTTTTAAGGTTAATAAATAATTTTGTTATGTACCCTCTTATTTCTAAACGATACAATCAGCGATTTCCTTAATTGTATAATAATCTTATTACATTTTTATTTATTCTGTGACTAGCGCCTGTTTTGTATAGAGTAGTTTCCTATATCTTACCATAATTTTATGTAACAATGTTTATTTCTAATATGATGTGGTAATTGTGTAGATTATAGTTCAAAATCTCTCAATTGTATATAGACGGTATTCACTACATTTTATTTTCATGTTGAGCGAGGCAATAGATTTTTTACTGTGTTCGATTTATTTTATTACATGAAAAACTTTAAATATAATGTATTATATAAAATATTATCTAAAATTTCTAAACTATTATGGAATAAATTCTTGTCATTCGTAATCTTTTTAATTAAAATAGTACATCAATGACTTCAAACCGCTATCGGCTTTGCCAATTTGCTAAGTTTCTTATACTGTAAAATTGTTGAAGGGATGGCGAGGTGTTCTACAAAAAGTCTGTTCAGTGTGTAGAGTCAGTGTATGAAATGTATTTAAGCCAGTTCTCTGATTATAAGTATAGCAACCAGTTGCTGTTCTTTTATTTCCAAAAACTCTTCTGGGTTATTGCAAGTATTACACATTGTAATAATGACAAGACATAACCATAGTATACATAATTGTATATAGTTACATAGGTCGCAATGAGTCAAACGCTCTACAGGGAACGTAGCGTGATGTCATTTGCCTATAATTCTATTACTACTGGTATGGCTATCCTGACCGTGAACTTCTCGATTGGAGATGTAATATAATAATGGAACTTTGAGTACACGCTCCAAATTCTCTGTTAATGTAGAGTAAATTAATATAATAATATTATTCTCAACTAATTTATGCGCAATACAGTTTGCTAATATTATTTCTCAATAATAGTTGACGCTATATAGTAGAGAGAGTATAAATACTGAATTTTCAAGTGGACCTTCAACGCAAAATGCTAAACTATACGAAATAGGGAAAAATTATCTAAACAGTCTATAACTAAAGAAATATCATTAGATTTTTGAAAAATCAATTATACATTAAGGAATTGAATGGGCTGATTTTGGGAAAAAATAGATACTGTATTATGACACCAATATCAAACAATACCAATTTCATCCATACAGGAACGGAGAAAGAATTCAATTTCCTGCGGCGGGGTAGCCTGTTGTAAGAGGCGACAAAACCATCCACAGCCAGGTGGTAGGTAGGGTATTTGCCCTACTGGATGGCTACCACCCCTGGTCTAGATTATGTCGCCATAATAACTTCCAGTTGTGTTCTGGCATCAGTGGCCAGGTTCCTGTCTCCCTTATGAGAGCAGCAACACATTTGTAGCATCTGTGGTGTTACGAATGTCTATAGTCCATGGTAACCGCTTTCCATCAGGTGAGCCGTCTGCCGGTCTGCCGAACTCTGCAATAAAATATATATATAGTGTAGCCTGAAAGGATCAGATACTGTTAAGAAATGTCAAACGTCAAACTAAGGCAAAGCGCTGATGTTTAGTTATTTAACTTACTTTTTATTTATATTGTTTAGGATTTGGCCCTGAAGCCCACTTGAAAAATGCACCCATATATGGACAGATGACATAGGTAAGAATAACAATACACCAAATTTCAAATCATTCAGACCTTTCAAAGTTGGTAAATCGGAAATAAGGTAATGAACTACAAAAGCCTGAAAAGATCTTCGTAAATTATATCTAAGAACCATCTACACGGCATCTTGAGCGGGCTAAGCCTTTGCCGGCCAAACTCACTTCTACGCAGAGGCTCCGGGTTCGATTCCTAGTATAGTAAATTTCGAAAACGTATTTTCTCCGTTATTTACTTTGGTCTGGCTGTCTGGGACGGCCCCAGACTAGTCCGTTATATATTACCCATAACACAAGCGTAACTTGCTTAATGAGGGCATATACAATATGTGTGTTTGTCTGCCGATTATTATTATAATTGTATGTCTCTAGAGACCACGGGCCATAAAAAGAGCCCGGACTTTTGGAGGGCTTGCGTGGGGCCATGGAAAGGCCTATACGTAGAGGCTCCTGGCCAAATTTAATGTAAATGTGGCGTAACACTGACCGGAGATTATCCCTGTCTACCATATAATAATGCACCCAAGGACGAGTCCCGGTCAAATTGCTTGTAACCAAATTTCCTTGCGTATGTCATTATACAAAGTTCAAGATACTTGGAAATACCGGAATCATTTAAAGGGAATTCCCTAGAGTATTAAAATATTAATTTAATACGTAACAGTAAACTTTATTCATTAAACCATTATTTAATAACTTTCAACACAACGAGGTTAAATCGGTTAATATCTTTTGTAATTTGATTTTCTTGACTTGATTCGTAGAACTTTCCTTCGATTAATCTGCCGAATTATATTAAACTGGCGACCCGGCGCGGTTTCACCCGCTCTCTCTCCCGCTCCCGTGGTATATTAAGTCATGTTATATGACACTCCCTGTTAACGTAGCTTTCCAACAGTAAAAGAAATTTGAAAATCGGTTTAGTAGATCTAGATATTACCCCTACAACGTCACAAACTCACAAACTTTACCTCTTTATAATATTAAATAGTATAGATTTATTTATTTTATATCTACAAGCATAAGGCTGGAATGTGTTGTAACGTGATTAAAAGTGTCTAATTAATTTTTACAATCACCCTATTCTCTTTATATATTTGTAGTATCGACGACTCTTTAAAAGGCCATTTTGTATATAACATTTGTTATATGCTTCTTACTATATATTCTTGAATATTTTATCAATACTCTCTAGACACCACGGGCCATAAAAATGGCCCGGACTTTTGGAGGGCTTGCATGGGGAGACCAACACGTAGAGGCCCCTTGACAAATTTAATGTGTTTGTGGCGTGACACTGACCGGCGATTATCCCTGTCTACACCATATAATAATGCACTCAAGGACAAGCCCCGGCTAGTGTAAGACTATTGTGGGCAATGAGAACAAAAAGTACAGGGCTATTGGGGTGAACTGCTAGTGATAATAGGGGACTGGGAATATGGGGACTCGTCGCAATGATCGGTGAGCATGGAAAAATGGACAGATGGTGTCTCGCCACTCCCTGCGTGGGCGCCATAAAATGCCATAGAAGACAGGGGCAACATGGGTGTGAGTGGCTAAGGGGTGCAGAGAGGTTGGCTTCAGGTTCACCGAAGCTACTTCTGACGTGATGCCATTTGTCACTTCCTGGAGCTTGAGTAATAGCTCTAGCGATCTCCACTCCGTGCCGGCTGGATAAAGCAAGCACGGAGGTGGGGGCCTTGTCTTGGCCCCCGGAGTCGGTTCCGAGGTGTCGCTACACACCTAAGGCTTCGCCACGAAGCCCCGCTGCGGGTCACTACTTATTATTGTTGTTATGTCCATGGTAATTCCATGAATACATAATTAGTATTATTCATATTGTATAATTAAATCAATAATAGTACAAGTTCCGTCCGTCCCAGGGTGCAGTTGAAAACCAACGTCCGGCACCCGTTGCCTTACATTTGATGAACTGCACCTATTTGGTACCATCGTGAGACATATTGTTTTGCTATATAATTAATGTAATACTCATTTTAATATTTTTTGAATGTGTTTTATTTATGTTTGCCAGGTGGGTATTTGCCCGTCTGGATGGCTTCCATCCCTGGTCTAGATCATGCCGCCATAACAGCCTTGAGTTATGTTCCGACATTAGTGCCTAGGTTCAAGTATCCTTTAAGAGAACAGCAGAGCATTTGTAGCACCTTTGGTGTTACCAATGACCATAGGCGATGGTAACCGCTTTCTACCAGATGGGCCGTCTGCCTGTCTGTTGAACTCATGTTGCTGTGTTGTTGTTTAACCAAATAAATGTCCTTTTCTTTCTTTCTTTCAAACACATTACACCACCAAACACAACACCTGGATTGGAACATAAGCTTTTATGATTCTCATTTGATGCACATTTCTCATTTAAATAATACCCAAACGTGTAGTGTATATATCTTCCATGCTTAATAAATCATAACGTTTTACTCCCAGTAAAGCTAAATAACTTCTCCATATTCCTCATAAAGAGTGCTTTCACCTCACTCGGTAAACGTCGACCGCAAACTTTCAATGTTAGTTTCACATTTTATCAAGCAAATTTAAACATTAACACACTCAGACAGGGTTTATATCTCTTTGATATGATAAGAAAATGTTAAATAATCATTTGTTTTGTAACACTGGTTAGGAAAATGCTTATAAAATATAAAATAAGTACGAAAAAGTTAGGAATATTATTAACAGAATGAAGTAGTAGTAGTAGAATTCGTTACAAACGAAACTTATACATGATATAACCAATTCTGATGTATAAGCCTTCGTATAGGTAGCGCAGTTGAATTTGGATTTAAGTCACTGATAAACTATTTAATTAGAAAGATTATGAGTGACAAGAACTTGTTTGTTGTTTGGTAATTTTAGACAATATTTTATATAAGATACTATATACTATATTATATTTAAACTTTAAAATGTTGTAAAATAAATCACAGGCGATATTTATCAGGGATGGAAGGTACACCGCTGATATAGAAAGAAGAGTGAATTTGGGGAATATTGTGAATGGAGCGTTAGGTAAACTTCTAGGCGCTAAGAACCTTAGCCAGAAGGCCCAGCTTGCCATACACAACGCGGTGCTGGTACCTACGCTCACGTATGGAAGCGAGAGTTGGGTATGGAAGAGAGAGCATGAAAGTAGAGTAAACGCGGTCGAAATGCGAGCACTGCGCAAAATCTGCACAGTGACGCTCGCGGACCGCGTTCGTAATACCGAAGTAAGAAAGAGAGTGTCGGGGTGAATGTAAGGAAAGGAATGCTCCGATGGTTCGGGCATGTGGAAAGAATGCATGATGAAAGAATGACTAAACAGATATACAATGCAAAAGTGGATGGATGCAGAAGTCGTGGAAGGCCACGACACACCTTCCATGATCAAATTGATCGTGTACTAGCAGAAGGTGATGTCAGGAGCCTTAAGAACAGACGAGCGTGCATGACAAGAGTTATGAATGTCAAAGAAGCAAGTGAGGTTTGTAAGAATAAGCCTAAATGGCGCTCTGTTGTTCGTGCCTACCCTGCAAGGGAACTGGCGTGAAGTTATGTATGTATGTAAAATAAATCGAGCACAGTAAAAATGTATCAGTTCTGCTAACATGAGAATAAAATATAGTAAATATCGTCTAAATTCAATTGAGAGATTTCAAATTATAATTTACACAATTACCACATCATCTATACTATATATACTATACTATAATATTATACTAATATTATAAAGAAGTGAAGTTTGTGAGTTTGTGACGTTGTAGGGGGTAATCTCTGGATCTACTAAACCGATTTTGAAAGTTCTTTCACCAGTGGAAAGCTACATTATTCTTGAGTGATATAGAGTATATTTGATTGTGATTAATAAAAGTATTTTCTAATATATTTTTTTTATACCCAGCGAAGTGGATTCGAGTCAGCTAATATTAGATATAATTATAGTAATTATTGAAAATTACTCCATACAAAACAGGCGCTAATCACTGAATAAATAAAAATATAACAAAATTATTTTTTAAATTATTTATTGTATGTCTCCAGAGCCATACAATAAAACCTGCGCATCGAGATAACGATGTGTCAAAGCCACCAATCCAGTTTAGTCAATCTTAGCGTATTTACGTCCAGTTGTCCTCCTAAAAATGGGGAGTGCGGTATCGCGGCGCCTCACCAGACTCGAAAAAACGCTTGCATGTTTAATGGGTAGTCTGGTCTGTGTCTCACAGTTCCGCAGGGAAGGTGTGCACAGAACCGTCACCCAGAAACCCACATACCCCTAAACCGAAAAGTAATTCCCCAACGATATAAAAAAAAGATCGTGCTATTACAAACAATTTGTCAGATAACAACAAATAAATATAAACATACTGCCTCAACTAGGTAATAAAAGTAGTTCCTAGAAATGCTAGCTTGTGTTCGTATATATACATATATACACACACATATGTATCAGGTAAACATATCCCATATTACAATGCATAAAATTAAATTACTGTCATTAAAATTATAAATTTAAATAATTATATGAACATACACATATATTCACATACATACACAAGTTATCTCTTAGGTACACTATTATGTCGTCACGGCAGTCATATATGATGCGGAAGGACGCTAGGAGGTTTAGTGGGTAGTGTAGCGGTCGGTACTTGCAACTCTGATAATAGAAGTATTATCAGAAGCTTGTGTGTAGCCTTGACCATCGGCAGTTCCACATACCCCTCAGTGATCTCCCCGGAGCCGAGGATATGCCCAAAAGCATTCCCCCAGCAATAACAAAAAAGGCACACTATTATGTATTGCGCACCAGTGTCGCAGTATATCACATGCATGTCAATCGTCTCACAATAAGAGATGTCGAAGACCATGCGAAATAAAGAAGACAAAGTTAATAAACAGACTCTGAGCTTTAAAGCGAATACTCCCAATGTAACTGGGATTTAAAGCTACAGCATTAACGATGGCGAGACAATAATATTTCAATTTAAAACAATTTCATTACTAAGCGTCAAAAGTGAGATAGCACCATGAATTCCTACTAATTCTTCGAGCATTTTGTATTGTTTCCAAAACAAAGAACTATCATATTTCATTAGTTTTCAAGAGCAATAAGCCGAGGTAAAACTAATACTCGTATATCTCCAACTATTTCGATTAAATCGGTGTCCTACTTAATTTGGGTGCTTTACAGGTTATTCAACCGAGAGCGCGAAGAAATATGTACGATTATTAATTCCTGACCTAGAGTTTCGGAATGAATTAAGACTTTTCCTTGTATTTTTTAAGTGAGGAACCATAAAAACATTTATTGGGAAAGTTGATGTGTATTTTATAAAACTTTACTTCTCTCAATCCTGAGTGAATGTTTGAATTGAAAACATTTCTAATTTTACTATGATTTATATTTTCAATGGAATTTTCTAGACATGTAACCTGGTGATTAACAGAGATGAATAGTAAAGCTATACTGGAATTTAAATTAGAACCATTTAAGACAGAAATAGCAAATTTAAAAGATATAAGTAAAAATAATCCAAGTCAAAAGAAGACGTAAATAATTTGAGTTTAATTTAAAATCACGTATTAATAATCACCGGCAACCGGCCGAAATCGGGCGGCAATAAAATTCCTACCAATAGTACTGCTGACAACTAGTGGTAATAATATAGATACACTTCATGTCGTTTCCAAACAAAAAGTCTACCGATCCCCCTCATCGGTAATTGATAGTTTCATGTGTAACTAGCTACGAACATTTCATTATAGAAACATCATTAGAGTTACCAGGCGTTAATATTCTAATCGTCGGTAAGAAAAACGAATAGCTTTTGCAATATAGAAACTGGCCATAAGACATGTTATTCCAATCACATGGGGTGTAATCTGTTAATTCGAATCTTAACAGAGAGCACGTATAGTTTAAGCAGGTTTTGTTCGCCGTTACCTGCATATTATTGCCATCACGGCGTGTTGGTGATGAAGGAAAAATAGTAAATATAGTTATGTCAATCCGTCAAATCATATTTGATAAGCGTGAAGAATACACCTTCCCTTATTTTAACATGCGGAGACATGTATACACTAATATTTATTATGTTTAGACAGACGTATCTCAAGAATTTAATTTAGGCATAACATATCTCATAAAAGAAAAAGAAAATGGCAGTAAAGCGTGGTCTGTACTTGAGTAACACAAGCAAGAACTGCGCTAGTATAGTGTATGTATAAAGTCACATGGAAAGATCGCGTCAGGAACTCCCGCGGTCGCGGAAGCTTTCATGTCCGTGACATAGAAACAAACTGCAAGAGAGTCGCCTGCGCTGATACGGCCACGTTTTACTATCTAGAGACAGATTGTTAATGTACTTGTCCAATTTGAAAACCTTAAAATTTTGTTGCGATTCGTTTTACCACTTGTCCGTTGAAGTTTCACTTCTACTATGTGTCCCAGCACAAATTTCGATTTTTCGCAGGTTTACTGCAAATTATGATTTGGTACATTTTAATGAATGCATTTTTAATTTGAACATATTTTATTTTGTCAAACAAAAAAACTGAATTCGATCCGGAACCAAAAAACGCATCCATAGTCTACTCTAAAATTATACCGCCTCTCACTACGTCTCGTCTAAATTTATGCCGCTCCTCCACGTGGTCGTCACCCTTTTTCGTGACAGAAAAATCCAAAGAAGTTTCACTTAAAAAAAAAATATATATATGTATATAATGAATATATTTCGGTTAGATTCTTAATTGATAATGCATCCCATAATAATATTATTACCATTTCTTGTTGTAAACAACTTGAATTCTTTTATAAGAGGTGTCGGGCCCTATTACGCGACTGATTCACGGCTACAGTCAAATAAAGATAAATGATAAAAATAAACTAAACTCTTGAAATTTCCGCTCTTGTAGTGGATTACATTACCGATAAATTGCCTTCCGATAGTGTTGATATGTCCTTTATACACCACTTAATTAATTTATCGCTTGCCGACCCTTTATGGCACACGCCTGGTCAAATCGATCTTCGATCGGGGCACAGTTGTCCCTTATTTACTCTTAGGTGGAAAGATAATAGTGCCTCCCACTCCTCCTCACACACTGGTATTCGGTTATATACTTATGGGTGAAATTCCCACGGTGTCTTATAATAATATTAACGGTAATAAGTATACCCGCATCTTTGAAACCGGTACTTTTTGTATCACACATGTAGATACGGACTCCGCTTCACTTAACATCGCACTCGAACGATTATGGAGTTTACATATAAACTGGGACGATAAGCCGCCGTGTGAAATTATATCACTTAATACAAAATTTAAAGAACAGCCGCCTCTTTTATTTTCACTTAGAGTACCGCGCAATGTTGCAGTGACTGAGAGTTCCACGGTTAATATAGTCGGTTTTTCTGATGCCAGCCTAAAAGCCTATGGCACAGTAATTTATATACGCACTACGGACTCTGTTGGTAATATTCACGTTAGTTTGTTATGCGCTAAATTTAAGGTAGCTCCTATAAAGTATGTAAGTATCCTTTTTAAATTGAAATTACCACTTTCTAAATTAAAAGTACCGCTCTTTAATTAAAAGTATTACTGTTTAATTGAGCAGACGATTTCTAGAGAGGAGACCGCGTCTCGGTAAACGTAGTGTTGCACGTCTTCCAGCCCAATGGATTGACGACCTGCGTAAGATCGCCAGTGGGCGTTGGATGAGGAAGGCAGAGGACCGGGATGTGTGGAGCTGTCTTGGGGAAATCTAAGTCCATCAATAAACTGCAATTGGCTGGCGAAAACTCTTTAATTGATAGTACCACTTTTTAAATTAAAAGTACTGCTTCCTAATTAAAAGTATTACTCTTTAATGGAGCAAACGATTCCTAGAGGGGAGACCGCGTTCCGGTAAACGTAGTGTTGGACGTCCACTAGCCCGATGGATTGACGACCCGCGTAAAGTTGCCGGTGGGTGCTGGATGAGCAAGGCAGAGGACTGGGATGTGTGGCGCCGACTTGAAGAAGCCTACGCCCAGCATTGGACTACGTTTGACTTGCGACGACTCTTTAATTAAAAGCACCTTTATGACCAGTGGATATTGAGGCCATGCTGACCTAATTCTGATATTAGATGAATCTTGAAACGAATTTGTTTGAAACGAACAAAAGTGAAAGGTTTACGACACAAATGAATCATCTAATATTAGCCTTATATAAAAATTCATCACTTAACTCAAATATCTACGATATTATATTTGCGCAAAACATTGCAGAGCTGTTTTCCTCAACTATAAAGCACTCCTATTTTAAACGACACACCCCTATGAAAAAGCTCTTAAATTACGAGAGAAAATATTACAATAGTAACTGCGACCCTAATGTTTCTCTGTAATTTATGTACGCACTAGGCTTTGCTTGCGACCTCGTTTACTACACTTAAAAGCAGATTTATACCGAGTCATTGGCGTGATATGTTTGAGGACTAATTTTGGCAGTGGTATAAAAGTTTTTATTAATTCGCTCCAGTTTCTACGTGTTCCATTTACTTATTTTAAAACTCTTTTTATGTAATAAATAATAAAACTACGTTTTAACGGTTTTAAGCGCGGTAGTTTATTTGATTTTTAATATTCTTTTTCACTTTTCAGTAGCCGTGATCACGGAACACCTAGATGTCAAGAGTCAATGAGTATTTTTAAAGTTTTATTTAGCCTACAGCCAACTTGTTCATTTTAATTATTTACTTTTAATATTTGTTTATGGTTATTATTTACTCTATGGGAGCCTAATCTAATTTACCACCGCTTCGCAACATGTTGTGGCTTGAAGAGAAGAAGCGGCGTAAGAAACTCTTCAGAAAACATGCCTAACTGTAATATTTTTATACTTATATAATATTAAAATGGGTGGGAGGAAAAATAAAGAAGAATTATCAATCAATTTGGTTTGTGTTCTGGTGCGTATAAATGTGGTAAATTACCACTCTTAAAACGGTTAAAATGTAGTTTTATTATCTATCCTCTTTTTTTTAATAATCCTAATGCTAATGGGTTTTATTTTAATTAACTGTGTATACTCTTATTGTACTCTCTTGTAACTACGGCTTCCGTGGTTTAGCGAGCTAAGCCTTTGCCGGCTTACCTCACTGCAACGCAGAGGCTGCGGGTTCGATTACTGGTATGGTAAATTTTGGAAACGATTTTGCTCCGTTATTTACTATGGTGTGGGTGTCTGGGATCGGCCTCAGAGCAGACCATTGTATACTCCCCGTAACACAAGCGTAACTTGCTTCATTTGGAGATGCACAATTTGTGTATTTGTCTGCCTATTATTTATTTATTTATTTATACTAAATGTATAAATAAATAAATAATAGGACGACGTTTCGAATTATCCAAGGTTACACGTGTGCTTTTGGGCATTTTGGAGCGCTGTGTTCTGGAGTAAGACGTGCCTGTCCGCGCCACTTCTCCGCATACTCCCCACGGATACAGGAATACTGCAGTTGCCTCAGTATACGATGTACGGAAATCGCAAAACTCTAACTTGCACCAGTATACTTGAAATAGAAAACTGTGTATAATTTGTGAAAAAAATTATAAATAATCGAATACAATAAAAGAAATCTTAACTTAACTATTGTATTCTACCGATATAGTCCCTCAAGACCATAAGTAGAATACTGAGCCTAGATCACCGTCTTCTATGGGTAAGATGCCCGGAAGTTTGGCTACGTTTCCTCGCTGGATCGCCATACTGATCCATTGCCCGAGTTAAGCACCAGCCTTCTAATCACCTGAAGAGTCAATGAGTCGTTTTGATAAATTTTGGTCGAGGCTCATGGCTCATTTCATGACTCTTGAAATAACCTAACTATTTGTATTTTTTTTAAATTTTGTGATCTAGCCTGATAAATAAGCTCTTATGATGGCCAATGCCAACAAAAATCAAAATAGCTAAAATAGTTCATCGATTAAATATCGAAGCCATTGAAATAATCAAATAATTGAAAAATTACTGTAAATTTTGTTATCTACTATATCTAAGAAATAATAAAGTATGTACACGCAGATATTCTTTCGTTTAAAGAGGAATACACATATGCATACATTCATTCAAACAGACGTACTTCATACAAATATAAATAGATTAAAAATTTGAATATATTTTCTAATAATCCTAAACAAAATATGACAGCCTACATTTAGATCTTAAATAAATCATAATCTAATATAAACACACGTATTAGTTTAGGATATGTTCTTAGTCGTAATAATATATTAACAAACAAACGTCAAAAATCAAAATAAATGTGAGCTATGGCGCCATCTAGTTAAGTAGATACGTGCTTCTCACAGCATTCACTGGACAATTTTTATTCCTATCAGTGAACAAACAACAGCTAGCATATTTTTAATATGTCTACATGTTTTATTAACTTTTGCGGGACTCTGCTCCCATTTGAGAGTTGAAATTACAATGAGGGAAAATAAAAGCGGGTTTATTTTCCATTTTCCATCTTTTCCTTATCGATAAAATGACTCATTTGAATACTTAACATAATTTCTTTGCGAAAAAATCAAAATCAGTTTTTGTAGAATACGATTTTCTTCTCAATTTATATAACTACTAGCTTCTGCCCGCGACTTCATCCGCGTAGAATAGTTAAAAAAAAATTGGTCTTAGCGTGATAATATATAGCCTATAAACCTTCCTCGATAAATGGGCTATCTAACACTGAAAGAATTTTTCACATCAGACCAGTAGTTCCTGAGATTAGCGCGTTCAAGCAAACAAACAACCAACTCTTCAGCTTTATATATTAGTATAAGTCGTGCGCAGAAGGTTTTCTGATGATCACCACTCCCGCTTCCTACGACTGGGACCGGGGCTTGTCTAAGCACTAGACGACCGCGGGTCGAGGTTGTAGGAAACGAAAGGGGTTATCATCGGCAAACCTGCACATAACTTATATGTACGATTTTATAGGCAGGTTTATAATTTTCTGTTATCTAATTTATATTTGGACATTATTGGGTTTAAACTCAAATATTTTGTAATCTGTAGAATACAGCTACATAATACCTACTATATAAATGTATACTATCTATAAATTTAAAATATGATCTTCATACACAAAATTGTACATGGTATACACACATAAATTTGTACCATGTATGAAGACCACATTCGAACTGCAATTTCAAAACCTAGCAACTTTTTTAAAACAATGTTTGTGCATTTGCTTGTATTGCCTTGAACACTAAGTTAAGCAAATCAAAAGAATTCAGAGCTTCAAACTCCAAAGCTAGTCTCACATTGGGGGCGGGCCTTGATAACTCTATAATTATTACAAACGCGAAAGTTTGTAAGAATGTATTTATGGATGTATGTGTGTTTGTTACTCTTTCACGCAAAACTACTGAATGGATTTTGATAAAGCTTTACAATAATAGCTTACACATCAAAATAACACAAAGGCTATAATTTATAATGATGCTAGGCTGACGCTATAATTTATGTGAATTGTCAAAAATATAACGATTTTCCATCACCACGCGGGTGAAACCGCGGGCGCAGCTAGTGTTTATTATAATTGTCAAATTAGACTTTGATTTTTAAACTGATTTATAGACCACAGGTCTCAGATGGATGCAATACTATATTATTAAATATGTTAATTAATTTTTTTTATGTTGATGTTACATGTTATTTTCGTTCATACATAGGTGTCACAACTTACCTTGTTATTAGGAGGGTTGTGACACGAGGACTAGTTTCTGTCTTTGTACATTTTCCCAAAAAACTTAAGGCTTGTATCAAAGCTAATGTCCTTGAGGATTTTTCTGTACTGATTTTCGGGCGATAGCAGAGATTCTATGGATGCGGGCGTTTTTCAGATGCAGCACTCTTTTATTGTGAAGAATCTAAATTAGTATTAAAAAAAACAATAAAACTAATATATTTACCTCTTTGTCTTGAGATGTAGATATTTTTTCTATTGTGTTTTGATAAAAATTGACAGAATGGAACGGTTTCATGTCAATAATTTGGAGATGATTTCGTGATTTTTTGCTTACCGTACCGTACGCGCAGAAATATTACGAATAAACCATGTTACGTCTTGTATCCTGAAGATTTATGATATTTTTTTGTTAAATTAATATTTAGTTATAAATAAGTAATTTTCAGTCTCGTTGTACTATTTTTATGTATGCACTTATTTGAGGATTGCAATCCAGATTTTTGTTTATATTATTATTAGTCGTAGGGTTTTGTAATGATTGTAATTTGTTTTGTGCATCAATAAAAAAAATCTATAAATATCAACGAAAAGTTGTTTCGTTTGCACCCCACTTTCGTCTGTTGCGGCAACTGGAGCCTTAACATACTCACTAATTTTGCTGATTCTATCTTAAATCTTTTAGCAAATAAATAAATTGAAATGGAAGACCATGAACTGAGCTGCATTGACTTATAGAGCTCATAGATGTAGAATATCTCTGGATTGAGACGTTAGGTAAAGTAAAAATTGTCAGAACTCTTCTCAGTCTCCCTTACATATCTTGCTAGGCATTTGTCGATGAATTGTGTGTGCTAAACCGGTCCAGTACTTCACTGCGTGGCAACGACTTGCGCTATACAAAGTGCAAATCAGACCTCATATGGAGTACTTCTCACATCTATCCGTGCAAGAACGGAGAAAGAATACAATTTCCTGCGGCCGGGCGGCCTGTCGTAAGAGGCGACAAAACAACCCGCAGGTAAGACATTTGCCCCACTGGATGGCTACCACCCCTGGTCTAAAGCATGTCGCCATAACAACCTTGAGTTGAGTTCCGGCATTAGTGACCAGGTTCCAGTCTCCCTCAAGAGAGCACCTTTGGTGTTGCAAATGTCCATAGGCGATGGTAACCGCTTTCCATTAAGTGAGCCGTCTGCCTGTCTGCTGAACTCATGCTATAAAAAAAAAATTACCAGGCTGACCTCCTCGACTCCATCCAGCATCGCGCCGTTCGTATCGTCGATAATCCCATACTAACAGGCGGTTTAGAATCGTTTAACCTTCGAAGAGACTTTGCATCTCTCTGCGTATTTACTGCGTGCTGGCCTTTATAACGGGGAGTGTTCCAAGTAACTATTTGACCTGGTGCCAACGCCTCACTTTTACAACCGCACCGCTCGCCATCGACGGGATATTAACCCCCATTTCCTTGAGCTCCCACGCTCAACTACGCAACGCTTCTCTAGAACATTTATTCCGTGTACAACAATGATCTGGAGGGAACTTCCCACTTTTTTCTCTTTGCGCTATGACACGGAGTTCTTTAAGTTATAAATTTCTTAGAATTCGCAATGCGTTAGCGACCCCTCTGGTGTTGCAAACGTCCATCTGCGAAGGTAACCAGTTTCCATCAGGTGGACCGTCTGCTTATTTGCCTGCTTCAGGCAATAAAAATACATAAGTACATACACAATGAGGTCTAAAAAGGTATTTTGAGTACATATTTCACATCTACAAATACGATGCCGGTACGAGTGTCGATACTTGTGAGATTAAACATCGGCGTGATGCTGTTCATTGAATAACATACATGCGATCCACCTGATTAATATATTTTCTTACAAAAATATTATTGCACATATAAACTACAATTAAATACATAAAAAATATTTAATGTTGGAGATGGCTAGTCGTCAAAACAAGTAGTTTAAAGACATTCAGTTAGCTACAGACTTAGGTTAATAATACCTAGAGAAATAGTTTTCTACAAAATTACGGTCAGAGTTGAAGCACAAATTGAGTCTATGTGTGCGTGAGTGCCATGTAATTATTTTACCGCTCAGACGCAGACAAAGGCACAAATAATGTTGCAAGTAAATAGAGTATTTCTAAAAGTAGGGATTTGAAATTATTGGAGCTTGTCACACTGAGACTTTGTCTTGTGGACTGACGGGACTGACGCGACGACTAGTGAATTGAGACTTTTAGGCCCTTCTTAAAAGTGCTTCACTTTATTAGCACTTACTTGGGTTTTAAGCGTATTAATTCTATGGCTACAGGTGTAAACTCGAACAAGCTACGCTCTAGATACTCTTTTCTAGTCACGTATACTTCTGGAGTAAACGAATATCTGGAATTAGAGCTTGTGATTTATTTCACACGGTGACCAATGCCCCAATCGCGCATACATCACCCAGCCAGTAACGAGCGCGATAATGACTTTATTTATGTTCATATAATTTGAATGTAACCTAATAATTGGAGTGCCTAAATAAGCTTTTCCCCCGAGGTTAACATTCTGCTTTTCATTTAAAATGTGAGGAAAGTAAATAAACACTGATTAGTTAAACAAACAACTACTTCTCTAATAAAATCAGGCGTTAAATCCATATCTAAATCTGATGAGTACGACATATACCGTCATATACGCAACGTCATATTATTTTTCAACAGTATTTTTTTTGTCACTGATGATAGTAAATATTTAGCTCAAATTTATGTAAATTAAATAATAATTTAGTGAACAGGAATTTATAAGTATAAAATTATGTTACAAAATTGTTTATATTGCTTTAGTACAATTTATGCCGCAACTTAACAATGGCTGAAAAAAAGTTGGAACATAAGTCGCATGTTACTATCTATGGTATCGCATAGTTTTCTACATTTTAGATATCAGGGAGAATCGCTTCCCAGAGACGAAAACTGCTATTTTCGTCCTATGATCAGGCAACTCCAAGCGTACCTTCAGAATATGAGAAATGAAAATGTAATTTTTTATATAAATCTCTTTTAGCATTTAACTCATTTACATACTTACAGTGTCAGTGCAGATCAGAATATGTAATGACACATAGTTCTGACGTATGTCATAGGTCCAGTTTGCCCAGACCCAGAACTTGTTTAAAGTAAATCTCTCACGTATTAGTCAATGTAATCCTGTGAAAGCCCGTTTTTTATCCCGTGATATCCGTTTCTATATCGTGACAGCTCATTGAGGCGTTTTCCCCGGACCCGAGTATAGTGTATTGGGGAATGTTTTTTAAAAGATTTCAGATAGATAGATAGAATTTGATGATGTTAGATTGAGTATATTAGATTTGGGACCACCCGAAATCTTTATCCTATTTATAAAAAGGTTAAAAGCTTTAGAGCTTGTAACTCTAAATCCCGCGGCAAGTAATCTATTTTCCGGTTTAAAAATAATCCCATGTTAATCGTCGTTAATTGAAAATACAACATATAATAGGGATGCATGTTATAATGGATTCCAATGTTTTAAAATATAAAAGAAAAGGCGTTAAAATAACAGCGTGTCATCTAATACTACAGCAACTAACCGAAGTTTTAATAACGTAGCCATCCGGCTAATTGTTGTGCAATAGCCGGCCAAAAAACCAGCTGACTCGCTAACTAAGTGCCGACGACTGACGGCTAAACCGTAAACTTTCAGTTGTTGGTTTTCTGTTTTATTCAACAACCTTTAGGCAAGTGGCGAGTTGTCAGTAACAGACGATAGGAACATTTATTGCGACGGTGACAATATTTGATTTGTTTTAACGTCATTTTAATACAACTTCTATATGTATTTAAAAAAATCTAAATGTGTGCTGGGACACACATGTGTGGGGAAGTTTTACGGGCAACTTTTCAAATTGGATAAGTACATTAGCAATATACCCGTAAAATTTTAAGTTAAAATTTTGGTGCGATTCGTTTTTCCACTTATTCGTTGCTACTCCTTTTTCCACATGTCCGTTGAAGTTTCACCTCTATGTGTCCCAGCACACATTTCGATTCTTCGCAGGTTTACTGCAAATTATGATTTGTTTAGGTTAGGTACATTTTAATTAATGCATTTTTTATTTAAACATATTTTAATTTATCAAACAAAAAAAATGAATTCGATCCGGACTCAAAAAACGCATCCATAGTATACTCTAAAATTATGCCGCCTCTCACCACGTCTAGTCTAATTTTATCCCGCTCCTCTACATGGCCATAACGATTTTTCGTGACAGAAAATCCTAAGACCCCCGTTTATATACAAGTCTCACTTCAAAAATGTAATAACTCTGTGTATACTTGTATTTTATGTGCACACAGGCTATTATATTATCGTAATTATATAAAGTCTTAGTGACTCTACTCTACATTAGACATATAATAGCAAAACTGCAATAATGGCCAAGTAATTTATAAGAATGAATTTATCAAATGGTCTTTGGTCGAATAAAACTTAATACCCTACTTGTTTTCTTGTATCAAGCTTGTTTAATGTCAAGGGCAGTAAATGGACTTCTTATGTTCAGCATTACTTTAATGTGTTGCTAATGAACTTGGCAAATGTTCTTAGTGCTTTTCTTTTGATACTTTTATATTTATTTTCATCACTATGTGTTAATAATATTCATTCGTAATTATATTTAAATGTGAAAATAAGCTTGTCTGTGTGTTTTTTGTATGCTTCTTCACGCACTTTAATCTTTACGTAGTAAAAAACAAAATCATTTTTGTTGTTTGTCTATCTATATATCCGCTAACTCCTCCGAAACGACGCAACGGATTTTTAAGCAGGTTTCACAATCAGATGATTTTTAAATGAAGATTTATATATATAAAAAGATATAATTAAGCTTTTATTTAAATAAAACAGAGGTCCTTTGTATGGTTTGACCCGCGGCCTAACCGCGAGGAAAGTTCTAATGTAAAATAAACGAAAGAAATAAAAATAGCTCATATACAGTTAAAAAAAAAATTATATTTAATTACGATAGAATTAGTTTTAATTTAGTTAAACCACCAAATATTATTTAATTTTTCTTCTAATGTCTCCTTGGACACCGCGTTACCTGGAAGAGACCGTTTTTTTTTTTTTTTTTTTTGTCGCCCGGGCTCTCCATCTTAGGACATGACGGAGCTTATCTTTTCTTTATTTTTATTTTTACTATTTATGGGTTTCCGTTTTTTCCCATCTCATAGCTACTATCTTTATTACATGCATAACACTACTACACGGGTTGTATGGATTGGGTGATGCTAGTATGGTAAGTACCAGGTATTTGTATTATAGGATGTTTGGTGATTGGTGTTTGGGAATGTTGCGGGAATTGAGTAAGGTTGGTGATGGTTGTTGGTCAAGGTTGGGATAGGCTGGGTGGGGTTGGTACTATTTTCTTTATTAAACCTTATTGTACGTACATTTGTTGCTTAATTTCTAATTACATATTTCTTGTGTATTTTATTTTTCTTTACAGGTTTTATACGCCAATCTTTTTATACAATAATATTTTACTAATACAGTTTATTACAATTTTGTTCTAATCTTATGCTTATGTAGTTCTGCTCTTACTGTCTTAATTATTCTAGTAGCTATATGTCTATGTTTCTAGTGTAGTTTTATTTTCTATTTTATGTTCTACGTGCTAACAACTTTTATCTTAAGGTAGTTTCTAATCTATTCTTTTACTTACTGTATATATTCTACTTATTGCCTATTTCTGACGCTGACAGTAAATATACTCAAGTATATATCTGCAGTGTTCATTTTTTATACAATTTTATATTACTATCTTATGTTACTGGTTCATATATACTTATTCCCCTGTTTATATGCTAATATTTTACTTTGTTACAGGTTGTCTACTACCTTCGGGTGGCTGCAACTGGTAAGTGTTCTTTATTCTTTGTGTGTATATTATGTGTGTTTCTTGTGTGTGTTTTTATGTGTGTTTGTATCTGCATGTATCAAACTGTCTTCTAGTGCGTGTTAGTGTTGTGCTTGAATATGGTGTTACTCGAACCAACTGCTTTTAACACTAAAAGTAGTTTGTTGCATCGTGTGTGCATGTTTGTTGTCTATGTTTTCTTGTGTGTTTTCCTCATTATGGTTGGTGAGGAAGAGACCGTTATAAGCGATAAGGCCGCCCACTGTTCTAATATTCATATAGCTTCTGCCCGCGAAGCTATATGAATATTAGACTTCCCGACTTCGTCCGCGTGAAATAGTTACTTTGGGCTAACGCTAACTTTAACCCGCGACTTTGTTTACGTAGAAGATGAAAATATTTTTAAATCTTATGACTGCCGGCCTTGCACATCATAAATGCGCGGGCAGTACTTGATCATTATTTTGCTGCGATATTATTTTAAAACTGCGATATCTCCTAAGATATTCATTGAAATCGAATGATGTAAATGGCAATTTTGTTTTACATTGAAAACTTGTGATGAACAACGTATTTATTTGGATAAGGATTAATATCATGTTCATAAAAACACCTTCGCAAATAATGCATTATTTTAGAACAAATTTGGTTAACATGAAAAAGGTTATAGTGAGCCAACCTTAAGAGATATGCTGTCGCGGACTTTTTTTTTAGACCTTTTAACGGGGAACAATTTTGTCACACATGATTTTTGCAAAACTTTAACCGTTTAAGCAGCGGAAGCTCTCAAAAGAAAAAAAATACCCCGATTTTGAAACATTCTTCATTGGTGCTCCGCTCCTATTGGTTTTAGCGTGATGATATATAGCCTATAGTCTTCCTCGATAAATAGGCTATCTAACACTGAAAGAATGTTTTAAATCAGACCAGTAATTCCTGAGATTAGCGCATTCAAGCAAACAAACAAACAAACTGTTCAGCTTTATGTATTAGTATAGATTATATGTATTGTCTAGGTTTAAGTTATGATGAAGAATAAAGAGTTTTTATTCATTCATTCATTCATTTGAAAAAATAACAGAAATGAACGTAAAACATTAACGAAGGTGATGTCTCATGGTTCACTAATTACTTTCAATTTCGATGAATCAAAATGATTCATGTAGACATAGTTTATTCACTGGCATTACCTGTTGTTATTTCCTTTAGTTCTACGCCTTTCAACCAAATTGATTCAATTTCACTTAATAATTCAGCTTTAAACGCCAATACATGTTGTGTTGCTTTTTTATTATTTTACGTCTCTTCATATTTTTTGTATGAAAATAATACCAGTCGTCAAGCAATTATATTATCAACAATTAAATATAAGAGCAGGTAACTTAGTTTTCAATATTCTGAAACCCTCAAGAACCGATCTTCAATAATTTGCTAGACAAAAGAGAGTTTTCAATAAACAATATAGAACTTAGAAAGACACTCGACCCTGACATTTCATATAGTTAAGGAACATCGATAACAATACTAATGTCTATCAGAGAAAAAGCTTTTGTTTGTTCATTTCATTTTTTTTTAAAGAAATTGTATGTAAATGTATTTGTTCGGAGTTGCAAGACTCGAATTAAAATGCCGTTGGAACTATTATAGAGTTTATTATAACTAGACCAACACGTATAACACAGGTACAAATATAACCGAACGCAACAAGTCCAAACGTAATGCAGAAGATCATAATTCAATAACACGTGCAAAGTCCGTCACTAAATAGATTACCAAATGCACTCAAGTTTTGCTTCGCTCGTGTTTATCGCTCGACTGCCTCGTCCCTCAATCGAGGCATTGCTTTATACTGCACAGATGCTATATGTCTGCCCGGCCGTGTGGACCAAATTTCCTAGAATCAGTTTGTACTTTAAATCCAACACACCTGGCTAATGACTGCCATAAAAGATTACAATACACAATGGGCTGTTTTCTAATCACAAATTTTAAACACAAAGTAAACACAAGAAGCCCAAATACCGAAAGGTAATAAAATGCAGGTGTGAATTTGTCTTTGTCGGTCGTAACAATACATATAAATTTAAAAAAACCTAACAAGACTATTTTAAGTGAGTTTTATTACATACATACATACATACATACATAACTTCACGCCAGTTCCCTTGCGGGGTAGGCACGCAGAACAGAGTGCCATTTAGGCTTATTCTTACACACCTCACTTGCCTCTTTGACATTCATATGAGTTTTATTATATGTGAAAAATCGGCTAATTACGTGTCAGCCTACGTACGTGCGTACGCTCACTGCAAAGCATTCTGTAAAAGTGACAACTAATTCATAGTTTTCGTCATTTGACCCAAGAACTCTAAAAAACCCATTTTCAATCATTAAATATTTATCACTTTCTCTTATTGCTGTTACAAATATCTTTTCTTTTATATTATTGTTAATATAAAACTCAAACTCGAAGCAGCATTTGATCGTAGAGAGTGAAGCCACAGGAGTTGTATTGTTTTCCATCTTTTGTCTGAGAAATTTTTTTCAATACTGTCTAGACATTAATATGGGCTCTGAAACCCTTCCGAGCGACTACTTCCAAACAATTGATATAATAATCAATATCACTATATCATAATAAAAAAGTTATATTTCTCAAAATATCTCAGAATTTTGGGAATGTTCCCAGCTTACAGCGATTTGGGACCAATACGCTATTTTTTTTTTAAAGAAATTTTATATGATTTTTTGATGTGTAATAAAATATTATGCATTGTCATAATCACATTGTTGGTTAAAAATAAGCAACAGTTGTATGTTATATTGAATGTTTTGATTAAAAAAAATGTGTGTAAATGTTGAAAATTCTAGAGTTTAGTGAAATGTGACTTTTTGGGAAGCCGTTTTACCCAAATTATTAAACATCGCTAAAAGACCTACAATTTGGCTTTATACTACAACGATACTACTTTTCACATGGTTCACGTTTGCTTGAAGGTTATTCTAAAACTCGACTACTTAAGAATTCTTAACCACGGCTAGGTACAGAAAACGTGCGAAGCAAAATGTAGGTAGGATTTTTTTTTTAAATCATATTCGACTTGAAACTAAAAATCGTAAAATATGTACTTTCTACAACATCTTGAAGTCGGTGCGAAGTAAAACAAAAAAATTACTACACATTGCAAATTTGTTGTATTTTTATTTTTTACTTGGCACCGACTTCAAAATGTTTTAGTAAATATTTATTTTTTGCTTTTTAGTTTGAAATCGATTTTGATTTTTGTTATTCTTTTTTTTAATTTTCTACTTTTAGTTACGCAGATACTTGAAAAGCCTTAAAATATATATGCAACACGTCCTACCGGCCTGTAATATTCGAGAGTTGCTCTCGATTTCCCTGGTATCCACTCATTAGATCCAAATTTATTGAAAATGGGACTACCTCAGGAGTATACTATATCGAATATTTGTTTTTTAGAAATCCGGTCCCCCTTTGCCAGAGAAATGGCGTAACAAACGTACAAAAAAAAAACAACACACAGTCGAATTGACAACCTCCTTTCTTTTTGACGTCGGTTAACAATGATTAACAACTCTCACATACTGCGGTAACTGGTATTTACGTTTTTCAGCCACCAATAAAGGTCTTTTGTCCAAATTCCACAATTTTATTTAAAATATTTCAGTTTGCGTTTTAAAATATCGGATAACGCATGCCCGACGTTCCGTACATTGTAACCTCGTTACGTCAGCTATACATCATTTAATAATCTCGTAATAGTTATGCTGGTCACGCGATATTCGAAACAAAAATAATGAAAATATATTTAAAATTGTTTTCTTCTAGTTACGTATCACGCATTTTACACCAGTGAGGCATAGTGCCGTTTATGTGGTGTTTTAACCAACTTTCAAAAAGGAGATTCTCAATTCGTCATGTAATTTATTTAATGTTTATTCAGCCATAACTTTTTTATTTCTGAACCGTGATGATCCTTTTTGCATTGGATTCAGTTTCCAGTTCATTCATTCATATATATTTCTTAGATATTGGATAACATATATGTAACTAAAAAACAATAAATTAATATTTTCTATACCATCTTAAAGTCGGTGCTAAGTGAAACAAAAAAAAACAACATATTTTCAATATATAGTAAATTTTATGTTTATCTTCGGACCGAGTCTAAAATGTTTAGAATTTTTTTTTTGCATTTTAGCTACTCTTGAAGTCGTGACTATTTTAGGTAGATTTTTTTTATTTACGTAAATTTTAAAATTGCCATGTCTGTCCGCCCATTTGCCTGTTTGTCCGTTTGTCTAACTATACATCAAGATAACGCACATTTTTGTCAAACACAAGAGGGTCATGAGGCATTCAGTAATAACACTGATAATCTTAGTAATAAAGTAAAGTTATTTATTTAACCTTTCCTCAACTTTCATATAAACGTAGAGGCTCGATATCCAATTCATTAAGGGTTACCAGACGTCAGTATTATTTCTGACATAACAGAGTCATGCTGCTTTTAGCTGTGACACTGGTTGAACATAAAATTGCCAGTATTTTTACAAGCTTTTTATGAACTTGCAATGGATGTACCTATGTATGTAAGTTCGGGTGGAATCTTACAAGTTAAATTTGACCAACTTCCCGGTTTCCGATTGAGCTGAAATTTTGCACGTATATGTATATCGCGTGACAATGCAATAATATGGTACAAAGGAGCTGATCTGATGATGAAGTCGGAAGGCGGCCTTAGGAACTCCTGTACTAAACAAGATAGACCCGTCGTGTTTGGGCTCTTTTTACTTGTCTTGGCTAGCACTCTGCTGCTACATGATATCCAGGATCTCAAAAGCTTTTATTTAAAAAACTTTTTAAAAAGCTTATTTTATTATCCAAATATTGCTAGTTTCCATCTTCCAACTTTAATTAACTAGAAGCCTCATAAAACAGCAAGGAACATGACAAAAGAAACAACACAAAATATCGTAAAAGGTACAGAATAAAATCTTTATATGTTATAAGAAATTACGTTTTATTATTTTCATCCCACAAACAAAAAAGTATATTAATTTTTGAAGTGAAACTTCTTTAGAACCTTTGTGATTTGAAACTCGATGAAACGAAAAAAAGCGACACTAAAAAGAAATATTTAAACACTATGCTCATAAAATAAATGTTGGGGGCTAAGAAGTCGCGTTTAATAAATCCACGAAACGTCTACGTTGTTACGAGATATATTTTCGAGTGTTACTTCAATGGTGGCAGAAACAACTTAAGACAGCCACACATTCCAATATTAAATTCAAATTTACCATATACAAAAAGTTTGTATATCCATCACGCCCCTATAAATTTAAATTTAATTACATAAAATATCCAGAAGATAAACTAACAGAACTTAATACCTAAACCATCTAAACACTTGTAGTGTTTAACACTAGCCAATGGCTTAGTAAGCACGTCTGCCAACATGGATTCAGTGGGCACATGTTTCAACACAATGTCGTTCATATCCCTTAAAACCTCCCTAATGTAATGATATCGAATATCAATATGCTTACTACGCGCATGAAACATTGGGTCTTGAGCTAAAAACATAGCCCCTTGGTTATCGGCATGAACAATCACTCGAGCATACCTCATGAGCCCTACTTCTTTCATCAGACTATTTAGATACACTGCCTCCTTCATACTTTCGGAAAGGCTGACGTACTCTGCCTCACAAGTCGATGTCGCCACGCTACGTTGTTTCCTAGACTGCCAGGATATACATGCACCACCTAAAATAAATGCATAACCCGAATAAGATCGTCTGTCTAGTAAACAATTCCCCCAATCTGCGTCCGAGAAACCCTGTATACAATTACTAGTCTTCTTGTATACGAGACTACGTTGTATGGTCCCTTTCAGGTAACGTAATACACGTTTTGCAGATTTCCAATCAGATTTTTCAGGATTCGTGACTTTTTGGCTTAGCTTACTCACCGCATTAGCAATATCTGGTCTAGTTGCATTGCTTAGGTAATTCAAACAACCTATCAATTCTCGATACGGCCAATTTGTATCGCTTTCGTCGTCATCGCATTTTTCTTCTGGTTTATGTTTGGAATTAATTTCCATCGGCGTTGCACATTTATTGCAATTTTCCATTGAAAAACGTTTCAATAAATCGTCAATATAACTTTGTTGTGACAAAATAATGACATTGTCATTATTATTTCTCCGTATGTCTATTCCTAAAATATATTTTGCCTGACCATAATCTTTTAATTCAAACTCCCTTGACAGCTCATCTTTAAATTTAATAATTAAACCTCTTTCTTGACTTGCCACCAAAATATCGTCTACGTAAACCAATACAAACAAATGGCTATTTGCACTTTGTTTAAAGTATAAACATGGCTCGTTCAGACTTTGCTTTAATCCCATAGAAATCAACTTTTTGTTGAGTTTGAGATTCCATTGACGTCCAGCTTGCTTCAAACCATACAATGATTTTCGCAATAAGCATGAATCGCAACCACTATCCAATCTATTCAGCATGATTTGCGCACGCTTTTTGACAATTGGATCTTCTCCCTCACGATTCATAAGCTTAATTAAACTTTCTCTTAATAGTTCTGGTATCTCCATGTAAATCTCTTCATCCAAGGATCCATTTAAATAAGCAGTGTTTATATCTAATTGGTGAATTTCCAAGTTCAATTCAACTGCGAGAGCCATTAACAATCTGACGGTGTCTAGTCTAGCAACAGGTGCAAAGGTTTTCTCATAGTCGACCCCATATCGCTGGCTGAAACCTTGTGCTACAAGTCTCGCTTTCTTCTTTAAAGTCTTGTCGACGTTCTGCTTTGTCGTCAACACATAACGGCAGCCTACAATGTTCCTGTTTTTCGGTCTTTTTACTATCTCCCATGTACCTTTCTGAACTAAACTTCTAATTTCAGATAATATGGCTTCCTCCCAATCAGGTTTATCCTTACTTTTCAAAACATTCTTCAAGGTGATCTCAGTTGAACCAGCAAAATCTTCAACCTCATTTGCATCAGTAGAAGTTACAGATCGCTCAACTTCCCTCGTTTGATAAATTTTCTTCGGTCGGCCTACGCTTCCTGTGCGTAATATTCTAGGTCTACCAGGAGCTCTCGTCGTCATCCTTAACTGATCAAGCGCGTCATGCCTTGTTTTTTCGGCTTGTTGTTCCGCTTGTAAACGTCTAGATGAAGACTCGTCTCGGTCATACTCTGCAGGATATTCTTGACATTCACTCCATATGTCTTGCATATTGTCCACTTCTTCTGCTTCATGTCTATGTTTTTCAACTGGAACATTCGATTTTGTGAAGTCTATTTCTATGAAATCCTGATCGTCGTCTTTCGTTATGTTTAATAGGCTCGGCTCTTGCTTCGAGATGTCCTTTCGTGTGCTTGGACTTTCGTGAAATTTCACATCTCTCGCAATCATGAACTGCCTTCGCTCAGGAATCCACACACGATATCCCTTGGCGTTCTTGGGGTATCCAACAAAGTTACCAGCAATACCTCGTGCTGCGAATTTATCTTTGTTTGGATCTTTATCGAGAATGTGTACCTTAGTTCCAAATCTTCGAAGGTATGCAATTTTCACCGGTTTGTTTCGCCATTTTTCATAAGGAATTTCACCTTGTAGACTTCTAGTAGGACAACGGTTTCTGACATAACATGCAGTATCTACCGCTTCGGCCCAAAAACCTGAGGAAAGATCAGAACTCAATAGCATACACCTTGCCATTTCCACCAAGGTCCGGTTCATTCGTTCTGCTATTCCATTCTGCTGCGGTGTTCGAGGCACGGTTAGTCTTCGCTGTATGCCTGCTTGTTTCAAAAATCGATCAAATTCCGAGTTACAATATTCTCCTCCATTGTCGGTCTGGAGATATTTAATCTTAAGTCCCGTCATGTTCTCAACGTGACTTTTATACACCTTAAAGGCTTCTAAGGCTTTATTTTTCGCACTTAGAAAATAAACTTCACACCAACGTGTACAATCGTCGATAAAAGTTATAAAATATTTTGCTCCCCCTATAGATTCACATCTCATAGGTCCTACAATATCAGAATAGACTATTTGTAATTTTTCAGTACAAGGACTATGGGAATCAGAAAAAGGTAACGCGGTCATTTTTCCTCTAGCACAAATATCGCAATCACGTAAGTTTCGTACTTCGGTCACATCAAACTTAGCACCTAATTTATCTAAAAGCTTAGCAACATCTTTACCATTCAAATGTCCTAATCGCTCGTGCCAACAACGTACATCAGCATTCGAATCACTCAAAGCAAATATATATTCGGGGCTATTTAAACAATATAAATTACCTCTACGATATGCCGTCAATTTAATTTCACCGTTCTTATCAATAACCTGAGCTACATCGTTATTAAACGTAACATTATAACCGTTATTTGTTATTTTGGCTACTGAAATTAAATTCGTCCTTAAATTAGGAACAAACAAAGTATCGCGTAGTTCAAATAAATCCCTCGAGTGTTCGCTCCATGCCGACAACCTTACAGTACCCTTACCTTTTATGTCAGTACTTACATGCGTCGCTAAATTTAGTTCTCCGCTAGTCATTTTTAAAGTGTCCCCGAACTTACTCACATCATTACAAAGGTGAGACGTGCACCCACTGTCCAAAATCCAGTCATGTTTTTGAACATTTACAGAATTAGAAACTTCTACATCTAAAACATTAAAAGTGGTTAGAATATTATTAATACAAAGTGTTTCTTCTGCTTTCTGAGCTTTTCCACCTATTTTAATTTTGCAGTCTGATGCTTTATGTCCGCGTTCGTGACATTTGTAACATTTGAATCTAAAACCTTCTTTCTTTTCAGTTCCTCTCTTTTCAGTTTTATCTCGAACTGTACTTTTGTTCTTTACGCCTTTCTTACTCTTCTTAAAATACTTTCTCGTATTTGTGTACAGAACATCTTCATCCCGATTTTTATTTGCATCTCTGGATTCACGCTCTTCGAGTATTTTAATTTTCAAGGCCTCTGGTTTCGGCAACTCGTCTCTCGATTCAATCGCACATCTAAAGCTTTCGAAATTTCCGGGCAAACTGTATAACAACATAATAGATACTAAATCTTCGTTGATACTTATACCCATCTCTGCAAGCTTGTCCACAGCGTCGAAAAAAGTATCCAAATGTTCTCTAACATTTCCTGTCTCCGACATTTTGTGCAGGATTAAACGTTTTAAAAGTGTAGCCTTCTTAGCGGGTCCCTTCGATGCGTATACTGACTCTAATTTCAGCCAAACATCTCTGGAAGTTTTACAACCTCTAATATGACGAAGTTCGCTTCCACTCATCGAAAGAATCAGATCGGCTTTGGCTTTTTCGTCCTCTTCCACCCAGCGTTCAGCTTCATTAATCTCAGCTGGTCTAAGAACTTTGCCACTTACGTACTTCCACTCATTGTTTTTAATCAACAGAGCTTGTACCTGAATTCTCCAGCTATCATAATTATCCTTGCCCAAGGGCTCGATTCGCATCGACATACTGCTCATCATTCGGCACCTTTTCGCAATTAATTATACTGCTTTTGATATTCTCCAATCTGAATTCTTTCTATTGATAGAACAGCGCTATGGACTTGCGCTGCCTGGGCCCATGACCAATGTTGGGGGCTAAGAAGTCGCGTTTAATAAATCCACGAAACGTCTACGTTGTTACGAGATATATTTTCGAGTGTTACTTCAATGGTGGCAGAAACAACTTAAGACAGCCACACATTCCAATTTATTCAAATTTACCATATACAAAAAGTTTGTATATCCATCAATAAATATATAATAATACATATTTATTTTATGAGATTAATATAATAATAAATAAAAAAATTAAAGTTCATAAATCATATTGAAACTAGAGCATTTGTTTCCTATTTTAGTTATCATAAGCCTGTTGTGCCATTAATTCAAAGTGAAAAAATGAAACCTGAATAATATGTTTTATAATATATCTTAAATATGTAATAATTATATGAAATGTAATATTTTGCATTAAAAAATAAAACAATTTTTGAGCTTGGCAAAAATATTGTAAAAATAATAAACCTTATAATTCCTAATACTTCTGATACCCTATATACTATTTCATTTACCTCTCGTGGGCTACTTTTCTGAAATTTCGCTTCTGTCGTGTGTGAATTGCATACACACATATTTTTTTTTTCAAATTTTTATATGATAATCACAAGAAATCCAAAGATTTGTAAAACTCTTTTTTCGTTTACGTTTATTTAGAAAGGTTATTAACGTTATATAAAATTACGCGGTAACAAACACAAGGAAGGCAGTAATATAAAAAATAAATTTTACCCACAATTAGAAGTAAATATAATCGAATGTCTACTGTGCAGTATATCTGTCAGTTTTTCTTAAGTTTTTTCGTATACTGCACATAATAAAACTACGTTTTAATGGTTTTAAGCGCGGCATTTTATTTGATTTTTACTTCGAAGTGTCCCAAACGGCGAATTAAAAATCGAGTAAAAACCCGCGCTTAAAACATTTATTTTTAAACATACCTGCAATTAAGGCGAACGTTTTCTCCGCAAATTGCAAGATTTACCATAAATATTTGACCGTCAACATTTCTCAATTATACGTCTGGCATCCCTAAGTACACCTGAGTTTCTAGATTTATCTAGTTTTGTCACGTCTACGCTATGAGTGAAAGGAGACCCATGATAAGATATTGGGAGATCGCATGTAGACGGAAAAATTAGAACCTTAAGCCAGGGCACAAAAACCTTTGGCTTGTAGAAATATATTCTAGATATATTGTATTTTGATATGTCATCAAGAAAAAGCTCCAAATTAAATATTAACACAACCCAACATCTTCTTCTCAACATCGTCTTCTTTTTTTATTACATGCGTTCAACAGACAAACAGACAAACAGGCCACCTGATGGAAAGCGGTTACTATCGCCTATGCATATTTGTAACACCAAAGATGCTATCAATGTGCTGCCACTCTCTAAAGGGAGACTAGAACCTAGTCACTAATGCAGGAACACAACTCAAGGTTATTATGGCGGCATGTTCTACCCTAGAGGTGGTAGCCATTGAGACGGGCAAGCAAACAGGCCGCCTGGTTGCAGGAAATGCTTATAAGACGAAAACAGGAGATAAAAAACTCCCTAAGGGGAGATTGGGATCTGGCCACTAATGCTGGAACATAACTCAAGGTTTTGTGGCGGCATATTCTAGACCAGGGATGGTAGTATCCACCTGGTTGTGGGTGGTTTTGTGGTCTCTTGCGACAGACCGCCCGACCTCTGAGCATTGCATTCTGTCTCCGTTCCTGCACGAATGACATTACAATAATTATATTGCCTTAAAACCAAAATTATCCTAAGAGACACAGTGACTGTTAGTACGCTATTTGCGATTAACGTAACTCTTTCATTTCCATCAGACTTCATTACATCATTACTCAATATGACAAATCACATATCTCAATCATCTATCATCAAAACCCTATCTATAACTTCTCTATAAAACCTAAAATACAAAAAATTAAAGCTGTGAAATTATTATAATAAAAAGACAGTATTCGAAACAAAGATTGATTCAATATCATACCAAATCATACGCTTTGTCATAACTCTTTTTTTTAAGTTTAAAAACCAGTGTTTATTATAATCCATACTATATAGCTTGTCCCTTATTCGTAATATTTAAATGTGAATTGGTTTTTATATAATTAAGATTAACATTATTTTAATTATCAACATTCATTTGATAATAAATATAAGTTACGCAAAAATATTTCGTAGGTGAGTTTACTTTTTATAATAAATTCCAGTTGCATATAAATTTTTATTTGTTATGCTAAGCAACATATTGGACATTTTAATAAATAGCCTAAACATCTGTTGTATCTAATAAAACATTTAAGTGCATTGAACTTGATTTTTATTACTTGTCTATAACTTCAAGTCACGTAGCATATTTGAATTTAATATTTTGTAGGACCTGTTTGCTGGCCCTGTCATAAAGGGACGGTTAATGTGCCAGAAGTCGGTATATTCCGTACAAACACGTGACAGGGTTTTAATATTGTGATTTATATATACATTCTTATTTGCTATGATATGAGGATATACCAACTGTCAATCGCATTTATTTAATAATTTCTTTATTAATTAAGAAGGCAACCGTAATCTTGAAATGAGTATTTCTTAAGGCATAATCATTAATTAATTAATTAATTGATCGTTTACGCTAATAAGACGAAAACGGGAGATAAAAATCTGTTTTGGCAACCCATATTTCGTCAAGTTATGGATATTGGAAATTCAGGGGATATGTTAATTTATGATTATGCCTTTGGTAAGTATATATATTAAATAGTAGCGGCCAACAGGCTGCCTAAGCAGTATAACCGTGGCAAGCCGCCTTCGCGTTATTCGCCGCCCGTGTCGCACTTACGGCGCCCCTCTTCCTCCGACAGCTAAACGCTGTCAACGAGTCTGCTTCGGTCAGAGCGCGCGAGTGTAGTCTTGCCGCAGTTATTATGAATGCCCGAGAACTTTTACGCGCAGCGTGAGTGTTCTACAATGTACACCCTTTTTTAATATAAAATTTGCTACAAAATAGTAGTTTTCATTACACAAATCGGCAATCATACACCACATCTGGCGACCCACGTTGGGCGCCAGATGTGGTGAATAACGTGAAGGCGGCTTGCCACGTTATGTCGCTTAGGCATGCTGGCTGTTACAATATATACATATATTTGTGTGTGTGTGTGTGTGCGTCTGCGTGTGCGCATGTGCGTGTGTATATATATATATATATATATATATATATATATATATATATATATATATATATATATATATATATATATATATATATATATATATGTAATTTATTTCCTGCAACCGGGCGGCCTGCTTGCTTGTCCGTCTGGATGCCTACAACCTCTGGGGTAGAATATGTCGCCATAACAACCTTGAGTTGTGTTCCGGCATTAGTGACCAGGTTCCAGTCCCCCTTTAGAGAGCGGCAGCACTTTCGTAGCATCTTTGGTGTTACAAATGTCCATCCCATCAGGTAAGCCGTCTGCCTGTCTGCTGAAGTGATGCAATAAAAAAAAAATGCCGAACAAAGCTTATTATCCAAGATTATACAAATCTACTTTTATTTTAACTATTTCCTGAGCTAGCTCGTAAAACTCGATTATTGTGTAGAATTGTAGAAGTACTAGTAGAATACTATCTATCCGTCTTAAAGCGGTTAGGCCATTCTAAAAGCCGAAAAATGGGCTTTTTTGATGATTTTTCCAGAAAAACCACAACATAAATCGATATTACAAAAAAAGGTTCTTATCATACAATATAACAGTGACTGTATACAATAATGCTTTTGAAGCGATTAATTTCAAAATGGGGGGTTTTTCAAGGGTCCACAGCCGGACAAGTATCTCATGTAATTTTTAAATTATATTGAGCCAATGAATTTATTAGATATAATAACAGCTATTGAAGTACGTATTATTTTTTCGATATATTGATTTTTGGCCAAATGGCGCACTTCTAATGTGGGAAGTTAAAAATTTCGTACAAAAAGTCGTCAGATGCGTCATAACAAATCAAGTATGCAACATGACAAAATCTACTTACTTCCATAGCAATGTATCTTCCAAGACATACATTTCAAGTGAATCCATTGAACATTGTCTTGAACTTGTGAACTTGAAAAATGCAGTTCGAGATAAACGCGTATGAAGTTTAGATCGGTAGAAAATCATGAGTGATTTGCAATACCTTTAATCTGCAATGCCTGCATCATACAATTGGCCTTGAATGTTATTTTTTAGATCCGAGAGGACCATTCAAAAACTTTTTTGAAAATTCTAATGGCTTAACACCTTAATTTATAAAACTTAGTCGTTTTCGAGAAAATTGACACATATATTAATAGACATATAATATATACATATTACTAGACATACATGCAGAGGAATAGGCATGACTATACCATAATGCTGTTATTGGACGGATCAACTAAATTGAATCAATTTGCTAGAAAGGCACATAACTGGAAGGATGCGACTGTATTCAATGCCGTTCAACGATTCAAGTTGTGTGTTTATATGGATCACTTTGATTAATTCATCCGAATTGAAAGACAGAAATAACTAGTCTACAATCGGCTAAAGGTTTCGTTTGAAGTAACAATCGCTCCGGAACCCTAGAAATAAAAGCACAATTTTTTATTCCAAAACATCCATTCTTCCCGTTGTCAATAATCCCGGATAAAGAATGAAACATTTAAAAATCATTTTTCAACGTCATAACAACAAGAGCGCAATATTCTAAGAGTAATATTCTTTATTCGCTCAATATCCGGGCGGATCGAGATGATCGTGACCGAAAACCGGGTCAAACGACCCGGATATGATCTTGACCTGTTGCGAAACCGGTAAATGCTTGTTGTTGCAGTGTGTAAAAGATATGACAGATGAAATTATTTTTCGGTAAAAATAAATTACATAGCTTATGCGGTATGAAGAGAAGCTTTTCCTAGATCAGGATGGTTTTGTAGTATAAAACGAGCCTTAGTGTAATGACACACCTGCCGAAGGTGGTGTTTTATTCAGGAATGGAGAAAGAATACAAGCTCCTCCGGCCGGGCGGCCTATCGTAAGAGGCGACAGAAACACCCCAGAGCCAGGTGTTAGGGTATTTGCCTGCCTGGATGGCTACCCCTGGTCTTGAGTATGCCGCCATAACAACCATCTCCTTTTAAAGAGCGGCAGCACATTGATAGAACCTTTGGTGTTAAAAATGACCATAGGCGATGGTAACCGCTTTCCATCAGGTGAGCCGTCTGCCTGTCTGATGAACTCATGCATTAAAAAAAGGGTATAACGCTGAAATTTCGGTGACTGAAGGAATGGCGCTACACCTATCGCCGTGTAATTTCCGCTGATGCCTCATGTAGGGTTGCCAACTATTTTTGAGAGAAATAACGTATTGTTTTAAGTAGGGAAAAGTATTAGGAAGGACAAAAAGTATTTTTCAAATTTTTATTTATTTCTTCTCTTGGAGATACTATTTTTGGAAGCTATCTTTACATTCCCAATTTAAATTTAAATAAACAAACAATTCATTTTTTATCAAATTTAGAGATATCCTGTTCCTTTCTTCTCGCCATTTTAGATTCATTACTGAATAAACACTTTCAGTGAAAGCTGGATCGATAATAGTACAGTAATTATCCATATAAGTATTTCATTTTACGCATCAGAATAAATATTGAAAATAGAGTATTTTCACATACTTTATTTTTATGCTCTATTCTATCCGTGCAGGAACGGAGAAAGAATACAATTTCCTGCGGGCGGGCGGCCTGTCGTAAGAGGCGACAAAATAACCCACAGCCAGGTGGTAGGGCATTTGCCCGACTGGATGGCTACCACCCCTGGTCTAGAGTATGTCGCCATAACAACCTTGAGTTGTGTTCCGGCATTAGTGACCAGGTTCCAGTCTCCCTTAAGAGAGCAGCAGCGCATTTGTAGCACCTTTGGTGTGACAAATGTCCATAGGCGATGGTAACTGCTTTCCATCAAGTGGGCCGTCTGCCTGTCTGCTGAACTCATCCAATTAAAAAAAAAAACCAAAAGTATAAAGTATGTTTACCAAAAATAAAGTAGAATGCCTTATTATAAAGTATGGTTGGCAACCCTAGCCTGATGTGTGTTCATCGAGCGTATTTAGTCGAGCTTTCAACGCCGTATGTTCGGCAGGTGCGTTACACTTAAAATATAGCTAGACTACGCTCACACTACCGGATTCTAGACATATTGTAGTACTAATGTAAAGTGTCGAGAAGGTTCTAGCTGGTAACTTTAACATACTCATCACTCAATTTTTGTACTAAAAAAATACTAAATTTAGCCCTACCATTGTAAGAAAACTTTAGGATACATATTTTTTTGTAATTAACTATTTGAGCCAATTTTTTATTTTTATTATATAAATTATTTTTTAGTGGAAACTTGATTGATATATGTATTAATTTTGTGTTTTATATTTAAGAATATTAATTATTGTATGTTTCCCAAACAAATTAAATAAATAAATAAATTCTAAATACTACTAACATTAATTGTTTTATGTCATTTAGTAACAGACTATAGTTACGATTTCCCTCAATGGGAACGAACGTCATGGGATTGTTTACGAAGTGCGTCATAAAATTTCCTCGAGGCCTACAAAGCGCTGGCAACTTCCCTAGTGTTGTAAAGATCCTATACGACGGTCATAACCACTTCCATCAGGTGGACCGCCTGCCTGTTACAGCTAAAGCCGAAAAAATGTTTGTATATTAGAGGCCATCCAAAAATTACGTGTGACGTAATTTTTGGATGGTCGGGAGAGGGGGAGAGGTGGTCGACGAAGTGTGACATTGTGTGACAAAGGATGGGAGGGGTCCTAAATTTCGTGACGTCACATTTCAAAATTTGAACAATTAACGAAACACTTCAAAACATTTCCAACTCTATGTATATGACTGGAAATAAAACTAATTACGGAACTGCTGTTTTAATTTAATAATTTATTGATGTATAATTGCAAGATATGTGATTTCACATCAGGGAGGGAGGAGTCACACGAATGTGAACAGCTGTGACAAGGACGGGTGAGGGGTCAAAAATCATGAAAGTCGTGTGACGTCATTTGTGAGTGGCCCATGAGACTTTCGGCATGCTTATAATTTTATAGTTTAACGTTTTTAACGAAACCTGGCAGAGGCGGCAACCCGGGTTTGCGTTAATTACTTATGGCTGGCTCCTGTATCTTACCGACCGTTCATTTGCCTTACTATCGATAAAAAATAAATATAAACTCCAAACAAGTAATGCCAAAATTCAACCGATGATATGGCAACTGAATGAATAGTAAGATATAGGAACCGGACAGTAGGTGACTTTCTTGCTGTTTTTACTCTGCTTTGGTACAGATAATTAATCAAATAATATCGTACATTTTGACATTTCCATGAGGTATTGCAAAAACTCTTCAAACCCACTTAAAACCGGGCCTTTTTTCTGAAAGTTATTTGTGCATATTAAAAAACCTTCTAATCTCTCACTTGTGGGTTGGATCCATAAGTTTCCGCGTAGGTGTCTTTGAACAACTTAGAAATGAAATATATAATTCAAATTATAAGGAACTGGGCACTTTGTAAATATCACTCTATGATTAAAGATGAATAAATCAAAGAAATGTTTTAAGTTAAAGGAAAGGAAGCAAATTTTTTCAAGTGGGCTTTCAGGGCTAAATTCTAAACTAGGAAATAGCGATAAACACTCAAAGAAGTGTCGGGGCTGATTTTACGAAAACTAAAGTGGCGTCGTTAGATTTTTGAAAAATCAATTACCCTAGTCAGGAATCGTATCGGCTGATTTTTGAAAAATAAATCCTTTTACGGCCTTACTTTATAATAATCACGTTAAGAAATGATTAGGCATAATCAGACCCTAATCAATGAATATCTTTTTTTTCACTTATAAACGTGTATTACCTGTTGTTTACATAAGAGGCGCACGAAATTTGAATTATTAACGTAAGTTGTACCCAAAATATTCGACTAAAGAGGACTTTATGGGTAAGATTTTCACTAATCAGTTGCTGAGCAGTGTCTTTAAGTTTAAGAAACGATTATAAGTAAGGCCCATACTGTATTATTATACCAAATCATAGTGTAGCTTAATAATATAACAGTAACAGCCTCTAAACGTCTCACTGCCGGGCTAGGGCCTCAATTTATAGGAGAACGGATAGTATAGTCGGCACGCTTCTCCAAAGTGGCTTGACAGGTTTGACATATCGGTTATCTCAATGTATAGGTTTCATCACGATTATTTAGGTTGGCACAATATGTCATTTCCTTTCATACTCGTCTATTTTGGCATACGTCCTCTTTCACACCACAAATCATCATATCATCCTTCAGACAATTCATCTAACTCTTGCAGTTTAACACTCTTTTTGTCACATGATTTTTATCCCATCAGTACTGTTGCGGACAGAGAGCACCCCCCCCTGACCCGCCCGCCGGGGCACACCTACTCTCCGCGCCCCGCATGCCGCCGACGCCCATAGCTCGCACAATTAGCAGCTAGGCGTCGAACGGTACGCGGGATATAGGAGCGGCCTTGGAGGCAAACATTGATTAATTAATAATAATAATAATAATAATCGGCAGACAAACACACACATTGTATATCCGCAAATTAAGCAAGTTACGCTTGTGTTATGGGTAATATACAACGGACTACTCTGGGGCCGATCCCAGACACCCAGACCATAGTAAATAACATAAAAAAGACGTTTTCCGAAATTTACTATACCTGGAATCGACCCCGGAGCCTCTGCGTTGCAGTGAGGTAGGCTGGCAAAGGCTTAGCCCGCTCAACCACAGAGGCCGTCTAAATTATTCATATACAATTTATATTGACGACTTACCACTCTCTCGCACAATTTGTAATTACGTACTTCTTCATGTATATTTCTAATTTATGCAATACTAGAGTTTACCCCGCGGCTGCGCCGCGGGTCAACCTCTAGTGCGTGTCTCTTGTTTAAAGAGCAAGTAGTACAGGTTACATTGTATTATTTTTTTATGTATTTGCCCCCGAAAGATTCACTTAAAAAACGGAACAGACAGACAGACAGAGTTACTTTCGCATTTATAATATTAACAGGGATTAATAGGGACATTAAATATTAATAGGGATAGGGGTTAATTTTTAATATACCTATAAACTTGAGAAATGATTAGTTTCTCACTAACACTTTCATTTTAGTTTTATTTTTGCGATAAAAAGTATGGCCAGTGACCAAAATGGCCTAAATGGTCCAAAATTACCGAATTGACTGAAATGACCAAAATGACCAAAAAGGCCAAAATGATCAAAAAGACTAAAATGACCGACATGGCCAAAATGATCAAAAAGGCCAAAATGACCGACATGGCCAAAATGATCAAAAAGGCCAAAATTATCGACATGGCCAAAATGGCTAAAATTACCAAAAAGGCCAAAATGACCGAAATGGCCAAAATGGCTAAAATGACCAAAAAGGCCAAAATGAGCGAAATGGCCAAAAAGGCCAAAATGACCAAAAAAGGCCAAAATGACCGAAATGGCCAAAAAGGCCAAAATACTAAAATGGCCAAAATGACCAAAAAGGCCAAAATTACCGACATGGCCAAAATGGCTAAAAAGGCCAAAATGGCCGAAATGGCCAAAAAGGCCAAAATGACCGAAATGGCCAAAATGACCGAAGTGGCCAAAAAGGCCAAAATTACTAAAATGGCCAAAATTACCAAAAAGGCTAAAATGACCAACATGATCAAAATGACTGAAATGACCAAAAAGGCTAATTGACCGAAATGGCCAAAATGACCAAAATGGCCAAAATAACCGAAATGGCTAAAATGACCAAAATCACCAAAATGACCAAAAAGGCCAAAATGAACAAAAAGGCCAAAATGACTGAAATGACCAAAAAGGCCAAATGACCGAAATGGCCAAAATCACCAAAATGGACAAAATAACCGAAATGGCTAAAATGACCAAAATGACTAAAATGGCCAAAATGACCAAAATTTCCAAATTAACCAAAATAAATAAAATGGCCTAAATGGCCAAAATTACCGAAAAGGCCAAAATGAAAAGTATCCCATGTCTACCCTCGGTATTTTATTCACATACGTACCGAATTTCAGCCAAATCGGCCCATTAGTTTTTACGTGAAAACGGAACAGACAGACAGACAGACAGAGTTACTTTCGCGTTTATAATATTAATAGGGATTTTAATAATAATAATCATACAGTCCATTATATCGAGTTTAATTTCCAAACAAGAAGCAACTGCCACCAATAATTACCATGCCCATACCATCTTAGTCTTCTTCCTCTCGATTTTACAGCTACGGATGAAACTTTCAAAGATCTTCTTTGCACTAATTACTCACCTTATCTATTCTTGTAACACTATACATCCATCTCAACCTTCTCATCTCATCTGAGTGAAGACGTCTGTGGTGTATCACTTTAGTGGCCCAACATTGGGACCCGTATAACATGGTCATATAACAGATTTATATATCAGATCTTTTAGTTGCCGTTGCATTTATATGTCGCATGTCACACCGGTTACCTGTCTTTACTTTATCCATGCTACATTTATTCTTCTCTTTACATCGTTTTGAAGTCAAACTTCTTTAGAATCTTATAGGACTACGCCTTCGAGAGAATGAGATACGAGTTTTATATTGTGCAGCACAGATAAAGAGTCAATAAAACCGATGACTAAATATAGGTCCAATTTGGACCGAAATAAAGCTGATAATTATATTTTTTAGACTAAAACAGTGAAAAATATGGTGATCTGGGCTCAGTATTCTACTTATAGTCTTGAGGGACTATGGGTAGGATACAATACAAATAAGTTAAGTTTTCTTTTTTGTATTCGATTATATGTAATTGTATCATTGTTTTGTGAATAAATACGTCAAAAACAGTGAAAAATTTAAATTGATACTTAAGAAGTTTATTTTAAATATTATATGTTGACGGATGTAGGCTAAAGGAATTAAATTAATATTAATAAAAGTTAGAGAAGAATTATCTGTAAGTATATTCTCTGAAGTTTCACTTCTACTGCGTGTGAACTGCACACACATACAATTTTTTTTAACACAACTAGAGGTCCCGGCAGATATTGTCCTGCCCTAAAAAAATAAAAATCAATTATCCGATTCCAGCGTCATCTACCGGTTCCAATTGAGAATCTAAGCCATCCGGAGACACTCAAACACACACAAAAAATTTCATCAAAATCAGTGTAGTCGTTCTCAAGTTATGCGCGTACATAAATTTATACGATTCATGTTTATTATAGAGATTACTCTGCAGTAGCGAATTGAGGTATCTGAATTTACAAACAAATATAACACAATTGAGGTAAAAAAAATGTTTTTGTTTCTATATTAAAGCAATAATATATAAAGATATTAAGAACCGTAATTCAAAAGGTAATTCGGCCTCTGACAGTAGAAACGGATTCGGGCCGAACTAAATTCTTTTTCCCGTATTATTTAAAAAAAAGGTTGATCTTTTAAAAGCTGAGAAAAGATACCTTTATCTGAAACGCTACTGATATACATAAAAGGTCACAGTAATAAGATTCGACAGACTCGGTAAGTCTAGACTATTTGAATATATTTAAATATTATCTCAGGTCAGATTGTATTTTATCAGGTATTAGCGTCTTATCTTTAAGTACTGTTCACCCCATTTAGAAACTGTGAAGAGGTTGTTATAAGTGATAATTGGAATATATTGGAAAGGAGACGGATACACTTTCATACATTGTTGGGACCAGATTGTAAAGAAATGACAGTGATCTTAGGATTTATTTTTATTATGTTGATATATTTCATAATTGTAGTGGGTTTAGTTATTTTGAATGAATTAATCATGTGGTGTTTTATTACTATTAATTCTTATTATAGTTTGTTTTATCATATGTATATATACGTATGTATATATATTTATATTCTTTTTGTACTTATATGTATTGTGTATATTTATCATTTTACATTATTTATAAACTGCACCACCGTCAGTGCGTGACAAGAGCTATGAATATCAAAGAAGCAAGTGAGGTGTGTAAGAATAAGCCTGAATGGCGCTCTGTTGTTCGTGCCTACCCCGCAAGGGAACTGGCGTGAAGTTATGTATGTATGTACCACCGTCAGTATTAAAAGTTCATTAATCCCTGCCAAGGGTTGGATGAGATCGCTTTTTAACGATAAGGCCGCCCGTTATACTATCTCTTGTATTTTTCTATGTTTTGATGTACAATAAAGTGTTGTATATCTATGTAATTCTTGAATCGACTTCTAGATTGAATTTAGGGCTGTTTTCCAGTTTGTAACAGAAAATGTAAGGCTTTTTTAAGTAATATCTCAACTCCTTTCTTTGGTCAAAAAGTCCCCATCTGCTTTGGTGATTCCCTATATAACTTAATAAGGATCCAAAAATAATTGAACATTCGAATTTATGCCAGTGTTACCAACATTATTATATTTACGTAATCATTAGTGCCTGAATGGCGCTTTGTTGTTCGTGCCTACCCCGCAAGGGAACTGGCGTGAAGTTATGTATGTATGTATGTATTAGTACTCTATCCAAAGAGCACAGTAACGTCAAAAACAGCTTCCCACGATGAAGACGGATGACTTGGGCTCACCTCTAGTAACTTAGAAGTTGATAAATGGCATAAAATATTCGTTTGTAAAGCGTAAATTTTGAAAATTATCCGTAGTTAAGGCTTGTAGCAACACCAACCGTATTTGAGGATTATTCAGCACTGATTTTTCGGGCGATAACAGGGATTTTATAGACGCAATGGTTTTTCAGATGCTTTATTATTTTATTATGAGTAAAATAAAGTAAATTTTAAAAAATATATTTATCTTTCTTTTATAAAGATGTAGGTATGTTTTAATCGGGTTTTGATTAAAATTGAAGGTGTATTACGGTTTCATGTGAATAATTTGGAGGTGATTTGCTGAATTTATTTCTTAACTTATAATAACTGTAAAAAAATTACGAAAAAACCACGTTACTTCTTATATCGTGAAAATGTATTATTAATATTTTGGTAAAATATTGATCAGAAATTAGCAACCAAAAATTGTTTCGTTTGCACGCCAGTTTCGACCTTTTGCGGCAACAGGAGCCTTAAAATAAACCGTATCTATTGGGATTTCATATTATGTCGCACTAGATTTTACCCGCAGCTCCGTTCGCGTTAGTTAATTTTTATTTTTATTCCTCCATAATAACATTCTTTTTGTAGACATAAGATACCCTATGTCATTTTCTGTGCCCCTGACAACGTGTATGCACAATTTCATGATGATCAGTTAAGTAGAAAAAGTGAAAATGTAAAAAATAATTGCATATTCTCATTTATAATATAAGTAAAAATTAAGATTGATATATTTTCAAAATTAATAAAAAAGAACTCAAGCAGAAATATTTTTTTTTATTTCTTATACTCTTTACTGTACCCCTGACCAATAAAGCATTAATATCTCAGGAAAAATTACTCTTTAACCATGATAATAAGTCTAATTTAAAAAATGTTAAACAACCCTAAGAAGATACTTCAATACTAATAGTGCTAAGTATATACATACATACATAACTTCACGCCAGTTCCCTTGCGGGGTAGGCACGAACAACAGAGCGCCATTTAGGCCCATTCTTACACACCTCACTTGCTTCTTTGACATTCATAACTCTTGTCATGCACGCTCGTCTATTCTTAAGGCTCCTGACATCACCCTCCGCTAGTACACGATCAATTTGATCATGGAAGGTGTGTCGTAGCCTTCCACGACTTCTGCATCTATCCACTTTTGCATTGTATATCTGTTTAGTCATTCTTTCATCATGCATTCTTGCATCCTAAAATAGATGTAAGGTAAATATACCTCGTAATAGCTAATGTTAGGTTATTTTCAGGATTGTGTGTATTTTTCGCTTATTGGAGTCGATGGTTTTTATAAATATTATTATTATAAAAGTCCATCGAAAACAAAGGTTTTAAACAAACCTATGAGTCGTATATTATTCTAAAAAGTTATTAGGTGTACTTCCAAAGGTGAGACAGTACTTTTTTATTGCATGAGTTCAGCAGACAGGCAGACAGACGGCTCACCTGATGGAAGCAGTTACCATCGTCTATGGACATTTGTAACGCCATAGGTGCTACTAACGCGCTGCCACTCTCTAAAAGGAAATTGTAACCCAGTCAATAATACAGGAACACAACTCAAGTTTAGTATGTCGGCATCCTCTAGGCCAGGGGTTATTAGCCATCCAAAAGGGGAAATACCCCACCACCTATCTGTGGGTGTTTTGTCTCGTCTTACGACAAGCCGCCCGGAGGCAGGAAATTGTATTCTTTCGTCGTTCCTGCACGGATATAACACTAACACTTAACGTCGCAACCGCTGCTTAATCTTTGCACATTAACAGTTTTTCATGGAGTACTTTCACTTATCTTTAGAATGGCTAAGTTGAATATCGTCTCGAGAATTTTATTCAGTTGAGGGTATAGTCAAGAAGCTAATAGATGACGATCAACTAATGACTTCAGAGTCTAGATCATCGACATAATTTCCAGTTTATTATTTTTCTATACATTTGGAAAGTTTGCTGTTGTGCATATGCATGTATTAATTTTAAATTTTGAATCCATTACTTACTTTTATAAATAACCGTACAAATGTTAAAATTGAGTATCAAAATAAACTACCTATATTAAAGCAGCAATCAAACTGAAACTGCAAATTAAGTTGAAAAATTCCGTTATATTGGAAACAAATCAAACTAAAAAAAGCGTCTTTAAATATTTCAATAATAACATAATAGGTGACGTTTTATAGCACAAATTACATTAAAATCAATGTTGTCTGATGTCGTTAAAACGCTATCAATCTTAAGCCAGTTCACAACAGTTTGTTTACAGCATCATTAGTATAAAGACATCTAACTGTAGGCGAGGTTTGGAATCAATCAATGTCAATACATACTTTGAATGGGACTTTGTATGCTTAGCAAACCAATTGTAAATCTTACACACGGTTCAACAACCTGTAGCTAAATATCGAGCTGTTATGGAAAAACGTCGTCAGCGACAGAATTTGGGCGTTTCACTTTTTTGTAACATATAGCGAAAATCAGTTAAACCCTATTACAAAGATTCCCAGACTCATATCTTTTTTTTTAATAATGAGTTGGCGAACGGCCCGCCTGATGGAAAGCAGTTACCATCATCTATGAACATTTGTGACACCAAAAGTGCTACCAATGTGCTGCCGCTCTCTAATGGGAGACTGGAACCTGGCCACTAATATCGGAACATAACTCATAAACCATCCAGAGTGGCAAATACCCTACCACCTGGCGGTATCTGCGAAAATAACAAAATTATGAGCTTACTAAAAGTTTGAGATCTACGAATATTGAAAAATAATTAGTAAAATAGATGTCTAGTTAAATTTTACATTATGTCGCTTACAATGTTCTTCCGTAACAGGCACGAAATTATAGTAGGTAAACATTAGAATTTTTCAAAAGCTGTAGATCTCAATCTTCCCTTAAACTCGCTTGAGTATTGTTCTAATATCCAGAGATATTATGCTGTATCTGAAATAATCTTGGTGTTAGTGACTGTAGCCAAATGCATCTTTTTTATAGCGTTAAAAATAACGCCGTTAATGCTTAGCTACATTAGTGCATACATATACATAAGTACGTTACCTCTCAATATTTAACATCATTAGCAATTGATAACAGTGTCGCATGACAAATAACGTATTAAACCCATCGCTACAAATGCGTGAAACAATCACTAACACAAACATTATCCCAGGTGGAGCAGAGGTATAAAGTATGAAACTAATAATGATAAGAACAATTGAAACGATAAATAGGAAAGAACCAAAAAAGTTAAAAATAGACAAAATAACAGACGCCGTAGTCCCCATATTCCCAGACCCCTAGTACCACTAGTTCACCCCAATAGCCCGGTACTTTTTGTTCTCATTTCCCACAATACTCCTACACTGACCGGGGCTTGTCCTTGGGTGAATTATTATATGGTTTACACAGGGATAATCGCCGGTCAGTGTCACGCCACATTTAGTTTAAATTTGTCATGGGGTCTCTACGTGTTGACCTTCCCATGGCCCCCCACACAAGCCCTCAAAAGTCCGGGCTATTTTTATGATTTTTATGTATCTAGTGACAAAATAATATAGGCTTATTCCAGGAATGAATAAAAATTAAAGGAAGACTTCCAAGACGTAGGGTAGCAAAATGCCATATGTGACGTAAAAAGTAGATTTCATTCGAATAACTTTAAGCTATATTACTAATATAATCAATTTAACTTAAGAAACTCGTAAAGAATTATTAACATAAAAATAAAACATTCAAAACTATCGCTCGAATCAAAACCTCAAACAAATTTTCAACACACATTTTTTTCCTAACAATAACCATTCGTTACAAGAAAGGTCTTTTATTGAGCAAATATAAAAATCTTTTTAAAAACAATATTTTTAAATTTTCATTTCCATAAAACTGAATACTTTATTTTTTGTTGATTTTATGTTAGAAAGTGTTTAAAACTTTATACGATCATGCATAAACGCTAATGCCAAAATGGACTGTTCATTTCCTTCAATTTTGATGGAAATGATGTATTGTTAACATTCCCTCTGACCATTAAATAAATACCACGATAAAGCACACACACGTAGAAGCTATTTGGTTTCTCAGCAACCTTCGGTATAAACATCATTTACACACTTTTAAAGCGAAACTTTTTTAGCCACGGTAGTGAATTCTTTCGATGGGAACGAAAAAGCATGACGCCGTGAAGTTAATAATTTAAACACTATACTTATAAAGTATAGTGAAGTAATATTTTGAAGTTCATAAATCAAATTGAAACTAGAGCATTTGTTTCCTATTTTAGTTATCATAAGCTTCTCGTGTCATTTGTTCAAAGTGAAAACATGGAATTTGAATGATCACGTAGACTACTTTTCTGAAGTTTCACTTCTGTCGTGTGTGAATTGCACACACATTTATTTTTTTAATTTTTGTGTAATACTTTGAAAAATGGGATAGTTTTCGGGATAAAAGTATATTTCTCTGTTTGGTTGTTATGCTTTCACTGAAAAACTATTGCATCGATTTTGCTGATATAGGACACTTTTCATCTCGGAAAAAGGATAATTTTAGGATAGATTTATGTAAAGGTTATCCCGAAAAGTAGGATAGGTTTTGTCATTTTTCTCTATTTTTGTCCATTTTGTCTTTTTTGTCATTTTTGTCCAGTTGGATGGGCTGGCTGCGATATAAAATGAAGTGAATCTTCCGGGGGCAAATATCACTAATATAAAAATTTAATACAATGTAACCTTTATTAACGCGTGCTCTGTAAAACCAGCTGCCAGACCTCGAGACACTGTGAGCTCTTTCTGTGTACAACGGAACACAAACCATCTTGACTGATAATTACTTTTATTTTTCCTTCCACCCATTTTAATATTATATAAAATTATTAGAGCTAGGCATATTTGCTGAAGAGTTTCTTGCGCCGCTTCTTCTCTTCAAGCCATAACATGTTGCGAAGCGGTAGTAAATTAAATTAGGCTCCCATAGAGTAAATAATAACCATAAACAAAATTAAAACTAAACAATTAACATTAACAAGTTGGCGGTAGGCTAAATAAAACTTTAACAATACTCGTTGACACTTGACATCTTTGTCTTCCGTGATCACGGCCACTGAAAAGTGGCCGAAACGTCGGAAAAACCAAAATCAAATAAAATTACCGCGCTTAAAACCGTTAAAACGTAGTTTTATTACATCATTATCTCTTCTTTTACCTGACCATTATTAGAAATTAACATTACTTGTAATTTTTAGCACTGGAGTGAAGTAGACAGGTGGCGAAGTGGTTGACAACATAGCCGTAGCTATTTTCTGAACAGCTGCTAATTAACTGACTTTTACAATAGCTGCCCATCTCTAGTAAGGCAAATAAGTGTCTTGTCTAAACCCTTTTTTTAACGAGGGGAAATCCGATTAAAAACTTACCTACCGCCGCGGGGAAAACGCAGCGGGGGCGTGTGGTATTTACCACGTTGTGGTGGCACTAGCCTCTCGAAGAAGTATTATTGCCACCCAAGTCAAGGATACACCCACTAAAACCTCGCGGTGTTCCTTCCTTCGCCTTATGCCAGAGCTACGGGAGAAGCGGAAGCTCGACCAACTTCGCGTACCCTGGCAGGTGGGGGCTCCAAGAGCCACATCCACTCACCTATAGAAATCCAGCATAAGTCGTCCTCACAATAGGAGAGATAGTTTTTAGTAATATTAACTTAGGTACGCACATTTAGTTTTATCAAGCCAATTATGATATTAAATTAAAAACAACCATTTATAATTAAATCATGAGTAAGGTAAATGAGTATTAAAATGAAACGTTTCAACAAAGTAAGAGGGCTTTGGTTGATAATTACTTTTTATAAATTGAAAAAATATATGGTTTAATTTACAATCTTTGTTGTTTTAATATTTAGGTATTTTTCTTTGAGTCTGCTCTTTCATATCGTCGTTGTAATACTTTCCTTTGAATTTTTTTCTTGTAATATAGTATTAAAATTCTGGCTATGTAAATATGTGCATATATGTATAAAAATTATGTAATGTTAAAGGAGACGGGGGCGATCGGGGGATGCCCAAGAATGTATGACATCTAGGGTCCAGATTGCAAAAAGGTGAGTGGTGTCAATTAATAGCTTATATTGAGCGATATTTTTTATAATAATTGTGGTTTTAGTTATTTTTAATTAATTAATCGCCTGGTGCAAGCGTTCATTTTATTAATTGTTTAAATTCATGCACATAAATCTATTGTAGTAATCGATAAAATATAAATCGTATTTTTAAGATTTCTTTCGTCACCCAGATAGAAATCACGGCTGATGTTCGTTTTACATTTTGTAATAAAAATAAATACAACGCTTTTTTAAGCCATATCTCTAATCCTTGCATTTCTTTGCCCCAAAAGTCCCCGTCTCCTTTATTGATATTGATTATTGCATTAGTCGAAAGAACTCTCGTAGACGGATGCTACGGTCGTGCAGCGGAATGTTAGAAAGAAAAAAAATCAGAAAGATTCCGATTTAATGGTATTACTAAATAGAATAATAATATAATATAATATTGCAACACTTGATAACAACATAACATAGCTGGGATGATCTGTTATAACTAGTTACATTTTTTCTCTCAATGTCAGTTATTAGAGCCTCCCAAGGGTATTTTGATACGGAGTGTTGTAATTTGGTACCAAAATACTAGTTTTGTAAAAAATGTTTAAATAAAAAGTATATTATATCAAATTTAAATCTGTTTTAAGAATATATTGTTACTCGCCGATCCAAGCTGCCACTGTAACCATTTGTTTTAATACAAAATTCGACCATAATAATTAAAGTCAAAAACTATACTTCTATAATCACAGATTTCGCCAAGATACTGTTAATTTGACTTTAAACAAAAGAGTACACATGCGTGTGTGTGTCAAATATATGGTAGTGTTGGAATGTTTTTTTGTTGATTTAATGTATTTTTTATGCAAAATTTTTAAAAAATATTAGCATTCGTCACTTTTTCTCTATATAAGCTATAAGTGTGTGAAATTTCATGCTCCGACCGCGCCATTTTCGTAAAAAGGGGTACAAAGTTTTTGCTTCACGTATTAATATATAGATTAACTTAATTAAGAAAAAAAGTAGGTAATTTCAAAGCGATAACGTATAACATAAAGATCTATACAGTTCTTTATTGATTAATTTTATTTAATTGTAATATTTTTGTTTGAGTTAAAGCTATGACTTGTTGTGCTACCTGCCTATTGGTGTAAATTTCTGTGAATTTTCAAGAATCAAACGCATAAACAGTACTTCCAAGATAACAATGGATTCTGTTAAACAACCTCTAATGGAAATCACGGTTCTTTTCATAATTCATAAAAAGATAGCAGCCTTAGAAGAACTTTCTAGTTTTGGAACCTCGGCTACTAAGTTTGCAGCTTTCAAAGTGTTTGTTTTAGAAGCATTAAAATCTCTCCTACAGCAATACGAACTCCTAACCCATAGTCGAGATAAATTAGATTTTCACAGCCGAAAGAAAATACTGCTACCAGATGTAAAGAATGAGGACTCCGATAAAGTGGTTGTTGATATGGTCAAAAAGCACCTCAAGTTCTTTAAGTTACCTAGTGATTGTATCCGCAAATGTCATCGATTAGAGAGGACTTCGAACTCCAAAAACCTGGGCCTTTACTTGTCAAACTAAAAGAGGTAAGAATTCGCGATGAAATGTGTTTAAAAAAAACTAAGCTCAAAGGATCTGAGATTACTGTCTGAATTCTTTACGAAAATACGTCATGATAATATATTCAAGGATGCACGCCAAAAATTTAGCGTCTCGAACTGTTGGACCAGAAAACGTCAAATCTTTGTTCCGGGATCTGATAATGTACGTCATAAGATTTCTACTCTCAACGATTTTAGAAAGACATCTCAGATTGACACAGAAGTAAAGTTGTTTAACAAAGTTTCTAGCGGTAAAAATGCAATGTGTATTTCTATTTTCATATTAAAATTTTTTTGAATAATTTTTCATCATTCCACATGTTAATCTTTCTTCAAGCTCACTGAGTGCAACCTACATTGCGTGCTTCTGCATAATGGTGTTTATACGTTATAGATAAGATAAAAGTTTATATTCCTTTACATTGTTTATTTTTCAATACTGTCGTTTGTCTTTATTATGTAATTAATATTAATTTTATTTAATATAAACCATACCCGGCCGACCATAAATATTATTTTATAAATCTTAAACTTAGTTATTGTTTGAGTACTACTGAATTTTTGTGTAATAAATAACAAAAAAATGCGCCAACTAGCAAATGGATTTCGAAATTTAAATTTTTATATTTATCCATAATAATAATAATGATAGATACGTGTTGTAATAGTTATTATATTTATTTAGTACTTTTTTTAAATATATATTGTATCATTTTAAATTTTAATATACACAATTTAACAACGTCATCTAAGAACATTACTCGTTCTGAATCCGACTCCTTTTTATCAATTATTATTTTTATATAGTACAATACATGAACATTTTTGTTTTATTTCCATGTTTATTTTACTTCCCATTACAAAATTATATAGGTATACACTTTCTATCCTAGTTATATTGCAAAAGTCACATTCTAATCCATCCTAAGGTTGTCTGGAAGAAATTGCTTTTTTAAGAAAGAAGAAAGAAAGAAAAAAAAAATTTTTTAGGGCAAGATACAAAAATTCATACATGATAATAAATCTAACAATTAATTGTGGCGTCCTAAAAAGGACATTCCTCCTCTTTTTAGTTGTAAGACCGCCTATTGTTTTTTAAACTTAAACTTCTTGAACTCTCTCAATATTAAGCAATAAAGTATATTCTATTGTATTGTATTAATTTCAAGTATGATAACGGTTCTAAGTAGTAACCTACAACCATAAAAACATAAAAATTACTCATTAGCATAACAAATACCATCAAACATCCTAAATATTGACTAGTAAGGAACTAATCATATCAAACTTTCAGTAAAACTATATTATAAATTACAATACATACTTGAGCTTTTACCAGACTTTCGTAATAAGCCCTCTCAGTCCAATTCCTAAAAATATACACAGCTAATTTCGAATAAATTGAACATTAATTCAACTATATAAGACTTGTAACACACAACACAATACTAAAACAACTGTTATTTGAAATCATGGTTACACATCCGTCCAGACTGTCAGTTGGTCGCTGATAACGCCGGATGTTCAAATCAGATGATACAATGCATTGTATTCACTCACAAGTACCCTTCGTCGTGAATCTATCTTCGAAGGTATTGGTTATATGTCAAAATTTCATTATATAAATTAAGTGATATAATATTTTTTTATAATTAAAATATATCTACCCATACTTTTTTTGACAATAAAAGCATTTATTCTAAAGAATATTAAAAGAAAAATACAATTAAATACTAAAACTAAACTATAGTATGAAAAATAAACCTAAAATTAAAAACTAGAACTAAATAAAATAAATAATAAATAAATTAAAATAATAAATTAAATTAAAAAATTAGTTAAGTTGTATAATTCGGAACACATCTACTCACTGTGGGTAGATTTTGTTTTCTAAATTAACTCAATATGGTGTTTACTCATTGCCGGTTCCTGTATCCTACTATTCATTCACTTGCCTAACCATCGGCTTAATTTTGACATTAGTTGTATGGAGCTTAAAGTCAAATTTTAACCGATAGTAAGTCAAATGAACGGTCAGTAAGATATAAGAACCAGCCATAAATAGTTATAAATTATGACAACTTATTTCTTTACAGCTGGAGTACAAGAGATTAGCTGACGGCCCACCTGATGGAAAGCGGTTACCGTCGCCTACGGACGTTTGCGACATCAGCGATATCACGAACGCGCTGCCGGCCTCGAAGAAATTTTATGACAACCTTTTTAAAAAACACCATATATTACCGCTGTGGGAAAACTACAGCGGATCCCCATAATGTGTAAGAAACGTTATAGAAAACCGTTGCGTACAAAAGCGAAGCTGCTTAAGGTAGGGGCGTTGAACGCCCAGCCGATGTTGATCGATGCGGTGATATAAAAAAGACGAAGGCACCATTCTGATCAGTTCCATGGGACACTCCCCATTGTACAGTCGGCAGAGTACGCAGAGAGACGTGAAACCTTTCCGAAAATACATTGTGTTACACAAAGCGAGCCACTAAGACCCGGGTTTGCCACTCACACCGGCGCACGACGACCAGTGCAACTACGGTATAAAATTGCATTTAATACTTCAAAATAAACCAGCCTTATGTACTTACATTGTATAGCACACATTTTATTAATGTCAGTCTGTCTATCATAACTCTGATATTAGACGGATCAACCAAAATGAATCCAAATGGATTCATATTGAAAAGTATAGATTTGATATTATTTTATTGGTGCAGGAATGGAGAAAGAATACAATTACCCGCGACCGGGCGGTCTGTCGTAAGAGGCGACAAAACAACCCACAGCCAGGCGGTAGTGCATTTGCCCGTCTGGATGGCTACAACCCCTGGGCTAAAATATGCCGCCATAACAACTGTGTTCCTTCATTAGTTCCAGTCCCCCTTTAAAGAGCGGCAGCGCATTGGTAGCATCTTTGGTGTTGCAAATGTCCATAGGCGATGGAAACCGCTTCCCATCAGGTGAGCCGCCTACCTGTCTGCTGAACTCATGCAATAAAAAAAGATTTAAATAAATACGATGGTGTTCAATGACATTAAATAATTCAAGTTTCTATTTGTGTTACAGCTTTGGTTTATACATTCGAATTGAAAGACAGAAATGAACCGTCTATTAGCGATTCAAGGTCTCTCAAGCTCTTATACAACGGCTACGAAACCCTTATAAGAATTAACTCCAAAGGCAAGTTTCAAAGAAATTATATAATATAAATTTGTAGGCAAATCATGTCTCTGGACAACAAAACAACACATTAACCCTACTCATCTGACAGCAGACTTTCACAAACCTTTGCTTTCAGGATAATAATTTATTATAAACCGTCGTGAAAGGTAAAAAGGGTTCTAGGGTTCTAGAAGTTAGGATGTGTTTCCATCGAAGCGAAGACGACGCGAGCTTTATTAAGAAGTAAAAACGGACCGATAATAATATTTTAAATCTACGTTTCGCCTCCTGTCCAGTCTTCCAATCCAATCTAACTTCCTAGACATTGGAGACCTTCATATCATTTTAAATGAGCCTTTATATATGTCATTAAATTTAATTATTACTAGGATATGCCCGCTGCTTCGTCCATGCTTGACTTCAAATTCCCGCGGAATTTCTGGGACACAAGTAACCGCAGCATTAACAAAGAATCTAAGCTATCATTTTAGTGAAAACTGTGTTGGAATAAGCTAATTTTTATGCACCCGAACAACTTAAAACCACTCCCGGGAAAATTCTAGCAGGATTACCGGGATAGAAAATATCACACATTTTATTACATGACATTTGCTATCGATCAGTGAAAAAATCACCTTGGAATTCGATTCTTCTTTAATCTGGCCGTTTTAAACCATTTCCAGAAAAATTCCTGCGGAATTCCCTTGATAAAAAGTAGCCCAGATTTTAAGTCTAAACATTTGCTGTCGATCAGCGAAAACCGCATTGAAATCGGCCCAATAGTTTTTACGTGAATGCCGAAAAAAGAGACAAGAAATCTAAAGAAATTGCATCGTGGTCTCCGTCGTATAATAATAACCTCAATGTACAGACACGACATGTATAGAACTTTATAATATTATAGATGGTAAACATAAGACGTTAATTGAAAGCTTTAGTTGAGATTCACTTTCGTTTGTCTGTTGTGCTCTTCTCCATCAAATGTTGCGAATACTTTCAATAGTTCTAACATAAAACGAAATAAGAACAATCAAAAGTAAGACCTAATACATAATTATAGTAAATAAACTAATAACAACTACATCATTCATCTCTGGTTCGGTGGAAACACGCCCTTATAGGATAGCCTAACCAAGGCACATTATGTTGGAAATCATAATTCATCGTTTCTACAGTGTACATTGTAAAATAGTTTGATCATTTCCACATTAATATCAGTGAAATATTATTAAAACTCATCTTGTGTACCTACATATATTCGTTTGCTTTCTCCTTCTTCATAGCCATGAAAATTAACAGTTTAATATAAAGTTTACTTGATATTTTACATGGGCGTGTATTACAATAATAATCATGTAAATGGTTTTTTTTTTAACTTTGATATGTAGATAGTAGATAAACTTCTAAATTGTAACCTTTTCGTATATACAACTTACTTTTGTTTTTTCTCTCTTGATAAACGTATATATGTTTGCTGAGTTAATTGCTGATTTTTTTGCATGTAACTCTTTTGTGGATAATAAAGAATATATTTTATATGCTGTTCTTTTTCCCGAAAAGTGAGAAGCCCCTTTTATTTACTGCGGTAACTCTATACATATCGCGGGCTTCAAGCCAGAGGGGCGTATAAAAAAAAATGCGTTTTTTTTTATTACGTCTATCATTTATATGTTTATCGATACATCACCTCTGTTTTTTTCTTAATAGTAGCTAAATTACTTTGGAAGATATTAATAAAATACTTTTAGACGTATAACTGAAGTCAGATATTATTTTCATGCCAGAAAGACGTACCGTGGTCGTAACCATGAAAGACGAATTGTGTATCGAACCACAAAGACGTACGTACCTACGACTATCGATTTCTATATGACCTACCAATATAATGTCGTGCCATATTGACGTATGTACATACGACTTTTGAATTTGTTTTTATTACCAAAAAAATGTCATGCCAAAAAGACGTATGCGCATACGACCATTGATTTCGCGCCACTCTCTCTCCACCCGCGCACTCGCAGTATTCAATAGTCGGCCGTATAGAGTGGACGGGCGGAACATAGTGATAGAAATCGGACCCAACGATGAATCGGAGCAAAAATATTCTTCGTTTAGCGTTACATGGTGAGTATTATTTTAATAATAATTATGATAACAAGTAAGTTGGTATGATATTGTGGATGTTAGTTGTTGTGCTTTGGGTAAGATACTTAGGCAGAACCGTTGAGCTGTTTGGGCGGTTATAGCTATAGTTATATTATTATTATATAATATTCGCGTTAAGATTACAGTGAGTCATTAGTGTAAATGTCAAAATTTACAAAAACACGTCCGCACTACTTGAATGGCCTATTTCAAATGATAAATGTGAATACAGCTTAAGCGTCATTGTCCAATTTTGACATTTGTACTAATGACTCACTGCAATCTTAACGTGAATATAGTATAGGTACGTACTACATACAATGTAGTCGGTAGGAATTCAATATAAGAGATACTAATAGACACTTGCAGTACTAATAGGTAGGCTTGTGTAGTTTGTTAGAGTGAGTTAACTACGAAAGTACAATGGTGGGATTCGAACCTGCGACCATTCGTCGTTCGTAGGTCGTAGGTAAATAATTATTACACATGGCTTATTCTTTTCTAGGGACTCAATCAAATCATGACGACTCACCAATCTCGGTTGAAGAGCAAATAGAGATTTTGCATTCCGAGCATTCGTTACGTATGGGATCACCAATGACTGTTTCACATACAGAGGTACAAAGAGAATCGCCACTTACAACAGAACAACGAGTGACAATAGCCGAAATGGAAAATTTAGGCTTTATCGGTGATGAGTATGATACTATTCCAATATATTCCAATAAATCACCATTGTCAGTATTTAGGATAAACAAGGATTTCGAACTACTAGAATCATCTGTTCCATCAATTGAAAAACCACTTACACCGATTTTTACACCAATAGCATCCATACACTCAATAGGAAGCCCTAGCATTACAGAAACTTATGGAAACCCACTAATCGAGGATCTGCTAACTTCCATTGATGACAGCGATGACTCTGTAGCAGACCCTAATTACCAACCTGAAGAAGAGGAAAATCAGTGCTCACCAACGTCACCTGTTATAACCTCATCTTTGGTTCAAATTGTACCACCAGGCAGCATTATTAATTTACAAGTAGAAGAATCGCCCACACTTGAAAGTAACCTTGATGGTCAAGAAGTGAAAAGATGCAAAAGAAAAATACCGGAAAATTGGAAGAAAAACATTAGAAAAACGAAGAAAAATAGCGGTGAAACATATATATCAAGTCAAGGAAAGAATGTACCGTCAAAAATGTGTAGCACTGAAAATTGTAAGTGTCAACGAGCTTGTCATACAAAAATTGATAATACTATAAGACAAAATATTCATTTGTCATTTTGGGGTTTGGGTAGTATTGAAAGGCAAAGGGATTTTATAGTATCTAACGTGTTTTCAACTGAAGCAACAGTATCACGTGTGACCAATTCGAGAAGGAAATTTACATTGAATTACAGTTTCAAGGTTAATTCGCAGGCGATAAATGTATGTCAACCTTTTTTTCTTCGTACACTAGATATCAGTGACAAGATGGTCCGTACTGCTTTAAAGAAGGCGCGCCGAGGAGTAGGTAATATTCCTTCTCCTGACAAAAGAGGCCATCACACACCGTCCAACAAATTTGACGAAAACAACATGAAGTTCGCTCATGATCACATAGATTCATTTCCAAAAGTGCCTTCTCATTGGTGCCGTAAAGATACAAAAAAGATTTACTTGGAAACAATTCTTAACAAAGAAAAAATGTATGAATTATATAAGCAGCATTGTTTGGAGAATCAAAAGAAACCCATTGGAAAAACTTCGTATAAAGAACTCATTTTAGAGAAGAATATAGGTTTCCACAAACCAAGAAAGGACCAGTATTGGTGTAACAAATATGAGCAATTAACTGAAGAAGAACAAAAGGAGAAACAGGAAGAATACGAGGAGCATGTTAACAGAAAATACTATGCACAGGAAGAAAAAAAATCGGACAAAATTAAAGCAATAGAAGATAGTCGCTTGCATGTTTGTACTTTTGACTTTCAAGCAGTGCTATATTGTCCTTTAGTTTTAGGAAAGCCTGTGTTTTATACACGGAAGTTAGGTAGCATGAATTTCACTATTCACAATGCAGTGACTAAACAAGGTTATTGTTATTTTTGGCCGGAATATGAAGGCAACCGCGGATCAAACGAAGTATCAACATGTCTCTATAATTACATCTCAAATCTCTCCAACGACCATCACCTGATATTATATTCTGACTGCTGTCCAGGGCAGAATAGAAATTCTGTGCTTGTAGCTATGCTCAATTACATCATTACATCACCTGACAATGATAATATTAGAGTTATTGACTATAAATTTCTTGAACCCGGACACACCTACATGGAGTGCGACAATATGCACTCGACAATTGAACGAGCTTCTGAGTATGCCAAAATCTACACCCCTGATGACTGGCAAAATGTCATACGACTAGCCCGTAAAGACAATCCATATAAAGTTAAAGTTATGGAACATACAGATTTTTTGGATTTCAAAGCACTGCGAAGTACTATTATTCCAAATACAATGAAAGCCATCGATGGAACTGTTTTGAAATGGGCTAACGTAAGATGGTTACGATTTGACAAAGACATTCCACATTCGTTTTTTTTCAAATTTAATTACTGGGAAGAATTCAAAGAGGTAAAATTAAAGGAGAAAGTGACAAGATCGGAACGTAATTCGCATATTACAAAACTGTACCCTGGACAAATTTTAATAAAACAAGTAAAGCACACAGACCTGATGGCACTGTGTCAGGATGGGACGATACCCAAGAATCATCACTACTATTACAAAAATCTACCTGTTCAGTCTGTTTTAGGATCGTTGTCTCAGACTAAGCCTCGTCAAGATGATGACGAATTGGAATTATCTGCAACACGAGCCTCCTATTTAAGACGTCGGTCAGGGAAAACGAATTAATAAGTACATTTGATAGGTACCTACTTAGATGTTTGAACTTCTTACCTTTGCTTGCTCAAGGTTGGATCTAAATTGATTAAGTCGCTTGCTTGTACCTGCCCTAAATTTTAATTGCATTGCATGTAACTAAAGGAAAAGTACTTACTAAGTGCAGCTAAGCTGTAATGCGTCATCCATGTTTTTCATCTTAGATATTTTTATTGCAGTTTATGCTATTTCCGTAAACTACTTTTCTTTAATACTCAATTGTAATACTATACTAAGCTTTAAGATTATGAAGATCTCTGCAATTTGCGAGTGCTGATTGGGACCAAAGAAACAATAATTATTATCATTGAAGTACTAAAGTGTTAACTATGCTAAGTTTTTGTTTGTTTTTAAAAGTTTATTTGTTAAACAAGTTCCTTTTTAAATAATAATATTTTAAACAATTTTTGAGTGTTCTATTTTATTTCACTACCATCGAAATTAACCTTAAATAGTCTTTACATCTGTCTTGGAACGAAACTAATTTTATATTTTTGACAAACCAGTTGGACGTATAATCTTCAAAAATGGTAGATATACTGCATTTCATTAAAGAAAAAATATTTATTAATGACATTTTACGATACTTGTACTAAGTTCAGATGTTTTTTAAAATATTTCATTGCATACAAAAGTTTTGTATTATACGTCCATCCGATAAAAGCATTTTCTGAAAAGGAATGACATAAGATTTTCCTAAAATTGTCGAGCCAAACAGAAGTACTTGCAATATTGCGAGTTCTGAAATACTTACAAAAAAAAAGAGCATTTCACGTAATCAAGAAAGTACTTTCATAGACACATGCAAATTTTCAGTTATAGAGATACATTGAAAAGAAACTTATTAAGTTTTTTGTATCTCCTGAAAAGTTGGGCTATTGCTTATACGCCCCTCTGGCTTGAAGCCCGCGATATACAACTCTATACTGCACTTTACAGGTGTACTCGGTTCGTGTAATCTTATATTAATATATAAAGCTGAAGAGTTTGTTTGTTTGAACGCGCTAATCTCAGGAACTACTGATCTGATTTGAAATTTTTTTTCAGTTTTAGATAGCCTATTTATCGAGGAAGGCTATAAGGCTATATATCATCACGCTAAGACCAAACTTATTTTTTCAATTATTCCACGCGGACGAAGTCGCGGGCAGAAGCTAGTTTATTAATATACATTTGCAATTTTTCCATAAATATTTTATTTCACAGTATCCCAATCGTTTGGCCTCGACACAATGACTTTTCCTTCCATATTCCTCTATTTTGGAATACGGCCGCTGCCACACCACAAATCATTTCAACTTTCACACAATTGATCCATCTCTGCCTTTAAACTATAAATCAATCTTCCAGTTTAACATATTGTTTGTAACATGTTTGTTACATGACTTTCATCAGTCCTTATTACATGTCCATACCACCTTATTATTCTTCATATTATTCTAAAAATTGCCATTTTCCGGTATATACTCGTATTTCTGAGTACAATGCGTTAAGTACAGACTGGTACATACCACAGTTCAATAGCAACTGCTATTTTAATCAAGACTAATCATTTATATTGTTACGAGTGTGGGGCTCAAATTAAAAATGCCGTTGGAATTACTACAGAATTTATTAGAACTACACAAACACGTATAACACAGGTACAAATATAACAACACAATCAGTTCAAACGTAATGCACGATTCAATAACACGCGCAAAGTCCGTCACTAAGTAGATTACCGAATGTAGTCCACACGTCTTGCTCGTATTGTAATCTTCGCTTGACTGGTTCACCCCTCCGTTCGGGCAATGTTTTATACTAAACTATACAATACAATAGTCGACCGCGTGGACTGAATTTTCCAAGAACCACACCTGGCTAGCGACCATCATAAAGAATTACAATACACAATAGATTGCTTTTCTAATTAAAATTTTTAAACACAAAGTAAACAAAAGAAGTCCAGATGCGGGGAAGGTAACAAACTGTGCTTTATGGCAGGCAGGTGTACATTCACTTTTGTCGGTATGTAACAATATATTAAAATAACATGGTCTTTATCACAGTTAGTATTCATATAGGTAGGTTTGCTATAATGAAACCAAACTTTAGGTATCTAAATGAAACCGCGGGGAAAATAGAAAATCATCAGGTTGTAGTAGCGAGGTAGGTTGGGCTTGGGCTCACCCTAAATACTGAAAACAACTTGTCCAAAAGTATTTCTTGATTCATAAAATTCAGTACTTGGGCCTTATGACGTCATTAGTTTGTATATGTATAGGACGTCACAAGTAAAGGGAGTCCAATGGCGCATTCATTAATTGTTTAAAAAGTATTAAAATTATTTCTATCTTTTTTTAGGAAATTATACTTAACACACATTATATTGTTACGGATTGATGGGGTGTGGATTCAAAATGCCGTTGGAATTATCACAAAGTTTATCAGAAGTAGAAACACATAATTCACAGTTCTTCCAAATATAACCGAATACAATGAATTCAAACCGTAAAGCAAATATCGTAATGATATAAATTACGCAATGTCTGTCGTTATAAGGTTTTCGTTCCGAAAGTCCACTATGTAACGACTCGATCGCAGTTGACACTCAACTAACTTAGTCCCTGACTGACTGACCGACCTTATATGTTTATACAATATAAGTATACTAGTAACGTGCCCACTGGTCCTTGGAGTGCTTAACTTGTCAACTTAAGGACTGCTACGAATGCGGATGAAATCCAAACAATAGACAGAAGGATTTATGACGTCCCACTAGGAAGCGTACAAAGGGATTAGCGCAAATAATAAATCACTCAAATTCTTTTTACATAAAACAAATGTCACCGGAAAAGAGTTATACGCCCTCATCAAAATCACGTTCCTTGAGGACTGTGAATATTAAGGGTTGAGTTAGAAGTAATATCACAATCCAGCACTGGGTTCGAATGCTCAGCACTTATACTAAGTTATATTGCACTTTTTCTGCGGTAATTCATTCTATAGAAATAGACACAGTTGTGACAGAACTGTAGCGTACTCGACTGTACGACCTGCACATATGAGTGCTAGGACACAATCTGTGTGCAGTTAGAAATTTACAGATTTGCCTTGGCCATGCTTTGGTTGCATAGGACCGGTTCACAACAATACGTTACCGCCTGTTCTTTTATATATATATATAAACATTTTAACATGTTGGCTCCGCATCCCTATTCTAAGTTTTCAAGATATTAGAACGGAAATTGGGAAAACATCGCAGCAGCTACTGAAGCCTATTCCACAATACTGTCAATAGTGTTGAATCAATTTCCTATTCATTCATCAGCATGAATGTTTGAAGCGCATGCGATATGCGTCATTCACCCCCACCTTGCTCACTCCCTCGCCAGTTTCCGTTTGATCTTGACCCGGAAGTAGGTCAGGATCGTGTCCCGCGCAACCGACCTTCCGTTTCCCAGGTTGGCATTTGTTACATTAATATTGCCATTAATGATTCATTCTCTCTTTTGATTTCTGCAAAGCTGTAAGAAATATTTTTATGATCACATTTCCTGAACTCCCTAATCAGCTGTGGAACGTTTAAATTCAAATTCAAAAGTTTTTATTCAAAATAAGTTCCACTGGAGAACACGTTTTGAAGGTCATACATATAGGTTAAAATTTAATTTTACTTCCTAGTCTACGCACATCGCTTCGCAACCTGTTACAGCTGTTAAGGAGAAGAAGCGGAAAGAAACGCCCCAGCAACACGTCTAACTAAATATTGTTTTTCTTTATTTTTCTTATTCTATTTATATCTCAAGTTCTTTTTTTTATAAGTTTTATACAGAAGTATGTTACAGAATTAGTTTTGAAGAATTAAGTGCATATTCAATAAGACAGAGACACAATAAAAGGAAAGCAAAATATTATTATAGTTATAATAATGACATAACGTACTAATATTTTATGCTGCAATATATCTCTATATATGTATATAACTTATGTGTATATTTGTACATATAGTATAGTTATATATTTATTATTAAAATGTAAGTAATCGTACAGTAATTATGTATACCACCGTCGCCACTCCTAATCAAAATATTCTTGCCACGGGTTGTCTGGAAGAGATCGCTTTTTAGCGATAAGACCGCCCTTTGTACCCAACTAGACTAATTAATACTAGTTCGTAAGTTTTTCTGTAATGGTGTACAATAAAGTGTTATCTATCTATCTATCTATCTATCTCCATAAATTATTTATAAGCTGGTATTAATGTTACAGAGAAAACCAAGTCTCTCAACAGACTGAGATGACTATAAGACTCTACCCTGATTGTCTCCGGCATGGTAGGGTTAACAGTTTAGTATCCAGACGAAAATTTGCATTGGTCCTATATGTTTCTGTATTTGAATTGCTAAAAATAAATTATTTTATCCAGGTGTATAGGCCGATATCAAATTGAACATACTAGAGAATTATGTGATAAGATGAAGGCAGCCATCAATGCTCGTGGTACCAAACCGCAGGACAAATTTGCTCAATAACGCGCGATAACTCGGGCGTTGTAAACATAGAACAACATGTATCGCCAATATGAGATTTAAATTGCTGAGTGATTGAATTTACAAGAATTACATATCGTATAATATGTTATGGTTATTACATACATACATACATACATACATAACTTCACGCCAGTTCCCTTGCGGGGTAGGCACGAACAACAGAGTGCCATTTAGGCTTATTCTTACACACTTCACTTGCCTCTTTGACATTCATAACTCTTGTCATGCAAGCTCGTCTGTTCTTAAGGCTCCTGACATCACCTTCAGCCTGTTATGGTTATTGACTATGTATATACAATGTACTCTGTGGATCGCGCTATTGTATTGTCAACTAGCGATGTTTGTCGATATAAATAAAAGTGTCTTTCCTTTTTACACAAAACAAATTTCATCGGAAAAGAGTTTCCACTCTCATCAAAGGCACCATCCTTAATAGTGAACAGGGTTCGAATACTCATCACTTAAACTAAGTAATATAGCACATATTATCCGGAAATTCCTTCTGTCGACATAGACATGTGTGACAGAACTGTTGCGTACCCGACTGTGCGACCTGTATACATAGGTATTAGGACACCTAATACACACACATAGGTATGTGTGCAGCTAGAAACCTGCATATTTGCCTTGGCCAAGCTTTGGCTTACAAGCCATACCTGCATGCTATTGAATTTCCACTCCCTTCAACAGTGAAGTGGCTGGGCGCGCAATTATTATGCACACCCCACTACTTGGATAGGCAGTAACATAGTATGGAGCTAATGGCGACTACCAGCAGCCTAGTAAAGCCACCCTCGTGTTTCTTCTCTCACCCCAAGATCAAGTCGTGGAACAGCAGATTAGCCACCACCACGACCCTGGTAAAAGCAGGTAGTCGGGTTTTTTCCGTATTTCTTGCATATTGCCGAGCACGACAAGTACAGTCAAAATCCGCCAGCGAGTTAGCTCTTACTTAAGAATTAAGAACGAGCGCGGAACACCTGTGCGCTTCTTGGCAGCTTCGGTGCGAGTGGCGGTTGATATTGTGACCCGAGGGATTATTACATGTTTATTAAACTTACCTTTTGCTCGCGGCTTCGCTCCCGTCTATGTTATCCAATGGGAACCATACATTTTTCCGAGATAAAAAGTAGCCTATGTGCTATTCCTGGCTATAATCTATCTCTGTGCCAAATTTCATCCAGGTCCGTTCAACAGATCTGGCGTGATTCAGCAAGAAACATCGATCCAAACTTTCGCACTTATAATATTAATATAAATTAAATACAACGGATCCGTATGACTTTCCAGCGAGATAACGTAGCCAACATTCTTTTTCAGCTCAGTGTTCTACTTATAGTCTTAAGGCATTATAGGTAGAATAGACGATAAGTATTTTTACTGTATATTTTCTGTAATAGTTTTGTATTTCTCCTAACACAATATACCCTTATTTTCTTGTAACCTGGCAAAGTAATTACTTCATTATACAACAAATATTTATCCATTTACTTTCGAGTGTTGTTACAAGTTTGTGTTTATACCTAGTCTAGGCAATCGTCTGGTAAATTATTCGAAACTCAATATTGGATAATAGGTAATTGAAGAATCAAGAAACTCTCATTGAAATAAATTTACTTGTAGCTACCACGAATATTGTTTATACTTATATAGGCAGGTAAAGTTGGTGTACGACCTCCTCTGAAATATTCCTAAAAGAGATTATAGGGATGATTTTGCTCAAACGCGGAACACGTACCTACTTTTTTATTTCTTACTAAAAACCTAAATATGATATGAATTTTCAAATTCCTAACCCTAACAACACACCTGCGGAAAGTTCGGCTAAATTCAATCGCAATATTTTTTAAATGACCTATGACGCATCAGCGGAATTTCCGCCGCATTACGCCGTTTACAGATTACTACTCGAAACATTATTACGTACGTATTTCATTCACTTTATGAATGAAATATCATCCACTTTAAAATAGTGTTTGCCTATTAGTGATTACTGCATTTGTCATGTCTTTTTTTATAAAGCTATGTAAACCCTTGGTATCAGTGGAAGTAATTGTTGGTAAACAAAATATCTTATTGCCAAATTTCAGTACGATCCATACAGCCGTTTAGTCGTAAAAAGGTGACAGAGTTACTTCCGTATTGACAAAATTATTATGATTTTATAGATTATCTTACAATCAAATTTGATTTACAATACATACATACATACATACATAACTTCACGCCAGTTCCCTTGCGGGGTAGGCACCAACAACAGAGCGCCATTTAGGCCCATTCTTACACACCTCACTTGCTTCTTTGACATTCATAACTCTTGTCATGCACACTCGTCTGTTCTTAAGGCTCCTGACATCACCCTCCGCTAGTACACGATCAATTTGATCATGGAAGGTGTGTCGTGGCCTTCCACGACTTCTGCATCCATCCACTTTTGCATTGTATATCTGTTTAGTCATTCTTTCATCATGCATTCTTTCCACATGCCCGAACCACCGGAGCATTCCTTTCCTTACCTTCACCCCGACACTCTCTTTCAGACCAACTCTCTTTCTTACTTCGGTATTACGAACGCGGTCCGCGAGCGTCACTCCGCAGATTTTGCGCAGTGCTCGCATCTCAACCGCGTTTACTCTACTTTCATGCTCTCTCTTCCATACCCAACTCTCGCTTCCATACGTGAGCGTAGGTACCAGCACCGCGTTGTGTATGGCGAGCTGGGCCTTCTGGCTGAGGTTCTTAGCGCCCAGAAGTTTACCTAACGCTCCATTCAAACTATTCCCCAAATTTACTCTTCTTTCTATATCAGCGGTGTACCTTCCATCCCTGCTAAAAGCACATCCAAGATATACAAACTCATTCACTTGCTCCACCGTAACATCATCGACCATTATCCTTGCATTCGTTCTGGTTTCTTCTCTTTCAAACACCATAACCTTTGTTTTCTTCGCATTCAAATGTAAGCCTAATGATTTACAATATTATTGTAATAATATTGACGCTGATAAATATTAAGCTGACAGCACCATACTTGATTATGGTGACGTCAGCTATTCAGATCTTAACCAGAACCAATTAGGTAAACTTGACTTCAAAGTTTCTGTATACGATTCATAATTGGCTTACGCAAATATGACCACATATTTGAATTTCGCACAAAACCCAAATGGTTGCCAATTCGACTTTTTTTATATTTAATAGGTTTGCGTTTGATCACGATCACGTCCAGTGTCGGACGATGATGCGGTCGAAGATGGAGCACGCTTACCTAGATAGTACCTATTCACACGAGACTTGAAGATACCCGGATTGTACTTTTCAGGAAACACGGACTCTGGTAGTGCATTCCACAATTCTGCCGTACGTAGAAGGAATGTGGAGGCAAAACGTTTAGTACGCACTGGTAGCGTTTTCACTGTGAAACGATGGCGTAGACCAGAGCGTCTTGTGGTCCGAAGATGGAATGGTGTAGGGGGAATCAGGTCAAACAGTTCAACCGCGCAAACTCCGAAAGGAATCCTATAAAAACCGATAGCCGAGCAACCCGGCGTCGATGCTCTAGGCTCTGAAGCCTTGTATTGAAAAGCTGGTCGCTACCAATCAACCTCTTGGCTCTTCTCTCAATTGACTCTAGCGCTTCAAACTGGTATTTGGTTGAGCCGTCCCAAAAGTGTGAACACTCCATGCAAGATCTTACTTGAGCACAGTAAAGATTAAGCAGTTGCTCTGCAGTGAAGTAGCGTCTCACCTTTGGAAATATACTTAGCTTTTTAGCAGCCAGCTGAGCTACACTTATAATATAAGTATACACTTCACCATAATGTTCATATTCTGTCTCTTCTTTACAACGTACTGTTTGATCCTAGGACCCCGTCTTATCTTAAAGAACGTTTTCAGTTCTTTCACAGTGATTCGAGATCTTTGAGAATGTCAGAGAGGTTGCGACTCAGGACACCGTTACATACTACGGAGAGTTACGCAAGGTCGTTCTCTGTTCAGGCTGTGCATCTCTGGAATGCTGTGCCGACAGATATCCGCTCTGCTAAATCTATCCATTCTTTTAACAGACTTATAAAGGAGAACTATCTAACTGTATAACGTGTTTATTGCCCGTTTTGTATGTATATATTTTTATAGCTATAATATATGTATAATTATTTTGTCTTATTAGTAGTAACTATTTCAACTGCACACCAATGCTATTTTTGCAATTAGATCTTGTCCATCCAAAGGTGGCCTAGAAGAGATTGCTTTAAGCAATAAGACCGCCCATTGTACTACATTTTAGTATTTAAGCTTATTGTGTATTTTTCTCTATATTGTAATAAATTGACTTTATTAACTAATACAATCGAAGAAAAACAACTTATATATATTGTTTTCTACCCATAGTCCTGCAAGACTATAAGTAGAATACTGAGCCTAGGTCACCGTCTTCTATGGGTAAGGTGCTCAGAAGGCTGGCTACGTCTCCTCGCTGAATCGCCATACTGATGCGTTGTCCGAGATACGCACCAGCCCTCTGATCATCTGAAGAGTCAATGAGTCGTTTTGATAAATTTCGGTAGAGGCTCATGGCCTCAGGACCCCACGGTCCAAGCGTTTCAACAGCAAACGGCACAAACATATATGTAACTCTCACTGAGTGTTTCATATTTGCACCGCTTGAGTGATTCAGCTCTTTCCGCCGCCGAACCGGCTGATCTACATGTTTTTGGTAAATTATTATTTTTTTAATTATTTCGTATTAAAAACATTAGATAATTTTATGTATATACATTTTTTCTAAATTGCGTCTACTTATAACTAAAAATCCTTGTATATTATGTATGTGCATTTATTTGCCACAGTAAATATTTTTGTTTCTCTCTCTTTCTTTATGAAAGTATGTATTGCGCAAACAGCTTAGCGTAATAACAAACTTGGAATTAATGTTTTTGTCTCTGTATAAACATTTATCTTGTTTCGAGCAACTTGTAAACCTCTTATCAAGTATTAAGTTATTTAAAGCTACAACTGTATTAGTATTTTACTGAATAATAAATCGTGATTATGCGAATGTGGTATACTAGTTATAATATATATATAATGAATAAGTAGTAGCTTAATGGCTAAGACGTGTCATTCCTGTAGTATGTACAAGTAGTTTGTTTGAAAAAAAAAAAGTTTCTTGTAATAATCTTTTTTTTTTCTAAACGTCAGTATATATTTTTTTTATTGCAGGAGATCAGCAGACAGGCAGACGGCCCACTTGATGGAAAGCGGTTACCATCGTCTATGGACATTTGCAACCCCAAAGTTGCTATAAATGCGTTGCTGCTCTCTTAAGGGAGACTGGAACCTGGTCACTAATGCCGGAACACAACTCAAGGTTGTTATGGCGACATACTTTGGACCATTTCGAGCATATTTTGTATATAAACAAGGTGTACAAAGTGGGAAATTATTTTGAAAACGTAATGTTATCCAAATGATGGCCGTTACGCTGTTAGCAGTCGTTTGATCTTGAACGAAGATTGCTGATAACACACTGACACGTAGTGTTTGATGTTGTTGCTATCTTAGCAGTGAACAAGCTCCTCTTAGGTAATGTTCTATAGCATAAGGAGGTCCCGATAGAAGGGCTAATCTCCAAAAACGCTGGCTTGACGTCCTGAGGTAGGATATACGTCTAACAATATGGGATAAAATAGACAGCGCGAAGTGAAGTAGATAGAAAAAGTGATAAAGCAGAGCCCAGGCTCCGAAATAAACAGTCCGAACACAATCGGGACTTAACACTAGGACGTTGATGATCGATGATGACTAACGCACTTCTTTAATTGGGATTCTAATTATACATGCCAGTTAATGCGAGGTAAAACTTTACAGCATAAATATACGGAAAATCGGGCAAGTGACCACGCGTGAATAAGAACTGAACTGAAGTGTCCCAAAAAGCGAAAAACTGTTTTTAGGTGAGAAATATTGACGGCCTTTGTGGTTGAGCGGGCTAAGTCTTGCCGGCGTACCTCACTGCAACGCAGAGGTTCCGGGTTCGATTCCTGGTATAGTAAATTTCGGAAAAACGTATTTTCTCCGTTATTTAATATGGTCTGGGTGTCTGGGATCGGCCCCAGAGTAGTCCGTTGTATATTACCCATAACACAAGTGTAACTTGCTTAATTTGGGCATATACAATGTGTGTGTTTGTCTGCCGATTATTATTATTATTAATAAAAAACACATTTTACCGAAAATATCTTATATCTCAAAAGTTACTCAACAGATCGCGCACAAACTATTTTTTATTAAAAGTATTTTTTGATCACTACAAGTTGAAATTTATCTGAATTTTGCCAATTCATAATTTAACATTTTCACGAGAATATACATTTTTATAACTATGAAATCAATTGTTTTACAATATATCTAGTAGTATTATATTAATTACATGGAAAATAATTTAAAATTATATTATGACCTCACAATACCTAATATTTTCTTAAGTTTTCGCGACTTGTATACATAATAAAACTACGTTTTAACGGTTTTAAGCGCGGTAATTTTATTTGATTTTGGTTTTTCCGACGTTTCGGCCACCGCGCTTAAAACCGTTAAAACGTAGTTTTATTATGCTCACAATACCTGTCTATGAATACTCCACACGTCAAAAAGGACTAATAATATTTTCATCATTCGATTGCATGTAATATGACGTCCATCCCTAATTTTGAATGTCAAAGAGGCAAGTGAGGTGTGTAAGAATAAGCCTAAATGGCACTCTGTTGTTCGTGCCTACCCCGCAAGGGAACTGGCGTGAAGTTATGTATGTATGTATGTATCGCTAATTTTCGTTTTTTTTTATTTTAATAAATTATTCTTTAGCTGCAAATAGGCATGTAAATAATGACATTATAAAAGTTCTCTTTGTCCCAAAATGCCTACGGAACCCGAAAATTGATATATTAAATTTTAAACCAGTTTTATTTCCAGTTCCTAACCTTGAAAAGTCCAGGCAAATATGCCTTGGACGAGTTATATTTAGTGAGCACTACTCACTAGTTGCGTGGGTCGCTTCTCGTACTATCCGTTAAATATTATAGTATGAAAACAGGGTTCGCAAACCGGTCCTTTTAAATTTAAAATACAACATATTTACCTACTGTATCGTAAAATAATATTCTACCTAGAAAAGTGGTAAGGTTTTCTGATTTTCTCCTTACATATGTATAACCCGTTTGATGTATGTAAATGCCGAGACGTCATATGTAAAGCAATGGCGCGCGGCATTGAACCGGTGGATACATTCTTAAAACCAATTGGTATAGGGTTTGTATATAATACAAGGCCAGACAGGTATTTTTATCGAATGTCAATCTTATTTTTGTTAAAAGAAACATAACATTCCAATATCTACCTATCTTTCTATCTATACAAATATAATTGAAATGTCTGTCAACAAGTGAATTAGATTAGGCATTTTTTCTAAATTATTATAATAAAGTAAAAACTAAACTATTTTATAAATAAACCTAACTTAAATATATATATGCAATAGTAAAAAATAAAATTAAAATTAAAATCCATATAATATATAAAGCCCGTCCAGTCCCACCAGACCACTGTCGCTGAGCATTGTACCTAGAAGGCAAAACTTAAAACTGCTACTTGTACGACATCTAATCATAAATCATTAATAAAAAAATGTTTATTTGTCTCAAATGCGATTCGAAACAGATCAACGGATTGCATTGAAATTTTTAGAAAACATGATTTATACCTTAAATTTTCTTGGATGTTACATACATATAGTAAAATGTATTAAAAAATCCTATATTTTTACAACCTTATTAAAAACTAGCGGTTTCCTGCCCTGAAAAAAATTAAAATATAGAACCTGATTCCAGCGCCACCTACTCTCTACACTCTCACCTACACTCTACACTCAAACAGTATTTTTTTACACCTTGGGTTACAATATTAATGTTTTAGTAGGGATCCCTAATTTTTCTAGTAAAAATATAGCCTATATTAATCTGGGATAATGTAACATTCTAATGGTGAAAAAAAATTTGAAATCGGTCCCGTAGTTTTTGAGTTTACTCGTTACAAACATACAAAAATACGAATCTTTCATCTTTATTACAAGCTTTTATTTAACTTGCAATGGATATATATATGTAAGTTCGGGTGTAATCTTGCAAGTTAAATTTGACCAACTTCCCGGTTTCCGATTGAGCTGAAATTTTACACGCATATGTATATCGCGTGTCAATGCAATAATACGGTACCATGGAGCTGAACTGATGATGAAGTCGGAAGGCGGCCTTAGGAACTCCTGTACTAAACAAGATAGACCAGTAGTGTTTGGACTCGTTTTACTTGTCTTGGCTAGCACTCTGCTGCTACATGATATCTAGGATCTCAAAAGCTTGTATTTAAAAATCTTTTAAAAAAGCTTATTTATAATATTAGTTTATCTAACTAAATCTAAAGATACAGATTATGTAGCAGATCACAGTCAGCGGGAAACGTGCCCAAAAGACTGTATTGCCACGCTAAACCCGGATCAATTTTAAAGTCGTAACAATTTTTCTTGAAAGCTACTGAGTTTTTATGTATAAAACCTAACAGAAAAATGTATTTTTTTTTTTGCTGGAGAACGGCAGTCAGCATCCTATGGATATTACCATTAGCAAGGGTGTTACCAATATGCGGCCGGCTACGAAGGGGGGACTGGAACCTGACCACTAATACCGGAACATAACTCAAGTGTGTGTGTTTTTTTTACTACCTCTACAGACTCTGTATTCCGTACTTTTGTTTTGAAATTTTAATTAAAAATTTGTTGAGATTAACAGGCTGTTTTTATTTATCGTTGTATGTGACAATTTATTGGGTGGTTGTTGTGTTGGATTGTACATTAAAATTTAATTATACTATGGTTTTATTGCTAATATTTATATCTATAATACTGTTACACGCCGACAAATGTGGATGCACACCTGCCTACCATAAAACACACACTTTATTACCTTTCCGCATTTGGACTTCTTTTGTTTACTTTGTGTTTAAAAGTTGTAATTAGGAAAACGGCCTATTGTGTATTGTAATCTTTTATGGCAGTCGTTAGCCAGGTGTGTCGAACTGGTTCTAAGAAATTCGGTGTACGCGGTCGAGCAGCCATATTGTATCGGTGCAGTATAAAGCAATGGCCCAATGGAGAGATCGGCAGTCAGGCGATAACCACAAGCGAGACAGGATGTGTGTACATTCGGTAATTTATATAGTGACGGACTTTGCGCGTGTTATTGAATTATGCATTACATTTGAACCTATTGCGTCCGGTTATATTTATACCTGTGTTATACGTGTTTGTATAGTTCTAAGAAATTCTATAGTATTTCCAACGACATTTTTAATTCGAGTCCCGTAACTCGTAACAATACTCATTCCTTAGAATAAGTATTATAGTGTAGTCTGACTGTTACAGTGGTGTGGTGAGAATCGTGCATGTCTGGTTTGCTGCTTACGTCACTCAAGTGTGTTACGACGGCATACTCTAGACCAGGGGTGGTAGTAATCCAGACGGGCAAATGCCCTACCAATGAATGTGGGCTATTTTCTCCTCTCTTACAACAAGCTATCGTCCAAGCAGCAGAAATTAGCATTCTTTCGCCGGTTTTGCGCAAATAAGCCGTGTATGTATGAAGAGATTATTGAAAAGTAGGTGAAGCGTAAAATATGTAAATAAAAAAGCAAATGGAAATAAATTTTATCTGACTATTTTCAGTGGCTTTTAGTAAAAAAAAACTACTGACAACCCTAGATATAAAATGGGGCATACCCCGTTACGCTAGCCACTCCTACGTGTTCGTGGAAACTCGCGTTAAGGTTTCCAACAGAAAATTACATTATTTATTAAGTTTAAACATTCACACGTAAGTGTGTCACGATTATTACGTTGACAAATCAGTAAAATGAGTGTAGCTTTCATGCTTAGTTGATTATTTAACTTTAACATTTTTAGGGTTGACAAAAACGGAACACGTATTGGTCATGATTTGCAAGAAACTTCACGCTGATATTAATTCTCTGGGGATATAGGCTCTTATAAGTAGGGCATGAAGATTCTTATCCCAGCGCTCGCTGGGAAAACTTGTTCTCAATGTATGTATGATGTTTCAAAAGTCCATAAGCGGCGGTGTCACTTTGCATGAGGTGAACGACCTCTGTCTGTTTGCCTACTTTTAACACTAAAATAATAATTCACATCCATCTATGTATGTATATCACAGTTACTATAAAACTATAAGCAGGTCTGGTATAAAACAATATTCACAGAAACTATTTTTGAGCACATAATTTTTAAATTTGTTTTGTCACTTTAGGGGCAAACATCGCCACCTGTTTGTTGCCTTAAATAAACAAGTTACTAAGAAACTTTGAATTATTTAAGAACTGAACAGAACATATTAGAACAGAATAATAGTTTATTGCCAAAAATGTATATGTCTGTACGTACATAGGTGTTTTTTCTAGTAGAAGAGATAAATTTTACTAAATTATTAAAGTTACGATAATTTTTAATTAAATATCAAATTAAAGCATTAATAACAGAATGAAAATATTAATATTAATCAAAATATCCTTTAAATAATTGTGGGCTAATAATAATTAATATAAATTCCATAACAAGGTCTCTTAATCACCTTACCGGTTCTCGTCTCGAAAATAATATTTTCGATGCCATGCGCCCGTGTAATTGTATTATTCTAACGTTTATCATTCCTTATTAAGCCTTTTACAGCCTCAATATAATTGAGTTTGGAAGAAAATTAAAGGAAAAACATCCTCGCCTCCTCCATTACCTCGCCTTATTTGTTCAAGAAAACGTCAGTCTTAATATCTATGAAAGCAAAAAATTCTTAAGTCATTAATTAGGAATAACATTGTCGCGATAACTTAGTTTGTCTATCCGTGCAGGAACGGAGAAAAAATACAATTTGCTGCGGCCGGGCAGCCTGTTGTAAGAGGCGATGAAATAACCCACAGTCAAGTGTAGGGTGTTTGCCTGACTGGATGGCTACCCCTGGTTTAGAGTATGCCGCTATAAGAACCTTGAGTTGTATTACGGCAATAGAGGCCAGGTTCCAGTCTCCCTTAAGAGAGCAGCAGCGCATTTGTAGCACTTTTGGTGTTACATAAATGTGGTACATAGGCGATGGTAACCTCTTTCCTTTGGATAGGCTGCCTCAGGATGGAAACGGCTTAAGGGATTTTAATTAAATTAAAAAAAAATATCATTTTAAATTTTCACATGTGATTTTAAAATCATGTTGGGTATAGAAGATTTGAGTATAAAGTCCAGGTGGTCTGGCAAAGTCGCGGGCACAGCTGCTATATAATAATAGTACATTATGGTACTAGTGTGTAACATTGGTGATTACCGCCGAGGCGCCATTGAGACTCGAGCCGTAGGCGAGGGTCTTAAGAGAGCCGAGGACGGTAATCATCAATACACACGTGTATCATACGACGTTTTTCAACACACTTGTGAATAAAATAACAACAAAAACTCATTTTATTTAGTAGATAAAAAAAAGTTATATATGAGTGAAAGTTTTATTTATTAAACACGTACGAGTTAAAATTATCTATTTAAATAAGAAGTTGCATGAAATGAGCAAGCAATAGGAACATTAATTTATTTGTTCTATAGAACACGATCTTTTTTTTTGAATAAAAACTTTTTTAAGAACAAAGCAACTCAACCAATAAAATTTAAAAAAAAATCTATAACTCACTAGTGAGTTATAATGTTTTTTACTCACAGTTTGATAATGGGTGTCATTCTGTGCCTAATTGCGGTGACCATAGAGCAACTTTATGAGCAAGTGTGTTGAAAAATTAATTATATACATATATCCTAATTTTCCCTAAACAAACATTTCCTCAGCGTTCATTCCACAAGAGGAAAATCATACTTTAACCTCCTTATAACATTGCCCGGGATCGCTCCGGCGAACATTGCCTTGCGAATCGGACCTTGGTCCGGGCAAAGTTGCCTCGGTTAAACTTGGCCTGGTTATCCGGATCAAGGTCGGGAGCAGGTGATTCTTGAGAACCATAACAAATGTGACTTTGACAGATCGCACTTTTTCATTATATCGTGACAAGCGTTTTATTGATGATATCCTAGTATTGATTATAATCTAATATTTATTATCCAATTGTTTACTTTATAGGAAGAGTAAGAAGATTCTTTCAGCTTTAGTGTTTTTATGACATTAGGGATTTTATTAGGTAATTGATTATATTTATATTTTTATCTCTGACATCTAATTTATTCTATATTTTTGACATTCTTTTATCTCTGTATTTAATATATAATAAATCAAACTAGGTTTATAAAGTTAGATATGTTATAATTGTTTAAATTGACATGTATTCAAATATTTGTATGACCATGTTTAGGTCAAATACAGTGAGACCAATCGACTTTGTTTACCATCTTTTGTACAACTATTACTTGTATTTCTACAAATAAAGATTCATTCATTTACCTGTGCATACTTGACGTATAATTATGTATTCGAAGCAAAAATTTCAAACACAATTTAAATGTGAACGTTTTGTTTGTAACAAATTGATTTCAATAGATTTATTATATTCACATATTTTTAAATCTACATCACATATTAAGCGAATTTTTTAAATTACTTATTGTACACTGTTTCTAATTCTTGTGATGTTTTAAATAATAATATCTTACATGTTACAAGAAAATCAGAGTTAAAATGTAATAAATTAAATTAAACACGCACTTAGAGGCTAGAGAATTAAAAGATAGAAACCATTTAATCGAAAGCCAGATCACGATTATTAAGGATTTGTTTGTTGCAGTTCTTGTTTTGTTCGGGAATTGTTTAGAAATCAAATACAATAGAAAGCTCAGGCAAGTATAAATTTAACAGTTTCCAAGGCTAGTCAATGTACAAATACATTTTATGACACTGTTTAACCGGATACCGGCATCCGGTTGAAAGCTCGCCCGGATATCAAGGACACATCTGGAAAATGTTAAAACGATATAGGAAACGGTGATACGCCTTTGTTACGTTTTAATAACATGTATCGGATAATATTTCACTGGATTTATATATTATTACATGCTTTGTTTAAATCAACTTTGAGTATTAATAGAATATAGATTAATATTTTAAGTGTTATGAATTAAATTGTTAAAATGATAACAAACTATTGCGACATCCATTTTACTTTATGATACCGTTTAACCGGATACAAACATCCGATTCAGTGCCAGCCTTGTACATGTGAAAAATGTTTAAAGTATATAACAGTGATATTCTTTGGGTAAATTTAAAACATTACGCTAATTTCTATTTGGATTTATCAATTTTTGAATATTTCCAACCGATTCAAAATAAAAGGGATCTCAATTGGCCTGTAAATATATTTTTTATATATCACATTCAGTTAAAACTTCTTTGTTTATGAACCGGAATTTTTTTCCATTGGATTCGGTATAACTTTACAATGGTTCCATACAAATTTCTCTGGTATTGGACCTTGAGCTCCGATGATATAAAAGGGAACTTCTCAAAATCAAATAAGAAATATGTAGGTATTTTATATTAAGGTATTTTTAGTTTTTTTGAAAATCTCAAAACGCTTACTATAATGAAAGGCGTACTGGACTGGACTTGGGATTATGAAAGCATACAACGGAACTCCTTAACGAGAAACAGCACGGATATGTAATGTTAATAGCATTTCTTACTAATAGCGCCATTTACTCAGTCTGTGTTAGTGGCGCCATCTATTATTAAAGATTTAGACTAGTATTTCTTGCGTGAACATTTGGTAATTTGTACAAATAACAAATCGGAATAAATTGTAGAGTTATTTAGATTTTAAAATAATGAAGGTACTTTTGTATTACAATACTGTATAAGTACTGCAAACCCGATATGTATCAGGCATTCTTCGTTCAAAAGTCGAATTAAACAGTTCTCCAAGTTCTATATATTTTACTGTAAATATCCCCACTAATATTAAATTGACTTATGAGTCTCTTTTCTCTGACACTTTCTTTCTCTCTGTTTTCTTATTTCTATAATTGTAACTTAAAACTTACGTAAAATTTACGAATTTCGATCTTTTTACCACTTAATATACCTATTCGGAGGTAGTGACATTTTGCTGTACAGTAGTTTTATTTTTGAAATACATATATGTGATGTTGGTTAAAAGTGATAAAATATTTGTAAAACATTAGTTGCGTTTGTAGTGAACATCTCAAATGTTGACAACAGTTTGGAACTACTGTTTATATATAGTTTTATATCTATTTGTTACAAGATTATTTTGAAATATATTTACTATTACTTAACCATGCCTAAATAAACAAATCGTTCAGAGCCATATATAACAAGATGAAGGTGAAAAATAAACCAACGGAGTGGTTCGATTGGCACTAACAGTACAATATGCGTCAATAAACTAAACAAACCATCCACTTAGTAAATTAAATAATCCTTTCAGAGCATACCAATTGTTTCAACCGAATAAAAGTAATAAAACTATCAACAACTGTACATTTTGATAACTTTATGAACCGATTAGCAGGCTTTTAATAACAGTTAATTTCTAAATGAAGATCAAAGTAAAAAGAGTAATTTAAAATTTCCGTTATGAATGTGTTGAGATATTAATTTGAAATGCTATTTGTATTTTGGAAGTAAAACTTCTTTAGAATCGTTGTGATTTGAAACTCGATGAAACTAAAAAAAACGACACTAAAAAGAGATAAGCACATAAGTCTATAGACCTAAGCCTGCGAGAGAATAAGATAGAATACATTATATTTAATCATTTAAATACTATGATTATACAGATAAAGTTAAAAAGGTTTTAAAGTTTTTCGTCAATACTTCAAATTTCATGTTTTAAAACTTAAATATATTATAACGAAATTTAGAATACCTCCCACCCCTTGTTACACTTTGTTTCGCTTTTTTTCAAAGTGAAGCCGCCAAACAGGCAGACAGCCCAGCTAATAGAAAGTGGTTACTGTCGCCTGTGAACGTTTGCAACACCTGGGGCCCAATTCTGCTATTTCATGGCATTACAAAGATATTCAAAGTACGATTCCATTGCGATTATGTCGAAATATCGTATTCTACTTAATCCACTATATCTTCTCGATATTGTCTCGGGAGAAAAATAGTAGAAAAAATGGTATATTAGCATTAACAGAAATAGCGTTAACCGAAATGGATCTGGGAAAGGTACCAAAATTTCAAGTATTTATTTCGCGAAATTTTGCTTATAAATATATGTAAAGATGGCATGCCTAGGGGCACGGCATTTAACTTAACAGAATACCGAAATTAGACAAACCTACTATCGAGACGATAGTGTCCGGTGATTTTGACGAGATAGTATTGCCAGAATTAGGCCCCAGGAGTGAAGCCAACTCGTTGCCAGCCTTTAGGATGGGATAGGGGAATGGAATAAGGAATATGGGATAGGGGGGGGGGGTCAAAAAATGGACTATCGAAAGTGTCGTAACCTTCAATCATCGTTCGAAATACGACCAGTTATCTGTTTGCTGCACTCCAGCAAAAAAAGACATTTTTCATTAAACCTAAACAAATTAACTCCATACCCGTACAATCCTTGACCTTTGACCTTTGCGAATCAATCGCAAGGGGTCAAATCATAGTTTATTGCAACTGCCGTTGATAAAGTACTTGAGTTATTTATATTTGAGAGCCCATAAAGTGTGTTTAAACGTTGATAGCCCCTGTCGTGGTGTATAAGCCTCTGTGGCTATATACACGAATGGAATTCGCTATCTCACTCACGTATGAGGTACCACATTTGAAAGAAATAAATTGTCAAAATTTACTTACAACAAAAATCTGTATTTTTTTTGCAGGAGATCAGCAGACAGGCAGACGGCCCACTTGATGGAAAGCGGTTACCATTGCCTATGGACATTTGCAACAGCAAAGTTGCTACAAATGCGCTGTTGCTCTCTTAAGGGAAACTGGAACCTGGACACTAATGCCGGAACACAACTCAAGGTTGTTATGACGACATACTTTATACCAGGGGTGGTAGCCATCCAGTCGGGCAAATGCTCTACCACCTGGCTGTGGATTGTTAAGTCGCCTCTTACGACAGGCCGCCCGGCCGCAGGAAATTGTATTCTTTCTCCGTTCTTGCACGGATAAGGATATGTATTGTGTAATATTTATATATCCTATCTATATGTATGTATTTAACGTGCACACCACCGCCATACACTTGTGATTTCGTTTATAAAATCCATAGCCCGGGTTGTCTGGAACAGATCGCTCTTAAGCAATAAGACCGCCCATTGTTCCTACCTTTACTATTTAATGTGATTACTGTAAATTGTGGATTTAATGTGTATGTGGTGAACAATAAAGAGTTTTCTATTATATTCTTAACTAGCTGACACCCGCCCGTTTCGCGTGCCGTAAAATTCGATCTTAGCTGACCTTTACTTGGCGAATGGAAAGTCCATGACGAATTTCAAGTCTATAGCTATTATAGTTCCTGAGATTTCTTTTTTTTTTTTTATTGCAGGAGATCAGCAGACAGGCAGACGGCCCACTTGATGGAAAGCGGTTACCATCGCCTATGGACATTTGCAACACCAACGTTGCTACAAATGCGTTGCTGCTCTCTTAAGGGAAACTGGAACCTGGTCACTAATGCCGGAACACAACTCAAGGTTGTTATGGCGACATACTTTATACCAGGGGTGGTAGCCATCCAGTCGGGCAAATGCCCTACCACCTGGCTGTGGGTTGTTAAGTCGCCTCTTACGACAGGCCGCCCGGCCGCAGGAAATTGTATTCTTTCTCCGTTCTTGCACGGATAAAGAGATATCGTAATGAGTCACCATATACGTGGATTTCAATTATATATATATACATATACAGATTAACAGCCCCTTAAAGAAAGGTATGGCTTTATTATTTTGGTATTGTTGGAAATAGTAAATATTTATAAAGTTATTCAAAGCAAAAATCGTCCAAGTGCGTGCCAATCTACTAACAATGAAGCGTTCCCTTGTCATCTGAGTATAGAAACCTAAAACCCTTTTAATACATATAAAACAATCAGCGAAGTTACTAATTTCAAGGCTTGAGGTGCTGACATAATACATTCTAGTTACCGCAGGTCCGATCTAGATGAATTGCTCCAAATGCTTTTAATTGCTTTCGGTGCTCATTTCCCAAACTATTAAGTACTGTTTTGTTATTTGAAGTTAGAAAGTTGCTTTTAACGGAATTTCAATATTAATCCTTAGGTAACTTTGTTAAACATTGAAAGTTAGTTTGTTTATAAGAGGCAATATTGTTCCTAAATGAGTTTAGAGTGCTTCAGTATACGTATATAAATATATTATATCAAATGGCCGCCTGAGAGTCGGTGTCACAAATTGAAGATACTGAAACAACTGAACATTTTTATTCGTTATATATACAGTAGAGTAATCCGGCATTAATAAAATAGGGGGGTGCTGGATTATTGGAAAGTTCGGTTTTTTTTATTGCAGGAGTTCAGCAGACAGGCAGACGGCCCACTTGGTGGAAAGCGGTTACCATCGCCTATGGATATTTGCAACACCAAAGGTGCTACAAATGCGCTACTGCTCTCTTAAGGGAGACTGGAACCTGGTCACTAATGCCGGAACACAACTCAAGGTTGTTATGGCGACATACATTAGACCAGGGGTGGTAGCCATCCAGTCGAGCAAATGCCCTACCACCTGGCTGTGGGTTGTTAAGTCGCCTCTTACGACAGGCCGCCCGGCCACAGGAAATTGTATTCTTTGTCCGTTCCTGCACGGATAATTGAATTGTATAGAAACATCAATGATATGTACATAAAATAAAGCATGTTGCCGTGTACTTGACATATTTAGCTACATTATTTTCACCTTGAAAACAACAGGTAAATATATACATGCTATTGTAATAAATTTTCAGGTTATGCTGATGCCGGTGCGTCAAGTGCGGACCGACGGTAGGAGACGCGAGCGAAGGGTGTCGGATTAGTGAGACTCTACTATATGTGTGTGTGTGTGTGTGTAGGTGTGTGCGCGCTCGTGTGCCAGTGCGTGTGTGTGTCAGTGTGTGTGTGTGTGTGTGTGTGTGTGTGCGTGTGTAGGTGTGTGCGCGTGTGTGTAGGTGTGTGCGCGTGTGTGTGTGTGTGTGTGTGTGTGTGTGTGTGTGTGTGTGTGTGCGTGTGTAGGTGTGTCCGCGTGTGTGTAGGTGTGTGTTTGTGTGTGTGTGTGTGTGTGTGTGTGTGCGTGCGTGTGCGTGTGCGTGTGTGTGCGTGTGCGTGTGTAGGTGTGTGTGTGTGTGTGTGTGTGTGTGTGTGTGTGTGTGTGTGTGTGTGTGTGTGTGTGTGTGTGTGTGTGTGTGTGTGTGTGTGTGTGTGTGTGTGTAGGTGTGTGTGTGCGTGTGCATATGTGTGTGTGTAGGTGTGTGTGTGTGTGTGTGTGTGCGTGTGTGTGTGTGTGTGTGTGTGTGTGTGTGCGCGTGTGTGTGTGTGTGTGTGTGGGTGTGGGTGTGTGTGTGTGGGTGTGTGCGTGTGTGTGTGTGTGTGTGCGCCTCTGCTACATCTTAAATATTGTTAGAGATCGTTTCATTTAGATGTAACAATGGATTTAATGCGTTATTTGTGATGCGATATTAACATAATAGTAAACATTAACAGGTAACGTATGTATAAATAGAAATGTAGCCAATCAATACAGCATTATTATCAACGCTATAAGCACGACGCATTTGTCCAGAGTCAATAAATTTTACGTTATCCCAAGTGAAGAATCACTATTTTTGAAATAACGCCCGGACACAGTGCCGGACACAGCTGCAGGCTAGTTGTATATAAAATATTTACTGTACCTTTCCATAGCTTCCTCTTATTTTATTTTAAGAATTATTTACGATTTGGGTCGAAAACCGGACAGTCAGTATTGCCAGAGACGGCGATCTTTATTGGTGCTGCGGTAAAACATTTTTCTTCTATTGTCTTTGTAAGTACCCTTATATATAAGTGGTGCTAAGACAATATTTCGGCATAGCAACAGAAATTTATATGAAACTAAACAGGGCGATACAAATATCGAGCGTCACTAAAGTAATACAAGTGAACCTTCAGTAAATGTTTTGCAATACAGTGTCGGATTATTGAATTTGTCGAATTATAGTGTAACCCTGTAGTCCGATACATTTTGAAAAGGAGTAAGTATTCCGAGAAACTACATTTATATTAAAATTACAAGATTTAATATTTACTACAAAATACACGATGTAAATATATAAATATACTACTGCAATAATATTTAAAAATGTTTTGTTACTTCTGAAGTAGGTATAGAGAACATACTTTGAAACAACCCTCTATTCATTTTGTTAAAAACATACATACATAACTTCACGCCAGTTCCCTTGCGGGGTAGGCACGAATAACAGAGTGCCATTCAGGCTTATTCTTACACACCTCACTTGCTTCTTTGATATTCATAGCTCTTGTCACGCACTGACCGGTGGTGCAGTTTATAAATAATGTAAAATGATAAATATACACAATACATATAAGTACAAAAATAATATAAATATATATACATATGTATATACATACGTATATATACATATGATAAAACAAACTATAATGAGAATTAATATTTGATTTTCATAGCTCTTGTCATGCACGCTCGTCTGAAAACACTCTGAAACTTATATATATATATATATATATATATATATATATATATATATATATATATATATATATATATATATATATATATAAACACTCTGAAACTTATATATATATAAAGTTATATTTTAAAAAAATATATTTACTAGTTCATTACTTTAGATTTTTTCGAGCGAGTAATGATCTAGTAAATAAATAAAAATATGAGCGACCTTTTACAATTCAAATTTTGAATTGAAACTTTCAGAAACTTATTATTTTTTGGTCTATAAAATTATACCGTAACGAGGAAAATTTTGAATAAAAAAAATCAATTTTTGGCGATTATTGAAATCTTAAAAAACTTGGAGCGACCTCTTAAAAACTTTTTTTGAGCTGTCCTTTGGAGGGAGTTCTTAAAACATCAAAAACTAACATTTTTCACTCGTATATATATATATATAATGACTTACTTTGCTCTTATTTTTTATATTCCGCATGAAATTAAAATGCAATTGTAAAGCTAAAAACTGCAATATACATTTTTTTTATCAGAAACCTGTATAGCTATTATGGGACAGCACTAACTTGAACTTGAAAGTTCACAAAAAAGATTTGAGTACCAGTCAGTTATCTAAATTTTTATTTTTTCTTATTTTTCTACAATCTTATTTATACTTTATATTGCATGTAGTTTTAAACAAATACTTTTTCGTTCTTTCTTCTAAAATACGACCTTATTATTGAAAATGATGAGAACATGGTTAAACTACATGTTACATTTTCAAATTGAAAGCCTCCGTCTAGAAAGCTTCGGGCAACAGCTACTACCTGTATACTATGAATACATGTTTTTCCAGCCGTAGCAACAAGTTTTATGAGATAAGCCATAACTAGGACCGGCGGCAGGTGGCGCGAGATACGCCTTAGTACGCAATAAGGGGGAATATTGCTATGAGAGGATTACCCCCATCTATAAGAGAGAGTATTCACTAGTATCGACTATGTGTTACTTATTAATAAATAAAATACAAAAGCTTTCTGGAAACAATCTAAATTACTATACATATATTAAAATTTGCCAATTGTGTAAAGGGTCAAGAATATTCAAGGGTTATGTCATATGGCTACGAAACCTCAAAAAAATATTTGATCGAATGTACTCCATATATCTAAAACTGACTAATAAAAGTAAGATAATTTACGATTTAATTTAAAGTAATTTGTAAGAATATTAAATGTAATATTTCAGTATCGTAAAAAATATCTTCGAGTAAAGTAGTCAAAATAAATGAAGAGATTATTGAAAGTAGATGATAGAGAAAATTGTTTGTCGTGATCTTTGCAAGTGGAAATCCACTTTACTCGGCCAACCCCTGTGGAAAACAGGTATAATAATATGTATGTATGGAAGTTAAAATAAATTGGGTTTTTTTTACAAATCCGCACCCTGATACTTACGGCTTTATCAAAAAACCCAAACGGTTCAAAAATCAGAAAAGGATATTCAGTTTTTATGACTTTGGAAATAAACACCTTAGCGCAATAATTCTACTTAGCCAAAAGGACAATCTCAAAAGAAAAAACAGAGATTTTTGCCTCAATTATTTATTACGACTTTATGATTGCACCGCCATCTAATAGCAACCCTTAATAAATATTTCAGAAAAAAAAAAATCTTTTCAGAAACATGCAGATGTAGGTAGAGAGTTATACTTCAATCAGAAAGTTCTCTGGAAGACTTCACCATGAGCGATGAGACAGACGATTATGCTTGAATATTTAAATTATTCTCTTTTATGTAGCATTTTTGTACAATAAAATATATTTCTATTCTACATTTGATTTTTTAAATATTTTTTTTATAAATTAGTGTCTCCTGAGTGAATAGGTGGCTTTATGTCCCACCGCGATCGGCAGCATTGCAAACCTAAGGCTCTTTAACCGCATAATTTATTAACTGTTCTGCCTTTTGTTTTATACGAAATATATTTAACTAGATTAAATTTGACCGTTTGATGTTAGGTTAAATTAACTTGTACCCTATGGTGTTTATTCAACTTGAGATTACACATCTACTAAAATTTTCTTTTGATTATTTATTCTTATTCTCTCAAGTATTCGCATACTTTATGAAGGGGGGAGCCCCGTATAACCCTATACGGGGCACCCCCCCCGGAGGAGCGAGATGGAATGCTCCTCCGTCTCAAAGGAAGATCTTCCAGCGAGGCTAATGTTGATCCTCGCAGGCCTAGGCCCATCTGTTATAGTTGAAAATTTGTATGTATTCTTTGTATGTTTCGGGAAACGTTTGTAACCTCAACTATTGCACAGCGCCATCTATTGGTTTGTAAGTGTCCCACTACAGTTACACATAATTGAATGTGATTATTTTCGATCTATAATAAAATTAGAGGCAAATTTATATAGTTAATTTATTACTCTAATCTAAGGTTACATGTGAAATTAGCGTTATATATGGAAAACGAAAGTTAATGTGTACGTAATCGATTACACTTTGGCCATTTTATAGGTAGTTAATTCAATGATTGCTTATGGCATAATTTTTTCCCCTGTATTAACGCAGAATTTTCTCGGCGTTTTGTTTTCTTTTTTGTAAGCTGTTTTGCTGCTCAATTAGGTATTTATTATTTTTTTACTTCATTGTTTTATTATAAACTAGCGGCCCGGCACGGTTTCACCTGCGCTCTGTCCCCCTCCCGTGGTATATAGCGTCATGTTATATAGCCGATGACACTCTCTGTTAACGTAGCTTTCTAACAATAAAAGAATTTTTAAAATCAGTTTAGTAAATCCAGACATTACCTCCTACAACGTCACAAACTCACAAACTTTACCTCTTTATAATATTATAAAAAGTATAGATTTCTTAATCAATACATACTTTTATTACAAAACTTGTTCTGTTTATAAACATTTCCAATAGTTATGTCTAGTATCCCTCTCGTCTTAAATTTCGTAAACAAACTTTCCCATGTTCACACTATGGTCTGGGTGCCTGTGTTGGGCCTGCCTGTTTTGTTTCAGATATGCAACTGGATTTTGTTTTTTGTCGGGACCTGAGTTGTAACAGTATGTATGAATTTATTTTATACATTGTGTGCAATAAAGTATATTCTATAAAATAATAATAATAATCGGCAGACAAACACACATATTTTATATCCCCAAATTAAGCAAGTTACGCTTGTGTTATGGGTAATATATACAACGGACTACTCTGGGGCCGATCCCAGACACCATAGTAAATAACGGAGAAAATACGTTTCCGAAATCTACTATACCAGGAATCGAACCCGGAACCTCTGCGTTGCAGTGAGGCACGCCGGCAAAGGCTTAGCCCGCTCAACCACAGAGGCCGCCTGTGGTTGAGCGAATATTCTGTATGTTTAATAAAATCTCGCTAACATGAATAGCAATCAAATAAAAAACTTTTCAAACTCTCACTGCACCATTATAGTACTATTCAGAAGCCAACACATTGAGTTGACAACATCTTAGAAAGTGAGCTCAAGGTCTCATTATGTTAAAAGCATTTTTGGTCCCAAATGGATTGAAAAGTTTCCTTTAATTACGAGATAGGAATCACGACGAAGTAAAATACTATTGTACTAGTAATATAATTATAAGATATTAGTAATATAACATTAAATTAATCATATTTTACTTTATACGTACTACATTATATTATGTATATAGGTACATATAAATCTTTGAAAAAAATCTGTCTACTTATCAATAAAGGGTAGAACAAAATTAATTACCTACGGAGGTGAATAAACTTGATTTATTGATAGACAAGTCTAGAACTAACTAGTTGAGACAGATGATAGAACCAACTTTACTATACCCAAGTAAAATAATTTGCATAGCTTAGAATAACCTAATAACTGCTGTCTTAGTAACCATTTTTGAAGACCACCTGTACTGATACAGAACAGGTGGTTTGGAAATTTGGGTGATATATATTAATCGTTATTTTTATGAAATCTTCATGGCCGTGTTTCAAATACTGAATCACCACAACTTGAAAAAACTCAATTTTTCTAAAATTATAATTAGATCAAATATCTTACATACATACAGTAATATGATTTTCGAAAGTTATTCATTAATTATTTAAAAAAATATTAAATTTGTTATTTATTATCAATTCGCATTTTCGCTGCGACTTCGCCCTGGTGAATCCCCTAGATTTAACCCTAGTTAACTTTGAAAGCAAGAACTTACACAGGTTACATTGTGTTAATTTTTTATCTAGGCTCTATTCATCCCCTGAAATTTTTCTTAATTTTTAACCAGAAAATTATCCCATTTATCGCGATAAATGGTATCCTATATCTTTTCTATGAATTTAAATTACATATACATATATGTCACAAATTTCAGCAAAACCGCTATTGTAGTCTTTTTCTTCAAACCGTTATAGACAGACAGTTACGTCCGCATTTATAGTCAAAGTCAAAGTAATTTATTTGTTTGAAACATGGATATTTGCAGATGTTATGCTAAGTCTCGAGTTACATGTTACGCTTTGACAGGCATACAAACTTTTTGTAATTTCGGTTACAAGCCGTAGTTGTCCTTATGACTACATAGATTTTATGATTGTATTATTGATTATATAACTGATTATGATGATCTTAGTTAAAATTACAACAAGTGTTTAATATACAATTATGTCTCTTTTAGTTAATATATTATTAATAAAAACAATTAAATTAAAATAATGTCATTAAAATTTTTATATAATTTAGTCAATTCATTATTAAGCTCTTATTACTCGTCTGTTTAAAATTAAAATATTCATCGGTGGTATAATAATGATGGTGGTATATATAATTAGTACGAATATGCTATATACTCGTAAACAAACATAATTACCTATATTTATTTTATGTAAATATACCAAATTTTAAAATAATATCAAGCCATAAACGTCTCACTGCTAGGCGTGGACACTCCATTTTAGGGGGTCCAAGGTGAATTTCCAAATTCACACATATTCACAATTTACACATTTTCTCGAGATGTTTTCCTTGTTAACACGAGATTATTGTAATATACTTCTATCAAGATTTGAACGCACGTTCGTAAGACTAAGCCTTAACCACTAATCCACTTAGACTTAAAATAAAATGTGTTATTATTTATTTAAAATGTCATCATATATTACGATGATAAAGTATAAAATGAAATACGAGATACGGGCCATAAAGTTTTATAGCAATATGCCAGTATGTGAGATGGCGTGGGTAAATAACATGGTTCTTTTGAAGCATACATATATACGTATTGTATAAAAAAGAAAAGATTTTTTTGCTTTTACTTGTATTTCATAAAAATAATAGACCTACTCATGTATATTCAGATCCGTAGACTTTATTTATTTCTCACACAACAAATTACAAATAATAAATACCTCTTGTGTGAGTCCGGTACCTATTGGTCCACTCCATATGAATCAAAAACTAATTACATACTAATTATAATTTTGGGTGGGTGTGTGTGTGTGTGTGTATGTGTGTGCGTGTGTGTGCGTGTGTGCGTGGAACGCATATAGGCATTATTTGTGTAAAAGGCATGAGACTGGGACAATATTTGTGTATGTAACAGATGTAAAATTATAGAGATAAATTATGTAGGAAAACGAGCCAAATACATTACGGTTTGTTTAATAAACTTTTTTTTAAAGATTTAGGTAAATATTGTAATAGTGTCAAATTGTAAATATATTTATTAAAAAAAACAGAGTAAACATGTATATATAATAGACATAAGTATATGAAAATTCAAACATACAAATAACAGAATTAGGACTTAACGAGGTAATGCGACGAGTGTTTTGGGACCGTCCCCTTTTGAAATCGATCTGGGTCCAGATTTTCTGCGTTAATATTAAATTATTTGTAGGTACATCATGTTTTAAATTAATTTAATCTTTAAAAACGCCTTATCGACTCTTTAGGTGATTCCAGGACTGGTTCCTTCCTCGGACAACGGATCAGTATGACGATCGAGCGAGGTAACGTACCCAGCCTCCTGGGCACTCTTACCCATTGTCTTTAATGTCCTAGGCTCAGTATTCTACTTATAGTCCAAGAAATTATAGATGGAATACAATATAAGCTACGTATTCTTCGTTGTAACAATTTGTAATTTATTGCATTCAATGTGTTTTTTTTTTATTTTATTTAAATTCGTTTATCATTTAAAGTCGTGGTATTAAAATCTTTTAAAATATTTGAAAGTATTAACAAATATATTCTATATTTTTATAGAACTGATTACTTTTCTGTGAAATTTGATCTTAAAAGCCTATCAAAACAAATGTACCTACGTAATAACACTTGCCTACGACGCCATTTCTTTAGAAATTTAAGAAAATATTATTTTTCGTTTGAAAATCATATTTATTTTTTGTATACATAGGACTGGAACCTCCTACGCGCCTTTACTTAAGTAAATTTAATTTATTATTAGATTTATTTATTACCATTTCCTGAATAAAAGATTGCATCATTCATACCTGTTTACATGCTGTTTACAAAACAACATAATAATATAAACGAAATTTCATAATAATCTATTCATTCAGCTTTTGAATACTATCACAAGAAAATTTTCCATTTTCTAACAAAACAATATCCTATATTGATCCGCGTTACAAAAGGTTCGTGTAAATATATTATACTATAATAATAATTAATTGATCACTCCTAGTGTCGTAAAAGAAAAATAAACAAACACCTAAACACGTTCACATTGATATAAATAGTATTTTGTGTGGATTAAGGTCACCTAAATGTTTTTAATTTTTGTGTTGAGTTAGCAAAACGTATTTTTGAGAATATTTTGTTAAATATAACACTAAAACCTCGATTAATTAAGATAACCTAAATTATTTTTTATCTTTAAACATCCGATGTGATGGAGATATATTTTATGTTTTTTAATGTACTCAAAACAAAAACTATTTAAAATGCAATAACTATAAAATTCATACAAAAAATCCTAAACTCAATTTTGAATAATTTTATATTCTTATACGATATAATTTTTATCACTTAAATTTTAATACATAATAACAGTTTCGTGAAATTACTTAATTCATTTTTTTTTTAATTTTCACTATCGCTGATATTTTACTTTCAGAAAAATAAAAGATTAAATGCGTATACGACCCATAACTTTGAAGATATTATAAATTAAACAGCAATTACTGAGGTTCACAACTTTTATAAAACTAATCTGTAATCTGACTAATTATTTAAAAAAAAACAATTAAACAATTTTCCAATAATGTTATGAGTTTTGATTTATATATTTTATTGATAAGTTTTTTCAGGTGATTTCAAAAAAATCAACCCTGAATAAAATTATAGAAATAAAAATTCCAATTTAAAAAAAACATTAGTATTTTAATTTTATTCATAATTATTTCTGTCACTATTTATTGAATAATTTTTCTGATGGTATATTTTAAAATAAATCCAAGCACTAACCTTCGTTCCTAGCTTCTCGAGTGTTGTCGACGATCAACAGGTGTGGCTTCGGACGCTCGAGCACTTGCTCGGCGGGAGTGGTGTCGATACGCGGGACGCCCATCGCGGCCGGAGGTCTGGGCGCGAATGGCCTCAGGATCACTTCGCCTGACGCAGGTGCACGTTCCGCCGGAGAGCCTCGAGACAGCCGATGTGCCTGCAATTATGTAGTTAATACGTCTTTCTTTGCGGCTACAGGCGAAGGTCATACACCCAAAATCCCATGGGGGGCGCATAGCGTGTGTACACTGCTAAGCGCCTACAGATATCAGTAATAAAACTGTATATACAAGAATCTATAATATTATAAAATTCTAAACATGCCGTGTATATTGAAGCTATTTAAAAAAATAACTGCAATAGACTATATAAACGATGATTTTTTTTTAGATTTCTTCTCTGTCGGTTTATCTGTTCGGGATTCACGTAAAAACTACGGGGTCGATTTCAATGCGGTTTTCGTTGTTCGACAGCAAATTTCCAAACTTAAAATCTGCGCTACTTATTATTCTGGGAATCCCGCGGGTATTTGTCTGGAAATTATTTAAAATGACATTATTAAAAAAATCGAATTCCAATGTGATTTTTTCACTGATCGTTAGCAAATTTTGTGTAATAAAATGTGTGATATTTTTTATCCAGGGAACCACGCGGGAATTTTAAGTCAAGCGTAGAGGAAGTGACGGGCATATCCTAGTATTATATAAAACTTAATAAAAAAACTTTCTTTTATCTTTGGTTGTAGTCAATCGGGCAGTTGGTCTTCCTGGTGGAAATGTCGCCCATGGAAATCTGCACTACTTGCGTTGTTTATTATCTCGTTTAAACTTTTATTATGTATTCACGCCTTTTCTGGGTAGAGCCATACAATAGCGCTCAGCGAAACTGCATTTCTCCCATTCATGATTGATTTATATCACAAATAGTAGCTTGTTTCCTTTCCCAGAATAAAGTAATTTTATACCAAATTCTTTATGATCACTGCTGTGAAAATGTAACAAATAAACAGAGTTGTTTTCGTCTTTATATATATCATATACAGATTGTAAACAAAAATTACACGTAAATACAAAAAGATTACTCGTAGGTAAGTACAATTTCTTTGAACAAAATGTAAGATACGTTTCACAATTTTAATAAACGCCATTCCTGTAATCTTCCCAAAATAGAAAGGAAAATTTACTTGTGTAAATAAATAATGTTCACCTGAAACTCGAAATAACAGATTGTTCACGAAAAGTGAAAATGACCTATTTAGGCACAAGATGGTTTGGCACTAATAATTCAAGTGCCTAAATAGGCCTTTCACTCGATGTAAACACTCTGCTTCTCATTTCGAATATGAGGAAAGTAAATAAAAACTGATTAGTTAAACAACTGATTAGTTTAATGAAATCAGGCGTTAAATCTGATGAACTCATTTAATACGTCACATATGAAACGTCAAGTAAATTTATTTATCTATGGCATTCTAACATCCAGTACTGTTTTGTCACTGATGGATAGTAAATAATCAGCTCAAATTTATGTCAATCTAATAATTTTGTAGTAATTTGTAAGTATAAAATGATGCTACAAAATTGTTGATTAGTGGCTGTAAAAAAATTGGGGTACGAGTCGCATGTATAATCTATGGTTGGCATAGTTTTTTCATTTTTTGAGAGTTCTTGGCGAGAACTGAACTGAACTGTTGTGCTGTGCGGTTTTATTTTCTAAAAATGTGTAAAATTACTCTAAAATGAACAATAGTTGTAGGATATTGATAGTTTTTGAGTAGTAATTATGTGTTTTGTGAGAAATGTGAACTGTATAGTCAAATGTGGCCTTTTGAGTTGTCACAAGAACTCCGTTGAATGGCACTAGCTACAGTTTACCTACACATAGGCTTAAGAAAATGAAGAAACTATATTGTAAACTAAGATCTGGCTTAAAGGCCTAGCAGCCAAGCCATAAACTTAAATAAATAAATTTCATTTTTTGTCAGCAGGAAAAATCGTTTCCCAGGGACGAAAAGTACTGTTTTCATCCCTGTGATCAGGCAACTCCAAGCGCACTTTAAGAATATGAGAAATGGAAAAATATATAAAAATCTAGTTACGTCATGATTAAACCACGATGTCAACAACTGAAAGAGCTAAATTTCTCATCACGGGCGTAACAAACATTAGATAGGCGTAACTGCGTAGCGTTTTACTAAGAATACTACGCAGCCGCTACGGCGTAGTCGCGTCGTAGTTTCTTGCTAAGGTTTACTTTACTCTCAAATTGTTTACATTCGAGCTGCAAATTAAGGTAGATTCAAGATAGAGCAATTAAAATAACCTTTTGATAAGACAATATGGTTTGTTTAAGACTTGTCAAGTTATTACCAAATAAACGATAATGTAATAATTTCTTAAGTTTTCGCGACTTATATACATAATAAAACTACGTTTTAACGGTTACCGGGCTTAAAACCGTTTTATTAAACGATAATGATTGGGTTACTATATATAATATACTCATACATAGCGAGAACAAATTCAAAAATACGTACAGTATTGTAAATGATTTGTAGAATTTTTAACACTGATTTAATTTTCGGTCTCAAAACTAATTATACTTATGTTTTGTATAAGAAAGATTTGTCGTTATCTTCTCTATTCATTGTAAACGATTTTTGTTATACATTTCTACTTATGCTGTTCTTTTCATGAAATAAATTTGATGACATTTATTATATGCTAAGTACCTGAGAAAGAAAATCTCAAATCTCTCTTTAATGTATCTTTTTGAGTTGCAGAAGAAATCCCTCGTTTGATGTCAATCAAACATCAATCTACAATTTGGCGGAGAGATTTATAAATAATTAAAACATAAACTGCTGCTCACTGGTGAGCTCGGGCCTTCCATTTAATAAAGAACGGACAATAATCCACTACGCTTGTCCAAGGCGGATTGGCGAGTCTGACACATCGGTTATCTCGATGTGCAGATTTCATCACGGTGCTTTCCTTCAGAGCTAGCACGTCGTAATTGAAACAATATGCATATCAGGTGAGAAAATTGCCTAAATGTTGCTTACTTTCGGGCTAATATTCGAATCCGCACCCTTCGTGTATGAGACGTGAATGTGTTTACTACTAAGCTACCACGGCTAAGGGATTTGTCAGAAGATTACTTAAAAACCTGAGTATTTATGAATACTTGACAGTGACTAGATGTATGAATCGTAAAGATCAATATTCAAATTGATAATAAAGACGTGAATGAATGAATAAATTAATGAATATGCTTTATTGTGTTTTAAAAGATACAGTTAACAGAAGTAAATTTTTACCTTACAATAGGCGGTCTTATCGCTATTAGCGATTTCTTCCAGACAACCTTTGGATGGACAAGAAATTTGATTTGATGAGAACAGAGGTATATTACATTATTCTCATTACTGAATCTGTATCTTATAAACGACGTGGTAAAGAGCCTTATGGGAATCAGGAATCTTGATTACAGCTCTTAGGACTGGCTATATCGGTATGATATAACGCTCTCACAGAATATCAGCGTGAAACGATTAGCCCTGAGCTAATCCTGTTTCGTGCAATGAGTAAGAGTTCCGATGGCCACTTCCCCCTCCCCCTATCTGTTGGCAACACCAACATAAAATATTTCTTACTAGCAACATTGTAGTTGCATTTTTGTTCCTCTTCCGTTGGGGTTGTAGCCGAAGGCAGACGCTCTCATATGTAAAGTTTATTATTACAAGTTATCACCAACTATCAGTGTTTAACTTCCACGAATACATCGACCTGGGTATCCTAGAACCACCACCATCAGCGTGCGCCAAAAATATATATTATATGCGCGACGAGCTGCGCGCATGTTGGTCCTTCGAGCCGGATATCCCTTCTTTCCCTATCCCACCCGTCTATTCCAATCCCATGTGCAATCACTTCTATCCCACTCCTCCTGTCTGGTCCCTCTATCTCATCCCCATCCCATCTTCTTTATCCTATCCTAAAGGCTGGCAACGTGTTGGCTTCGCCACTTCGCAACGATAACCACTTTCCATGAGCTTGGGCCGTCAGCCTGTTCGCCAGCTTAGTAATAAAAAAAGATGAACTATGTATGAAAAATAAAAAAATGCTAAAACAATTACATTGAATATAGTAAGGTTACAAAGCGAAAACCAATCCCATTTTTATTTTATTTCTTTTAAATAACCCTTCGTAATGTTACTTTTTTAAGGGGATACAATAGTCTCCTCACTTGCCCAGAGCGATGGTAATGAAATTTGTAGTTATAATTATTTTTTTTATTGCAGGAGTTCAGCAGACAGGCAGACGGCCCACTTGATGGAAAGCGGTTACCATCGCCTATGGACATTTGCAACACCAAAGGTGCTACAAATGCGCTGCTGCTCTCTTAAGGGAGATTGGAACCTGGTCACTAATGCCGGAACACAACTCAAGGTTGTTATGGCGACATACCTAGACCAGGGGTGGTAGCCATCCAGTCGGACAAATGCCCTACCACCTGGCTGTGGGTTGTTTGGTCGCCTCTTACGACAGGCCGCCCGGCCGCAGGAACCTGTATTCTTTCTCCTTTCCTGCACAGATAATATAAATAAATAAATTCCAGTCCTAATTTACATGTATGGTAGCCAACTATAATTAGGCCACCATATAGTCAGCCAACCGTACCTTGTTCACGTATTTACTACACACTACAAAGATCGGTATATAATAATATCAGCCCATAAATGTCCCACTGCTGGGCTTGGGTCTTCCATTATAGGGGGAATGGACAATATACCCACCGAGCTTGTCTAAGGCGGCTTGGCAAGTTTCACACATCGTTATCTCGATGTGCAGGTTGCATCACAATGTTTTCCTTCACCGTTGGTAGCACATGGTAATTGTAACAATATACACATCAGATCAGAAAACTGACTAAGTGGTGCATGCGTTCGGGACGCGTGAGCTAGCCATTACGCTACCACGACTTGGTTAGAAAGTTAGAAAAACTAAATATTTTTTGGCAAAAAATTCTAAGATAGGAGTAACAGATGGCTGACAGAGGATTACGATTATTGCCATAATTACTGTAATACCTTCTTCTTCTGCAACCGGTCTGTTTCCGCAACTCGACGACATAGTACCTATTTTGCGTACTAGAATGGATGAGGGGTTACTCCATCCAGCCCAGCTCCTCCCGGAAGTCCATTAGCTTCTTAACGTTACCGAGGACTCGATTCCAAAGTTCTCGAAAGTTACTTGAGGCGTCTAGATAATTCGCCCTGGCAGGACAAGGGCGGCTATTTCTTCTGCCTCAAGCTTTTCACAGCCTGTCAGTGACACCTTTATTGAAAAGATGTCGTTAAAATTGACAAGTCCAAAGACTGCGTTAATAACTAGTCTTCGCCAAGGTCGACTGAGTTTTAGAATCGTCCTTAAGAAACTACATTCCACCAGGTTGTCCCAAAGTTGTCGATGAATTACCCTTCTCCTTTGGTTAATGTAATTTCTGAACTAACTGTGTGGTAGAGGTAGGAAGGGTTCCGGTCCAACCAGTTAGGTCTCAGATCTTCTTCTCGCCAGTTGGTATGCCGCATCATTTCTTCGGGCACCACTGTGTCCATTAATCCGTTGAAGGTTCAAGTTCTTACATGCTGTTTCATTTAGTTGTATTACCTTAAAAATACGTATTTATATTAATAAAATATTATAACCAAATAAACAACTGGATGTTTGCCACCCCTGGTTGAGAGTATGCCGCCATAACAACCTTGCGTTGTGTTCCAGCATTAGTGGCCAGATTCCAGTCTCCCTTTAGAGAGCGACAGCGTATTGGTAGCACCTTACGTGTGACAAATGTCCATAGGTGATAGTAACCGCTTTCCTTTAAGTTAGCCGTCTAGCTGTCTGCTCAACACATGCAATAAAAAAAAAACAGTTTTATTTATTACAACGACATCTAGTTGAACTAGACGTTCGAATCCCCTTAAAGGACAAATGATACTAGGTCTCGACTTTCTCCACTCCACTCAACAAAAACTAACTGGCTCTGTAAACACGAATAAAGGTTATCGAGATGAAAAAACCATAATAAATGTTATTTCAAAGAATTGCCTGGAAATGGGGATTGTTGAAATAAAATGAAGATCTTCGGAAATGTTATTTTAATTAGTTTTATGTCCATTTCTATGTTCAAGGATTCCTTTTGAATAAATATATGGATGTTAGAATTCTGTCACTCCGTAACTAACTCCACTAATAGGAACCATCTAACCGTCTGTCCATGTATTTCATAGCCATTTTTCTTGAAAACTACTAGGCCTGTTTAGATGAAATATGATAGGAATGTGTATTTTGTATAAAAATATTCTATTAAAAAACAAACATTGTAGAAGTACCTAACTAAAAAGCTGAAACTAAATATTAATAGTAATAATAACTATGATAAAAACTTGGTATCTGTACTTAAACAGACAGTTCATGTTTCAAGATAATCGATACGTGAAACCGGCGAACGGACATGGCGGGTATACTGTCTGTTCTCCCCTTAATGAATGAGAGGCCCGAGCCCAGCAGTGGAACGCTTAAGGTCTGGTATTATTAGATTATTAAGATTAATTGGAGTGTGAGATTAGTGGAAGGGCGTAAACTATAGGAGCACGAAAAAAGTTGAAAGGATTCTTTCAAATTGTCTCTCTTCCAAACCCCGTAAAAAAATAATAACCACATTTTTACTTAAGAGGTTATTTAGTAAGTTAACCAATCAAATATTGAAAAAAACTCAGCGGACTGTAATTCTATAAGTATACAAACACTAGTAGGAAAAATTCCTGAAATTGTGAAATGCACTTTGATCGTTTTTACTGAAGATAAGTTTTCGTTCGTTATTGATTGGAATTTAGCAACCGATAGTATTTTTTTTACAAGCTTTTATTTAACTTGCAATGGATGTACCTATGTATTTAAGTTTTTTCTGATTGAACTGAAATTTTGCACGCATGTGTATATCGCCTGACAATGCAATAATATGGTACCATGGAGCTGATCTGATGATGGAGTCGGAAGGTGGCCATAGGAACTCCTGTACTAAACAAGATAGACCCGTCGTGTTTGGGCTCGTTTTACTTATCTTGGCTAGCACTCTGCTGCTACATAATATCCAGGATCCCAAAAGCTTGTATTTAAAAACCTTTTTAAAAAAGCTTATTTAAAATCAAATTTTTTACAAATGAACCGTAAGGAGGCCTTCGTTAACAAATATTTTGATTATCTTATAATAGTTCAATAATTTCTCTAAGTGTCGCCGTATGTCATCATTTACCTAATTTATTAAAATATTTACAAGATACTAAGTAAGTTAAGTAACCAAGATCAAGGAGAAATTAAACTCGAACCATAATTAAGTGGTGTATAATATTCTAGGAAATCTAAGTAACGTTCTGATGTGTGTTTATACAACCTACACGATCTAGAACACTATTTTAGAAATTATTAGGTATAATTAGCTACCTACCACGCTTTCTCCAAACTATTAACCTGAAGCTAATTACGTAAAATTAAAGTGTATTATTCCCCAGCAGTCTCTTAGCTTGTTTTATCTGTAATAAATATAATGATAGACATTATTTTCTAGTTTTTAGTTCTGCAAATACTTGAATAGCTTTAAAAAAATGAAGCGGTGTTTTAGGCACGTTGTACGTACAACGTGCCTATAATATACAGGGGTTGCTTTCATTTCCCTGGGATCCACTCGTCATATTCTGACTTGATGATAATTAAACCACCTCAAGAGTATACTCTTTCGAATAGAAAAAATTAAAATCGGGCTACAATTGACGGGAAAATCGCGTAACAAACTTACAAAAGAAACATACTGTTACAACTTAGGCCCCAACAAAGACAAATTCCACGTACAGATCTGAAAAACCACATTTTATTACCTGTCGGCATTTGAACTAGTTGTAAACCTTTTGTGATCGACTTCTTTTGTTCATTTATTTATTGGCATACGTTTCTAATTGTTGTGAAGAATATCCTATTGTCCTATTATACTCGCTCAGGAGCATCATTAGCCAGGTGTTACGGATGACAATTACAAGCTAATTCTAGGAAATTGTGTCGACGTTGACGAACGGGCATGTGTGAAATATAAAACGACGGCCTGATTGAGAGAGGGGGCAGTTGAGCTACGACTACGATACGGGCGTGACGTGTGTACATATGGGAATCTAATAGTGACGAACTTTGCGCGTTTTATGGAATTACGACCTTCTGCATTACGTTTGTTGTGTTCAGTTCTATTTGTACCTGTGTTATACGAGGTTGTATAGTTCTAATAAACTCTATAATCATTCTAACCTCATTTTAATTCAAGTCCCGCAAACTCGTAACAATATCATTAATGCTATTCACGTAATTTCGCTAAATTATAATTATTAATAATCCACGTTTTGATTGCATAGCAGTTCTCGCCTAAAATTCTCGTAAATATAAATATTAATATTGAGACTTGTAATAAATTAAAATAATCAAATCTCTATAACATTCAGCACGACCCACGCTCTGAACATGAAAGCTTGCTATTAATATCCACATTAGAATAACCATTCATGTTTAATATGCGACTGAATTGATTGAATTGAATTTTCATTTCAAAAAGAAGGAGGTTCACAATTCTATTACACTATAAATAAATACATAAATGATAAACTATAATAATTCAGACTAACAATGATAATCATATTACCAATTACAAAATTGTTTATATTGACTGTTATAATTATCTGACTATGGTACCGTGGACCATCTATTTTCAATTGAAATTTTGACATATCATAATATTATAATTAATTGGATAAATAATGTAATATTGTAATCAATTGTACGAGCTAAATGTGCACGCCAATCTGGCAAAAACATGTATACTTAAATATAACTACTGTAACACCATCTAAACCATGTTTTATACAAGTCAAAAAAATTGAATTTGAATTTGCAAAAAAATCAACTGGATGTTTATTTTTGTTACGCGATTTCTCCGTCAATTGTGCACCGATTTTCAATTTTTTTTAAGAAGGGTCGTCCCATTGTTACCAAAACAGAATCTGATGAGTGGATCCAATAGAAATCGAGAGCAACCCTTGAATATTATAGACACGTACAACGTGCGTATATATTTCTCTCTAAATCTGTCGAAGTATTTGCGTAACTAAAAGATAGAAAATTAAAAAAATTACAAAAAACAAAACCGCCTTCTAAAGTAACTAAAACTGCGAAAGTAACTCTGTCTGTCTGTCTGATATGGCTGAAACTCAGTATTTAATATATTTTCGATGCCGAGGATGGACATAGGATACTTTTTATCCCGAAAAATGGGATAGTTTTCGAGATAAAAATATATTTGTCTCTTTGTTGTTATGCTTTTACGAAAAAAGGACTGGACCGATTTGGCTGAAATTTGGTATATATGTAACTAGAGTTTAGTAAATATTTTCTATAACATTTCGAAGTCGGTACCAAGTAAAACATAAAAAATAACAGCAAATTAGCAAAATATAGTAACTGTTATGTTTTATTTCGCACCGACGTCAAGGTGTTGTATAAAATACTTATTTTTTGCTTTTTAGGTACTTTTACTTTTTAGTTACGCAAATACTTGAATAGCTTTAGAAAAAATTATATACACACGTCGTACGTGCCTATAATAATAGAGGGTTGCTCTCGATTTCCATTGGTATTTTTTTGTAATTTTTTTAATTTTATACACGCATTTATTTTTATTTTTGTGGTCGAATTACTCATCAAATTTTACGCTTAATATAAATATTATTACGACTATTACCCAAAGAGGTAGGCAGCGACGACGGGTCTCCACTTGCAACGATATATTCTGCAATACCCAACTTTCACTGCCATAATATGGCCGGAATCAAATTTATTTAGTTTGCATTTAACTCACGATAAAACCTAAGAGAATATAGTAATTTCAAACTGCTAAAAGGAATTTTCACGCAGGTAAATCCTTATATGCAGACTATATATAGCGTCTACGAACTTTTCAGACGAATCGAGTCTTGCGAGTTTGAAAATTTTCCACTCCTTACACTTTGACATTTTTATATCACTTTAATCTTATTAGAACTGTGTTTCATAAGAATGTTTACTGTTAAAAGCTGCACTTAGCATATTGTAAAATACACTTGGGAAGAGAATGTAAAACTAGCTAGTTTTTCTTCTTGCATTTATACTTACTTATTAAGATTTTGTATAATAAAACTACGTTTAAACGGTTTTAAGCGCGGTAATTTCACTTTCATTTTACTTAGACTTATTTAGAATGTCTCCAAGGAAAAATCATATGGAACTCATCACCACATACGACCATAAAGTGAAATACCTTTTATTATTTACCCTGCAAACACATTTCAATAATGTAGGGTATATAGGCGTCGATGCGTGGTTTTATGACACTTATTACAGACATAAAGCTATCCTCATATGAGTTGGTGAAGGGCCGCAGAGCTCTTGAGGTGTCGTAAACTAATAATGTCAAGGGCAAAAGACACTATGTTTTTATATAACTGTATATGGCCGGTCTAAGTCAAGAGGATCAGACTAATCGACCTTGAACTTTTATGAATCTCAGCTTAGTCTTGCTTTGTTTCTTATTATTAAAACACCCAATTGTAATCTTCTTATTCTTTATTTGACTGTATTTTAACAATAACTACTTATCTTTTTTTAAATAGATATAAATACCTGTGGACGTATTGAGTTCAATAATTAGAAGGGGGTGAGGATATTGATGAGTTGCCTCTTGTCAAATTGACTTGACATTAATGACGATGACGTTTGTCATTTCACAGATTAACACAGAATTTCACTGTTAGCACAAGCTATTCTTTTTTTATTTTTTTTCCAAGGGGAAATCCGTTTGCGGACACTGCCGCACGGAGACTACGGTGGGGCAGTGTGGGACTCGCCGGCCAGATGGGCTGCCGGAATACCGACTAAAACCCCTTAGTGTCCTTCTATCGCCATATTTCAGGGCCCCGAGACGAGCGCGAATTGTAAATATTTATCGAGAAGGTAAATAAGCTAAAACTGATACCTACATACAAATATAAACACCTAACGAATATATACATTATAAAAGTATAAACTAAAATCGGTCATTGCCGGTGTCACTTATGTAATTATGAATTATATTAAAATAATATAATACACATAATATATGTTTTGATAGGGGCGATGAACATGAGATACATGTAATCATAGATACCGCTATGAGTGTTGTTCCATAGCAATATGGATTGGGCATTTGCTCGAGTGAAGTTCCTAGTTATTTATAAAACATTTTAAAAATCTGGAGATATCAATTAAAAATGAACCCTGTAAATAACTTCTACTTAGTAATATGGTCGCTTTTAAGATGAAACCCAATCGTATTTATTACAAATTTCTTTAATATTTTGCGTTATCACGTACGACGTACGATAATCCACTAGAGACTGAAATCCCAATAACCCCGAATTTCACGAATAAAAATATTATGAGAGCGAACAGGGCACTTATTGGAATAATAATCAATTTACACCAATACAATCCAAGCTTTATTAAAGCATAGGTCATTTAATGTCATAAGTTACGTGATACGTACGTTTATTGATATTGTTACGAATTTGCGGTGTTCCGAATTGTATGTCGAATGAATTTATTTAACTTCTAAAAAAGTTCGCAAACAAATTTTATTAGAAGTACGCATACGTAATTTTGCCAGTGCAATTGCCAGGTGGTAGGGCATTTACCACCACCATGTACTACCACCCCTGGTCTAAAATATGTTTTCATAATAACCTTGAGTTGGGTTCCGGAATTAGTGACTAGGTTCCAGTCTCCCTTAAGAGAGCAGCAGCGCATTTGTAGCACCTTTGGTGTTGCAAATGACCATAGGCGATGGTAACCGTTTTCCTTCAAGTTGTCCGTCTGCTGAACTCCTGCAATAAAAATAAAAAAACGTAACTCGCAGGTCTTATAAATAGAACCAAATACAACAAGTCTAAACTGTATGGAAGAAGATCGTAATAACATAAGAAACGTAGGCTGTCGATGTAAGATTCCTGGACACTTAATAAATTCTCGACCGCATTTGAAACTCAACTGTCTCAATGAGCCGACCTCATATATTCGGAAATAGATATGGCCTCCCAATAATCATGCACAGACCATTCATTGGAATTTTCCATTTGTCAGCTTAAACCAAAACAATGTTTTTTTAACTTGCAGCGAAATTCGTACGATAAAACGGTTTAAGGTGTCTTGCTCCAAGGTCGGCCATAAACATAAAGTGATTAGCGATTGAGAATTGATGGTTCCATTTCAATACTTAGAATATTAGCCCAAAACAAATGTCAGTAATCAATTAAGACAAACATTAAAAGAATTACAGATATTTTAAACACTAAAAGTAATAAAACACCTGCTCGGTTACGGATTATAGGGATTTTAACTTCTTAGAACACTTCGTTCGTAACCATATTATGTTATGATTGAAGTATCATATATCGTTCGTTGAGATGAACTGGCTATTAACGTCTTAGGCCTATTAGCCGTTGATTCTATATGTGAATTTCACTTTAAAAAAAATTTAGACTACAGTGGTTTGCCTATGTAGTTGATGGAAGTTCATAAACTTACCGCGCACCGGCCAGGTGAGAGGTACCCAGGTGCGTTCGCCTGTAAGAACAAAAGCCATATTGCCAGGAAGAGGACTTTTTATAGTTCCAATACCTAAATATAAAAAGTAGCCTTTATGGTCTCACTTCAGTGTCTGTCTGTCAATACGTCATTACTACTAAAGCGAGAAATATAACATTTTGTTAGAACTCTTGTGTCTGCAGAAGTGTGGTCTTATAATTGCAAAACTATATTTTTAAATATTGAAAGTGTGTTCAAAAGACAGATATAGATAACTCTTTATTGTACACTAATACAAAAATGAACTTGCAGACTAAAATTATATCTAATTTTGAATAAAGGGCGGTCTTATCGCTAAAAAGAGAATATTAAAAGTTAAAATTTAAACTTTGAAAGTTAATATCGTCGAGTAATCAAATGAAAAGGCTTTTTCGCATATATTTTTCATCTTCGATAGCAAGTTATAAACAAAATTTGCAAAAAAATGCTGTTTTAATATGACTAGCGACCAACCGTTGATCGAAATTAGGCCGTAATCCATTAAATTAATTATAATTAATTTTTCGTATTATACAATTTTCGAAAATAGTTTGGAATCTATCTGCTACAAAGCTTATATAATTCCCTATTTTCCTATAGTATTTATTCAAAATATATAAAAATGTGAATGCTAAAAATTTAAGGTTCAACGTGCCTAGACCGTCTATGAAATTCAAAAATACATTTTTTGACGTAACATTATAAAACAATATCAAAAAACTACAGACTGTTATATATAATATTTAACATTACCAGTATGAATGGACAGAGTGAATACATGCATACATAACTTCACGCCAGTTCCCTTGCGGGGTAGGCACGCACAACAGAGCGCCATTTATGCTTATTCTTACACACCTCACTTGCTTCTTTGACATTCATAACTCTTTTCATGCACACTCGTCTGTTCTTAAGGCTCCTGACATCACCTTCTGCTAGTACAGAGTGAATGTTTGGGTTATTCCCGATTCAACCAATCAACCAACACACCCCAGGAATATATTTTTCTCAAATCAACCCATTTCTATTCCTGTTTCTACACACGATAATATTTTAATTTTTCATTCCCAAATCTATTCCCAACTCAACCCATTTTAAAAATAGCATAAAAGTAAAAAATCAGGGTTTTTTTATACTGTCTCAACTAAAGTCATAGTTCAAAAATCTTAACACAGAAATTACATACTTATGCGGTGCTTTTTATCCCGGAAATCTCGCGGAATTTTTCCTGGAAACGGTTTAAAGTGACCGTGTAGAAAATATGTTTAAATTCCGATGTGGTTTTTCATTGACAGATAGCAAATTTTTTGAAATAAAATCTGTGCTACTTTTTATACTGGGAATCTCGCGGAAATTCTCCCGGGAGTAGTTTAAAGTTCTTAGGGAGCATAAAAATTTGCTTATTCCTGCACAATTTTCAGTCGATCGATAGCTTAATAATTTTTAAAATGTAAGCATAAAACTTAGCTGAATCGGATACGACTTATACTAAAACAATAATTTATGTTCTTTTTTAAATACTGCGATACTTTGTGTCCAGGGAATCCGAAAAGATTTTTGCCAGGAGTGATATAAATTAGTTAGATTGCATAAAAATTAGCTGATTTCGATACGATTTTATTAGAAGGATAGTTTAAGTTTTTTACAAATGATGCGGTACTTAATATCTCGGGAATCCCAAGGAGATTTTTTTACAAATTAAATTTATAAAATAATTTTACACAAAGTTTCATTTTTCTGTTATACATACACGAGTGCCATTGTTTTTGCTTTGGGTTGAATTGGGATTAACAATTAGACTGAAATAGGCAACTTTAAAAATAAGTCGTGGGTTGAGTTGGGAATAGAAATGGGTTGATTTAGGATTTTTTTATGTAAGATGAGTTTTCGTGGTTTGAATCGGGAACAACCCGAATATAGGTTTTTGTTTTATTTAGTTTCATTTAAATATATAAATACAAATTTTCTTTACATAGTATAAAACAAAGTTGCTTTCAGGCAACGGATTTTTAAGCGGTTATCACGCTCAGTTATATAAATATTCATCTTCAGTGAAACATTATTTGACTGATCTAACTGGTTTAGACATATAAAAAAACCTAATTTAGTATTTATGTAAATAAAATATAGCTACTTTCGAAGGTTTGACCTGCTGCCTAGCCGCAGGGAAATATCTAGTGTTATATAAAAATATAATTTAAGGTTCTTCTCCACATCAAAAAGGGGAAAAAAGTTTTCTTTTGCACGTATTAATAATATAGTAAGATATAAAGCTTCCTCCACAACATCGAACCACCTGTGGGCGATCGTGCGACCCGTTGGAGCGAGTGAAGCTTTTACCGCCGCCCATTGGTACGTTGTACGTTGAGCTTAAAAACCGTGAAAATTTGTTCACAACACATTCGCGTTTAAATCATTATGGCTTTTAAACACAACCGACCGTTAGAAGACGTAAACAATAAAACCTTTTTTTAATAGCTCAAAAACTATTAAATGTTTAAATTTTAAACTGTTTTATATCAGGTTAACAATTATTTTCAAAAAGTGAATATCTCTCTGTGCATTCATTCCCTATGGTTGGAAAGTATTCGGTTATTGTTGACACTTGCGTTATGATTTTAGTGAGTTTATATCACAGATGACACAATATGTCGCGCTCCTTTTTTTATGTTGGCTTATAGGCAAACTGGCAAACGGGTGTACTTATTAGCAAGTGACTACCGTCGCCCATGGACATCTGCAACACCAACGGAGCCGCTGCGACGCCTACCTCGTTGAGACTTTAAATGTCTATTTACGCCCTTTTTGAACGGCCCCATACTGTATGTATATATACTTTGTGCCCCATTTGTATCGAATAAAACAAAATACGTAAAAAGTTGAAAAGAAGCACGTTCACGAGAAAGTAATTCATTAAAGTAATTGTAATAAATGTTTATTCTATTATGAAGCAGATTTAGGAACAAAATCTATGTCTATCTATATATATAAAAGAAAGTCGTATTAGTTACACTATTTATAACTCAAGAACGGGTGTACCGATTTGGCTGAAAATTGGTGGGGAAGTAGCTTAGAACCAGGAGACGGACATATGATACTTTTTATCCCGTTGAAACCGGGAGGTGGCGCTGGGATGGGGTCCTAGATTTTTATTTTTTCAGAGCAGGACAACGTCTGCCGGGTGTGTTTGAGTGGGTCCCCGGATGGTTTAAATCCACAATTGGAACCGGTAGGTGGCGCTGGGATCGGGTCCTAGATTTTTATTCTTTCAGAGCAGGACAACGTCTGCCGGGGCCGCTAGTGACAATATATATATATATATATATATATATATATATATATGTGTATGTATGTATATATATGTGTGTATGTGTGTGTATATATACATTTATACCAGGGTTTTTTGGACAGAACTTAAGTAAACTTAGATAAAATAAAAACAGAGTCGGTAATTGCAGTGGATTATCTTGAGTAATCTTATTCCATGTTAATATGTTAAACAAAGATAGCAAAAGTATCATTATATTAATACGTGAAGCACTTTGTACACCCTTTTTACGAAAATCGCACGGACGGGAGAGTAAGAAATGTCGCACACTTATAGTTTATATAGAGAAGGAGTGCAGAATGCTTATACTTTTTTTTAATTATGCATAATAAATACATTAAATCAATAAAAAAAACATTACACACACTACCATGTATTTGACACACGCACACGCATATATACTCTTTTGTTTATTGTTAAATTCAAATTAGCAGTGTAGCCTTGGAGGAATGTGATTATAGAAAGAAGTATAGTCTTTGACAACAGAATCTTAATAATGTTCAAACTTATAAATTAATTTCGACCATAATTAACTTAATTTATAAGTTACAATAAAACGCCAAAAGGGGGGTCGATTGACAATTTTTAACTTTGAGAGTAAATATCTCGCTACCGATTAGGTTTAACAAAAAAGACATTAAGGAATATTGCTATGGTTTTTCAAAATCTGAGTAACGATACCTCACACGACGTACAGTAAAACAAATTTTCATCCCTCAGTTGCATGTATGGCGACAACTCCTAACTTTTTTGCATTTTCACTACATAACTTAGTATCACGATACAGACTAGGGGAGAGATGGCATGAAAGAGACGTTGTTGTTATGCAGGGTCTAGCAATTAAGTAAGAAAAAATATCAATAAATTTATAGCTAAATATGAAGCCTTCATTCATAGAATATTGAAATAAATTGCAATAATAAACATTTCTTCATTTTTAGTACTATATTTTATTACATCTTTTTGTAATTGTGTATTTTCATTCATGTAGAATTGTAGACCATGGGGTCTACAACTTCGTATTTCATAAAAAGAATAGAATATTCTTCTTCCATAATGTAAATACAGTACTGTTCAAAAATAATTATTTTTACATATAAAGATTGAGAGATGAACGGGTATGATGGTTACATTGGGGTTTCTTTTTTGCAAAAACAGCTTCGAGACCCTAAAAAATTCCTAATCAATTAACCTCAATCAGGACTCGAACTGGCATCATTCTAACGAACGCGAATGCATTATCTACTAAGCTACCACGACTGAACGTCGTAAGAAAAAATATTAACAGCTCATAAATGTCCACTGCTGGGCTCGAGCCTCCCACTATAGGAGAAAGAACAGTATACCCGCCACGCTTGTCCAAGGTGGCTTAACGCATCGGTTATCTCGGTTCCATCACGATGTTTTCCTTCACAGTAGTTAGCACGTGGTAATGATAACAATATGCACATTAGGTCAGAAAACTGCCTAAGTGGTGCATGCGTTCCGGCCAGGATCGAACCCGCGTCCTTTGGGCCTGGGATGTTATGCTACCACGACTTCTAAACATCATATCATTGTCAATTTGTTTAATAAAGAAATTTATTAATATTGCAATCGATATTTTAAGTCTAGACTGCAACTAAACCGCATTCAACGTTATTAAATGTCAATGATGTCGTCAAATTTCAAAATAGACTTTTCACTATAAAGGGGCCTTGAGGTTAAAATTACCATTATTTATTTATAAGATTTAAATGACTTAAGGGGAAAGTGGGGTGATAATATTATACACGTGGCATTTCATGTTTTTTTACTAGGTTATCAGGGGTTATATTTGTTCTTCTTTGCTTTCTTTTCCTTTATTAATATAGAGTCTGTATGCAATTACATTTTTACTTTCTATGAGATTTTTCTTTTACTTATTAGACCCCTTACTGATTTGTTGGTGAAGTAGCGGTGCCGAATCCGTGTGCTCGGTATAAGTGATACCTCAAACTTATCAAGAACCTATATTTCTGTTACGTATTAATGGGATGTGAATTCAAACTGCTTTTGGCGTTTAGAAGTATACATACATAACTTACAGATCTTACAAATACAACCGAATACAACAAGTGCTAACCGTAAAGCAGAAAATCGTAATAACATAATTCGCGCAAAGTCCGTCAATATGAGATTCCTGTTCTGAATGTACACTTAGTAACGACTCGATCGCGGTTGAAACTCAACTATCTTAGTTGGCCCGTCCGCCCCCGGCCCCTCTCACGGACAGACCTTATTATATATTTGCAGAATATACATGGCTCCCCAACAACATGTCCACTATTCTTTGAGATTCTCGACTTCTTAGCTTAATGGCTTCTAAGAATGGGCAACGAAATGCAAACAATAGACATATGTGACGGCTTACTGGGAGGCATAAAAAGGAATTAACGCGAACTATAGATCATTTAAAGTCGAAGGGGTAATAAAACACCAGTAAAGAACTGTTCGCAACATTTGTATGAGCGTTTGCTGACTGGCTAGGTGTGTGCGTTATCCAGGCACAGGAATCAGAAATATTAATTTGGAACCTCGATAGTTTAAACCTACTTTCAAAGACTAGTATTTTGAATATTTGATTGATTTTATCTAAATGAGCTTTGTGATTTTTTTTATTGCTGGAGCACAGCAGACAGGCTGACGGCCCAACTGTGATGGAAAATGGTTACCGTCGCCTATGGACATTAGCAATACCAGAGATCCTGTCAATAGGCTGCCGGCCTTGAAAGAGAAACTGACTGAGGAACCTGGCCACTGATGCCGGAACACAACTCAAAGTTGTTATGGTGGCATACTCTAGACCAGGGGTGATAGCCATCCAGTCGAGCAAATGCCCTACCACCTGTCTGTGGGTTGTTTGGTCGCCTCTTACAACAGGCCTCCGGCTGCAGGAAATTGTATTCTTTCTCCGTTCCTGCACGGATAAAAAGATATATATATATATATATAACCTGTAGAAAATCAATCAATCCTTCTCATAGGAATAAAAGCCATATCTAGAAAACACAGACAACTACGAAGAAAAACGTGAGCCAGTTTTATATCAGGTGAAAATCTGAAGGTGCAAGGTCAGGACTATACGGCGGATGCATTAACACCTCCCAGCCAAACTCTCGTAATTTTTGCTGAGTGGCTAAAGATGTGTGAGGTCTAGCGTTATCATGGTGAAAAACCACACCCCTTCTGTTGATTAATTCCGGCCGCTTTCTCTCAACTTTTTGCTTTAATCTCATCAGTTGTTCGCAGTACAGTTCAGAATCGATGGTCCTGCCTGGCGGTAACAGCTCATAATGAATAATGCCCTTCCAATCCCACCATACACACAGCATCACCTTGTTGCGAGTTAACCCGGGTTTCGCCACAGTCTGTGAAGCCTGACCGGCCTTTGACCACGATCTTTTTCGCACGTTCTTGTCGTACGTGATCCACTTTTCATCACCAGTTATCAGCTTCTTCAAAAATGGTTCGGTTTCATTACGTCGTAATAAAGAATCACAAATGAGTACACGGTTCATTAGGTTTCTTTCAGTGAGCTCATGAGGCACCCAAATATCGAGCTTTTTTGTGTACCCAGCTTTTTTCAAATGCGCCAAAACCGTTTTGTGGTCAATTCCCAGTTCTCCAGCTACATCGTAACTACTAATATGCCGATCTTGCTCCACTTTTTCAAAAATGGCATCAATTTTGTCCGTAACAGGGCGACCAGAGCGACGTGCATCTTTGATATCAAAATTTCCGGATTGAAAACGCTTAAACCAAATTTGCGCTACTCTCACAGATACTGCATTAGGTCCATAAACATCACAATTTTTTTTCGCGGCTTGTGTTGCATTTTTACCTTTTTTGCAGTAGCGTTTCCTAGCGTCGTAACCTTGGCTAAGCATTTGTTTGAAAAGATTCATTGTTGTTTTTAAACTGAACAAAGCATCGAAATGACATTTATTTTTAATTTTTATCTGCAATAACATTATAAACCAATGCAATAAAAAAAATGTGTGCTGGGACACATAGTAGAAGTGAAACTTCAACGGACAAGTGGAAAAACGAATCGCAACAAAATTTTAACTTCTCTTCTACTATGTGTCCTAGCACACATTTTGATTTTTCGCAGGTTTACTGCAAATTATGATTTGGTTAGATTAGGTGCATTAGAATAATATTTTTTTAAACATATTTTATTTTATCAAACAAAAAAACTAAATTCGATCCGGAACCAAAAAATCATCCATTCTACTCTAAAATTATGCCGCCTCTCACCACGTCTACTCTAAAATTATGCCGCCTTTCACCACGGCCGTAACGGTTTTTCATGAGAGAAAAATCCTAATACCCCCCCGTCTATATAGAAGTTTCACTTCAAAAACTTAACTTATTTATATTGTACTCTACCCATAGTCTCTCAAGACTATAAGTAGAACACTGCACCTAGGTTACCGTCTTCTATGGGTAAGGTGCCCAGAAGGCTGGCTACGTTTTCTCGCTAGATCGCCATATCTGATGTGATCCGTCGCCCGAAGGAGGCACCAGCCACCAGCCCTCTGATTACCTGAAGAGTCAATGACTCGTTTTGATAAATTTTGGTGTAGAGGCTCGTGGGAATTACATTACAATTTCTGTATCCCGTAGGACCTCCTACTTTCCTGGATAAAGGTACCTATCCCATCTTCGTATTTGATATGTAAAGTATTCTAAATGGACAAAAATCAGGTCATATCACAAGGTGATAGAGCACTACTAATTAAACCGCCATCCAATTGCTTATCACAGACTATTTCAGGAGAACAGATGGCATACTTTGACTTGAATTGTATTAATATTTCGTTATTAGTCGTGATTTAAAACTCACCAGCGATTTTGGAGCTTCATTGAATTTGACTTGAATTTTTTGACAAAAGCTTAATGCTCTAATTGCTCTCATTATCCTTAACTTAAGAAATTATGATTAATTTTATCAAAAACATGCAGATGAAAGATTTTATAAATAAATGCTAATATAATTCAGTTTTAAATGAGCACAAAGGCAATTCTCTAAAAATCCTTGGGATCTTATTAAATACTCTTATAGCCTTAATAGTACAGTTGCTTTGATACAAGACGCTCATACAATTTTTCTATTTAATTTTTGTTTGATCCCTTCTGAGAAAACGTTTATCATTTTGATACATCTCAGACATATCTGGATGTACTTTAACAAAAAGTCCTAGTTGAAATATGTACATATTTGTGATTGTCAACAGTTTAAGTTTTTTAAATAATGTCCGACACGAATCTAAAGGGCCAGCATACACTTATTTTACACTAATAATTCCCTATATTATTAGGCCATATCTAAGAACCGATGCTACATAACCATGACAGGCTGTTAAGGCTGTTTTTTCGGTTGTGGTCTGTTTAATTTTCTCATTGCAAATACAAATTTATTCAATTTGTTACAGACCAGATCTATGTGAATTTTCCAAATTTTCATCCCCGATATTACCCCCATCGACCATATTTCTAAGACAAAAGGTTTTTCACCATGATATAATATTTGCCAAATTTCATTAAGATCTGTACAGCTGCTTAGTCATGAAAAGTTAACAAAGCAATTACTTTGGCATTTATCGATCTCTTTCTCTGTGTATTTTTTCCATATATTTTTTTTTTTTTTTTATTGCAGGAGATCAGCAGAGAGGCAGACGGCCCACTTGATGGAAAGCGGTTACCGTCGCCTATGGACATTCGCAACAGCAAAGTTGCTCCAAATGCGCTGCTGCTCTCTTAAGGGAAACTGGAACCTGGTCACTAATGCCGGAACACAACTCAAGGTTGTTATGGCGACATGCTTTAGACCAGGGGTGGTAGCCATCCAGCCGGGCAAATGCCCTACCACCTGGCAATATGTCCTCTGTCACACCACAAATTATCATGACATTCTTCATATAATCCATCCATCTCTTTTTTACCTTTATATTTGTACCCGTCAATCTTCCAATTTAACATTTTGTCACGTGATTTTCATCCCTCCTCATTACATGCTCAATATAACCATCTTAGTTCTCTTCATCTCAATTTTTTATGTAATAACTTATATATTAGTAAAGACATGTATTATTGACAAGAAAGGCTCTTTTAGACACTCTAGACGAGCATACTCTCTGCAAGTATTCGAACGCACGTCATGTAGGTAAATTAAAGGCAGTCGACGAAGCCAGTGAAGTAAATTTTATCCCGAATAGAAATGTGTTTTGTGACAAAAAAATCGTGAGTAAAGCCTTTTTATTTTTCCTTCCACCCATTTTAATATTATATGAAATTATTAGAGCTAGGCATGTTTGCTGAAGAGTTTCTTGCGCCGCCTCTTCTCTTCAAGCCATAACATGTTGCAAAGCGGTAGTAAATTAGATTAGGCTCCTATAGAGTAAATAATAACCATAAACAAAATTAAAATTAAATAATTAAAATTAACAAGTTGGCGGTAGGCTAAATAAAACTTTAACAATACTCGTGGACACTTGACATCTTTGTCTTCCGTGATTACGGCCACTAAAAAGTGGCCGAAACGTCGGAAAACCCAAAATCAAATTAAATTACCGCGCTTAAAACCGTTAAAACGTAGTTTTATTATTATTATGAATAAAGCCGCTGAAAAAAACAAATACACACCAATTTTATACTTACTTCAATTAATACAACAAGAAAGACGCAATGACCACAAAGATGTCGCTCTCGCCAGAAAACATTCAATCTTCATAAAATAAACATTTCACTTAAAAGATACCGCAGACTGGTGGTTGAAAATAGTAAAAGACACCAATGATAATGCCAATATTGCGTCGAGTTGCTGGAATCAAATTGCCGGTCGAATGATTTGCTGACAGCTATTGTTCCGCAATCTACAAAGATAGCTCTCGTTAATGTTTTCCAATACCTCCGTCCGTATACTAAGGACAAAGAAATATTAAGAGTAGCTATTATGTGTGTACTTTCAAGTTTGAAAATACAGTGTAAACTCCATGTAACGTCACTCGATTTAACGGCAAACTCCCTTAAGCGTCGAAATCACTTGGCTTTGGTTGTTTTAGCGTATTTTCCATACAATGATACACTCTATATAGCATTACACCGACATGACAACAATTAGGTAATAAAAAGTACGTTTTAAATTGCCAAAATTAGTAAAAATTGCGCAGTCGACTCGACTGTCGGCATCATGCATAGCGAAATTTCTAAGTACTTCCTTTATCCCCAAGATTCCTTAATATCGCAAGATATGAATAAAATAAGTAAAAAAATCCAACAAAATTATTGATGCAATATAAGACGTGAGACAAAATTAACATACTCCTCTCCATTTAATGACAACTCTCTATAATGCCATAAAATGCACAGTCCCTTCGGTGTCGTTATATAGAGTTTACACTGTATTTATACTTAAGCACTTCATGGAATATGAATATTTTAATTTCTGTTCTCGGATTGCGATAGTTATCAGAACCGAAGTTTATGCAAATGAAGCCCAAGTAAAAATAGTAGTCTTATAACCTAAATCAAGATAGCAACCCTCATCTACCAATCGTACCAAATTTTATATCCTACGCATGATCAAGTTATACAACAAAAAATATTACTACATAAAATACTGCCATTAAAATTATAAGGTTAAAACAATTCACTTATTGTTTGTTGTACATATGTGAGAAACTATTTTAATACTTCTCTAAATCAGCAACAACGCAAGCAGTCCTGAAAACTCTGTACCTATATCTAGTATTGTTTTCAAATAGATATTTACTCGTATATTACAAAAGCATTGCTAATATTGCAAACACGGTGCCGTCCGTTCGCGGCTTGGAGATCATGACAATGAATATAGAAAATAAAAAGCAATAAAAATAGTTTTGAAAATAGGGAAAAAAGGACGGAAGTTGATAAATAATTCTCCATCTATTTGACAATTGAAACACAATGAAATCTAACCACGATTATCATAGCAACCTGAATGCGCGGCCTCAAGGAAGTATTTACATAAACATGTGATACGTGTTTTTTTAACCTAATGATATCTCCATACCCTCCATTATTCTATTTCCACCTGGCCAGCCATCTGTTGCGCTGTTCATTTTTTCTCATTAACTCCGTCTGACCAATATAATTTTTAATATTATAACAGAAGAGGAACAGAATAATATTTATAAGAATAATTAAAATATTTTTTTTAACTATGAAATTACAGTAACTTTAAACTAACTTATAAATAAATTAAAATAATAAAAATTACAAACAAGTCATTTTCAAATTTAAATTTATGATATAATGTTCTCAATATGTCACTTGTGAAAAAATGCTGTGAGAGCAAGTCAAATAAAATGGTTTTATAGAAGCGAAATATTATTTTAATTTAGATTCGCTATATTATATTAAAAAAACCACAGCAATATATGAGTCCCAAATCGCCATCAGTTGAGAACGTCCCCAAAACACTGGCCGCATTTCCCCGCTGTATGGCAACGCTAATACGCTGCCCCAAATACAGACCAGCCTTTTGGTGACGTGAGACCTCTACTAAACGAGTTGTTAGTATGTAGCATTTTTAATATGTAGCTCACGTCCTATTATACTAGACAGATTTCAAAACAGTAGAATTATTCTTATGTAAAATTCCATCTTCATTAACTTTCTCGAATATAATATTACGACGGTTGTGATATATCATAGTATATTATCTATGGACGTTAGGCAGCAATAAATACGTCGTCAGAACGCACCTTAAATGTATAAATCCGCCTACTCAGTTTTGTTCGAATTTAAGTTTGAATTTGGAACTTTTAGAAGTTAATAAATAATTTTTGTACTAGAAAGTTTCTTACCTTGTTTTATGAACTCAAGCAATGGCCCCTAAAACCGTGTTACACTCTGCGTTGTTTGATGTTGATAAATTACGTTCAGACTCGAGATATTTACAAAAACTTACTAATTTTAAATCTACAATCAAGTACCATTTTTTATTCATATTGAGTTAGAGTAAGTTTGTAAACTTCTTTAAGAACCTTAAATGAATAAGACCGTATGTATTCACACTTTTGGTTCAATTTTAATCAAATAAATTGTTCTCATAGTTTAAAATATGAATTGTAAAAAAAATATGAGTAATGAAATATCTATTTATGTATCTATTGCCTCTTTTTCCTTCACCACCTACATCGCCAGATTAGTAAAAAAAAATCCTTTAATTTAAGTTGCTTGGAACAGGTCACCTTAAACCAGAGATTCCCAACGTGGTCGATACCGACCCCCTGAGATCGAAATCGGTTTCCCAGGGGTCGACATAAACGAAGACTGGTTTTGGGTCGAAGAGGTCTAAAAATCGACTCCTATTAATTAATAACATAAGTTCTTATTTGAAACTTTCAAGATACTGTATGTATATAACTTGTTTTAAGAATGACAAATATTGTAGTACGAAGTATCATTGTTGTACTTTTAAAAAACTCAAAAAGTCGATAAGCTTGTACAAGTTCGCACAAGATGAAAAACTCGGCAAGTCAATAAGCGTGGACAAATTCGCGCAAGATAATTTGGTTATTGGGGTCTGAGGTATCAGTTCATTTTGGAAAAGGGGTCTCTTGCCCAAAATATTTTGGAAATCCCTGCTTTAAGCGATATGGCCGCCTATTGTATTGCCTAGATAATATTGTAAGATTATTTAACCCGAAAATTGGTTTGAGCATGATTCATTAAGTAGTTTTTGAGTTACTCACTATTTTGCTTTACTAATCTGTTGAAATAAACCTCTCATATCAACAAGAACCTTTTTCTAGGGCGTCTTCTATATTTAAAAGATATTAGAATATAGTACGTCTTTGCGTCTATTGTGATAAGGTTTCCAAGTAAACTATAATCCGCTGCGCGTATATGTAAGAATAAAACTCTGCTAGTCTTAATAATATGTGCTGTATTATTTCCCGGTCCATAACCAACATAATCTTTTTTTTTTTTTGAGGCGAGGGAAAATGCTTAACCGATTTACGCACAAACTGGGCCGTTGCTAGGGGAACGACACGCGTCGGTCGGGGGCGATAACACTGCAGCAATAGTATGCTCTTGGCAGTGTTCTGTCCGCGTTCGACGTCACAGAATAGTGTGGAAGACTCCGAGTGTTGCTACACGAGCGAGCAACCCCAATACCTACTAAAAACCCCCTCCTCCCTGTCGACCCTGCGCTTTTGTTTAGCCAACATAATCTAACCTAACACTTTTTAACAGGTATAAGTTGAAGGTCGACCCGTCGTGTACCTGTGGCCCTGGAATTTCGCAAACCCCCCTGCACATCATATTCGACTGTCCACTCTACACGTATAACACCGAAAGTGCCCTTCGCATCAACATAATACACTCCAATATACAAGATCTTCTGGTGAAAAAGCTCCAGGAGGACTTCATTAAGTTCACAATGAAGGTAGTCACTAAGGTGGTGAATAAAAATTCAGGTAAATAAAAACGCTGCACGCATATCTCATATGTAAAATAGATAATAAAAATGTATAACCCGAAATAGCTGTTAAGATCATTGTATAAAATCAATAATATAAAAAATATATATAAAAGTAGAAATAAAAATAGATAATAAGATTAAATTTATAGATATTAAGAAAAATGTATTAGAGTGTATAATCTATTTATAATGTATATAATTGAAATCCACGTATATAGTGACTCGGCACGATATCTCAGGAACTATAATATCTATAGACTTGAAATTTGGCATGGACCTTTCTTTCGCCAAGTAGAGGTCAGCTAAGACTGGATTTTACGCCACGCGAAGCGGGCGGGTATCCGCTAGTATATAATATAAAAGAAAGAAACACTAAAGAGAAAATAAACACCCTCTTTCTTAAATTATCAAAGGGGAGGAGGCGAATAAATAAATAAAAAAATTGAAAAGAACCTAACCCTTTTAGTGTGCATGGACTTGGTAATTATTCGGTCTGGTGTGTATTTTGTTAGAAAAACGACACGTGATGGTGATGAAGGAAAACACTTAAGAAAATGTACATATCACTGAATTTCTATGTGTGAAACCGACCAATTCATCTTAATTAAGTGTGACAGGTAAACATTATATGCCCATATAATGTAGCGGCGGGAACTCGGCAATGTGACATTTATCAGGCTTATATTACTATGTATATTTGTCCAATAACTTGAAATTAAAAAGAAACGTAGATAGATTGCTAAAAATAAAAGATAAACTATCTTATCCATCACACATTGGACAGCGTCTTAGAAGGCTTTGAACACAGATCTAAATTTCAACAATATATACTAAAATGTTATTTCAAACTATTACAACGAAGGAAACTTAACTTATATTGTATCCTAGCTAAAACGCCTCAAGTGTATAAGTAGAATACTAAACCTAGGTCATCCAGTCCCATCAAATTAATGGTTAAGGTTTCCAGATGCCTGGGTACGTTACTTGTTCGATTGCCATGCTGATCCGTTGTTCAAGTAGGAAACAGCCTTCTGATCACCCGAAGAGTCAAGGGGTTTTTATTGTATGAAATTGCACGAATCCCGGAAACTCCCGTAAAAATATCCGGGATCAATAATCTTTAATAAATATAGAAACTGTTGCAGCAACCAAATTCTAAAATCACTTTGGTTCGAAGTCAGGAAATTCCAGGACATATAAAAAGTTTCGGAACAGTTGATATAAAAATTGTTGTATACTACCTGTAAAAAGAGTAACACGGCCATTTTATTCTATTTTTAACTGTGTGGTCGATTCTCAGAAAAAGTCCGGGATTTATAAAACGTAATGTACCCTAGCGTTTAAAAAAGAGCACAAGCTGTCGTTTGAGTAAAAATCGAACCGGAATCAGCAATATTTTTGTATTGTAATCACTTTAAACCGCTCCCGAGAAAAATCCCGCGGGACACCCAGGACATAAATTATCAGAAATTTTATGACAGTTGCTATCGATTAGTGATGACGTATGAGAATCAGAACATTTTTTCAACTTGGACATATTAAACCACTCCTAAGAAAATTCCCCCGGGATTCACATAACATAAAGTACCGCAGATTTTAATTCCTGGTATTTGCTAACGATAAGCGAAAATTGCATCGAAATCGGCCCAGTAGTTTTTACGTAAATCTCCAAACAAACAAACTCAAAAAAATTTAAAAAACAAAAGACTAAACTTTTATAATTTGGTAATATAGGATATATAAATGCAATATATTTTTGTCACTCATAAAAAATATAAAAATTGTCTAAAATCAACAGAAACGTTGTACGAATATTTTTGAATTCTGCTACATTTCTCTTCCTTTAATTTTATATCTTTGCTCCCGATAATCGCATAAAAGGGTTTCCAAGGTTATGAATAAAAGAACCCATGTCAAAAGATGACATTTTAAGTTTTTGTTACTGGATTTGGGGGTAGTTACTTGCATTGTCAGTGATAGTTGACAGGTGGATTGTCGTAATTGGTGTGGGATGAATCTCAAAATAATGCTATTAGGGTAATGTTATAACATTTCATGAAATGAAGGAAGATAATCAAGTCGATAATTCAGTTCATAGTAAGATATCTGCAGAGGAAGGTGCACCTAGTTTTGTTATAATCTTGCCATTATTTGGCGTTATTTGACAAAGTGGATGTACGGTTTACAATTCGGACAAATCCCGCATGTTAGCACTTTGTCATTGCCATTATTTCTTACAGGTATCAATTCAGTTCGCAAGCGCTCTCGAACGTACGCTAACATCTTTGAACTTAATGAAGTATATTATATTCATCAGACTTGAGAGTTTACCTTGAAACAACCGAACTAACAGCAGAGCGGGATCTATACAACGAGGAAGAAAACAAACAATGTTCATCTTGTTTCTTGAACTTTCTATACTTGTTGCGTCAAATGTATGCAGTACTGATTACTTTAAACCGCACACAGTTTATCATCTACACCCACCACTGATAATGACCGGTTCCTATATCCTACCGACCGTTAATTTACTTTACTAGCTGTTAAAATTTGACAACTCCATGCAAGTGAATGAATAGTAAGTTATAGGAACCGGCCATGAGTCGAATTGCGTCAGCGGTAGGCGCTGTCAACGTTCAATCAATTTATAACTCTTTATTTTACACCAGTATCTATCAAAATGAACTTACAGACTAAAACTACGTATGTCTAATTATGCAATACTCCTTAATATACATAAATAACATATAAATACATACCTGCAGGCACTGCGCAAAATCTGCGGAGTGACGCTCGCGGACCGCGTTCGTAATACCGAAGTAAGAGAGAGAGTTGGTCTGAAAGAGAGTGTCGGGGTGAAGGTAAGGAAAGGCATGCTCCGGTGGTTCGGGCATGTGGAAAGAATGCATGATGAAAGAATGACTAAACAAGTATACAATGCAAAAGTGGATGGATGCAGAAGTCGTGGAAGGCCACGACACACCTTCCATGATCAAATTGATTGTGTACTAGCAGAAGGTGATGTCAGGAGCCTTAAGAACAGACGAGCGTGCATGACAAGAGCTATGAATGTCAAAGAAGCAAGTGAAGTGTGTAAGAAGAAGCCTGAATGGCGCTCTGTTGTCCGTGCCTACCCCGCAAGGGAACTGGCGTGAAGTTATGTATGTATGTATGTATGTAAATACATACATACAAGACAAAAATAAATGTTTATAGATAAATATATACATACATTTCAATATCATCATATTCCAACGACAGGTAATATATTCTGATCATTGTTTTAAATACCGGTAGCGATTTTGCTCGTCTTATAGCAACTGGTGGCGCGAACCAAAGCTGTATGTATAGCCTTGATAGTAAAAGATTTGTTGTAGAAAGTTGATCTATGCGCAAAGGTGTTTAGTTTCAGTTTAGTGGAAGCGTACACTATGGAAGCACGAAATAAAGTCAAAGCGTTCTTTACGATAATGAAGAGTATTCGAGATAAATAAGGTATTAAACAGAAGACAAAAATATGAGTATTCCGGCGAAAACGAATGCTGTCATTCAACTAGTTTTAACTTTTGTGTGTAAGTACTGTGTACACTTGTGTGGTTGTTTTTCACATATGTCCCCAACATAAGAAGGATATGTGTTATGAGTAATATAAAACAGGCCACTTTCAAATCGATCCTAGACCATAGTAAATTACGGACAGTTCATTTAGAAAATTTACTATGGCAGGAAATAAACCCGGACCCACTACACTGCAGTGAGATAGGCCGGTATAACCTTAGCCTACTCAACCACAGACGCAGTCAGAAACATATGTAATTACATAACCAATTTATTAATTAAATACAATTTTGCTAATTACTTCAGAACCTCAGCTATATTTTCACCAGAAAGGTAAAATTTTAAGGTATTTATTTACATTGCTTTATTTTACAAGGCCTCCGTCACTAATTTATTAGTGTACAGTTACACCCACCCCTCACGCAACAAGTAGAGTTCACTTCATTTAATCACAAAATCAGGGCACTTTGTCAAGAGGAAAGAAAAACAATTTTCTATGCTATTAAGATTAGTAAAGTGATTAAAGCAGGCCTAAAACTAGTAGGTTAAAATTTTAACCCACATTTCAAGAGCATTGTAGTAGAGCCATGCTCGATGCAGTATCTTGGTTACAGCTCTTAGGGCCGGCTCGATCGGTGTGATACCAAGCCCTCACATATACACAGAATATCGGCGTGAAGTGAGTTCCGATAGCCACTTCCTACTCCCTTTATTCCACCTCTCCTATCCCTTCTCTCCTATCCCACCTGTACTATTCCATCTCTCCTATTCCACCTCTCCTATTCCACCTCTCCTATTCCATCTCTCCTATTCCACCTCTCCTATTCCATCTCTCCTATTCCACCTCTCCTATTCCACCTCTCCTATTCCATCTCTCCTATTCCACCTCTCCTCTTCCATCTCTCCTATTCCATCTCTCCTATTCCATCTCTCCTATTCCACCTCTCCTATTCCACCTCTCCTATTTCACCTCTCCTATTCAACCTCTTCTATTTCACCTCTCTTATTCCACCTTTCCTATTCCACCTCTCCTATTTCACCTCTCCTATTCAACCTCTCCTATTTCACCTCTCCTATTCAACCTCTTCTATTTCACCTCTCCTATTCCACCTGACCTATCGCACCTCTTCTATCGCACCTCTCTTATTCCACTTCTCCTATTCCACTTCTCCTATTTCACCTCTCCTATTCCACCACTCCTATTCCACCTCTTCTATTCCACCTCTCCTTTTTCATCACTCCTATTCCACCTATCCTATTCCATACATTTTATCCCATACCTCCCCCTATCGACTGATGCAAAAATATGTAGACCATATTTTACCGAATATAATATAATCCAGAACCGGACTTATATACCTGGCTACTTTTTTATTACCTCCGTGATATCAAATTTATTACGAACACCGACTTTGTTACAATATTTACGAACTCCTCCGCTTTACGTCGTCATGAAAGTGACAAAAATAGACATGGGAATACGTGGGCTTACTAACAATATTGATGGAGATATTGTTTAAATACTAGCATGATGGGACTAAACAACATTTATGGTACGGACATTGTTTATAAATATATAGGTACATGTTTGTTTCTGACTAGCTGACCCGGCAAATTTCATACCGCCTCAGAATCAATAAATAAAAAAGCTGAATGATACTTGCAGAATATTTCAACTTTAGTAAAAAATGTGGTCAAAACTTAACCGGAACGAACATCAAACGTTTGACATTCAAAACCAAAAAAAATGAGAAAGAAACGTCACTTTTACATTTAATTTGATTTCTGAACGACTTTTAAATTTAATTGATTTCTAAACAACGGGACGAACATCAAATGTTCGACAGGTAGTAATAGTTTCTAAGGGAAAGCGAAATTGTTGTTTTTACTATATTCCCAAGCATTTTTTTCATATTTACTCGCCTTTTAAACCTTCCCTGGACTTCCACAAATAATTCAAAACCAAAATTAGTCAAATCAGTCCAGCCGTTCTCGAGTTTTAGCGAGACTAACGAACAGCAATTGATTTTTATATATATAGATTTATAGACACTACATGATTTGACAATCGCCAAATATGGTAGGTACAAAGTAAACATTTTGTATCATCGTTACCACATCAACGTTGCCATCCAAGGTGGAAATATGGCTTCCATTTTGGTCCGCTCCCTACCACAGCAATTTATAGCGGTACACGATTTATAGCGGTATATAATGTAGGTATAGATAATAATGTTAAAAGATGAATATGATATCTCGGGAAGGGCCTAGCAGAACGTCTGGATAAACTTCTCGTGTGTTGGAACTCAAAGCATAGCGGCCGCGGCAACATACGGGAGTTACAAAACGCTATAAACCCAAGATGGCGAGAACACCGCCGTTTGGTCTTGCGTTAACACGATATAATTGTAAATTATTTACTTTATGTGTAGTGAACAATAAATATCGAGATATTTATATAGATTTCTTTATATTTAAAATATGTTATCAGAAAAATACTTTCAAAATATAATTCCTTTTCTTTCTAATAAATAAAATAAACTAAAAGTAAATAATATTAAAAGTACAGCAAATGAAATATTTCCCAAAGGACTAGTTCCTATTACAATCTCAATTCATCCACGATCCTTTCGCCCACACACCTACAAAACGTGCTTTGAAGGAAATATTACATTTCATTGCCATAAAATGATGCTGTCGGACCTGTAATGTGATACGAATGACATTTGCAAATTGAAGACGACTTTTACATAATGCTTTGTGAACATCTTTTTAAATATTCCTCTCATAGATAAAGAAAACCACAGAAGTACCTACATATTCTGAGACAATGTTTAAACGTGAAATGCGGCGAAAACAGCTTCATTCAATTCAATACAATTTGTTTAATTCAAAAATAGATTTAGTCAACTCGAGTCTCGATAATTTGGCACTCGTTAATTTGAATCTCTCGATAATTTGTATTTTTTTCCCGGTGCCTTGAAAAATACTGGATAAAATGAATAAAATCAATAATTGATTTCCCTGGGTATCTGTAGGTGAAGGAATAGATAATATCTTGCCTGCCAATATACAATAATTTGAAGTCTGGGCTTCCCTACTCTCTATAATTTGAAGCGCTACCCTACACTTCTACGTCCTCAGAGCCAACATAAGTGACGATTTTTTTCTTAGCTCTCACCACTATCGAAAATTTATTGGACAATTATAGACTGAAGTCACTCACTCAACAGAAAACTACGGACTTCTTTTCAAAATGAATATGTGTTGCAATAAATCTCGCCATGCAAGCCTCAATGACACCATCCGCCAAACTCTTGTCAGCGTCGGCGTACCGGCCATCCTAGAGCCAAATATGCCTTGGTACGCGACGATGGCAAGAGGCCAGATGGAATGTCACTTATTCCTTGGAAGATGGAAACGCCGCTTGTGTGGGACGCGACATGCGTTGACACTCTGGCGGCATCACATCTTCCAGTGACTAAGTCAGGGGCTGGCAAGGATGCTTCAACAGCTGAAGATCTCAAATGGTGCAAATATAGAACCCTAGGAAAGGGTTACATATTTGTGCAGTTTGAAGTTGAAACTTTAGGTCCGTGGGGTTCATCGACAAAGGGTTTCTTTAAAGAAATTAGTAAGAGACTCTTTGATACCACCCGTGGTCAGAAGGCTCGTTCGTATTTCGCGCAACGAATCAGCATTGCCATGCAGCGTGGCAATGCAGCCAGTCTTCTGAGCCCGCTTTGCCTCTGGCCGCAATTTATTTATTGATTTATTTATAATTTAGTTTATTTTTAAGTATTTAGTTTAATTTATAATTTAGTTTTATTTTCTACAGAGCATTACATTAAATACATATTCAAACGAACAAAAACATGAATTTATTAGATTAGATTAAAGTCTTGTTTACTTGAGTTTTTCCTCCCTTTCCCTTTTGTTATTATAAGTTTATTCAATAAATGAAGGAAATTTATTTATACATATTAATATTAATTAAAAATCTAAAATATCCTATAAATAAACCTACCTTAAAAATATATATACAATAGTAAAATAAAAACCTATATTAAAGCCCGTCCAGCCCCACCAGACCACTATCGCTGGGCATTGTACCTAGAAGGCTGGCAGCATTACCTCGCTGGATACAAAGGCTAATCCTTTGAGCGAGGTAAGCTCCAGCCTTCCGGTCTCCTGTTTTGTCGACTAGGCGTTTTTTAATTATTTTAAATAATTTGTGGGCACTTAGGCCCCCCATGGGCCCAAAGTCTCCACCCCAAACGGCTCAAATATGTAACCTGTTTCAAGGGTTACATATTTGAGCCGTTTGAGGTTTTCTCCCTCTTGGTTATAAAATCCGTTTATTTTGAACTCTTGGTAATTTCAAAATTTTCTCTGGTCCCTTAAGTGTCAAATTACCGAGAGTTCACTGTATATACTGGTGTTAAATTTAATGCAATACCTATACCGTTCTCCAAATTCCGCCTTTCGGCGAGCACATAGATATTCAAGTATTCCACCTAGATTTTTGTAATATAAAGTTTATCTAATTGTTACTTAATTATTTACTTTTTCACTTATTTAGTTATTTACATTTAGGTACTTACTCATTAACTCTTCAAATGACCATAAGGCTAGTGCCTACCTGGGACAACGGATCAGTATAGCAATCCTGCGAAAGTACATAGAGAAAAGCTTTCTGAATACCTTGCCCGTAGAAGACGGTGACCTAGATTTACTACTCTACTCATATAATAATAATTACAGTCCGTAAACGTCCCACTTCTGGGCTCGGGCATCCCAATATTAGGGAACGGACAGTACACGTCACGCTTGTCCAAGGAGGCTTGGCGGCTTTGAAACATCGGTTATCTCGATGTACAAGTTACACCACCATGTTTTTCTTCACCATTGTTAGCATGTGGTAATTTTAACAATATATACATATTGTTAGGTCAGAAACCTACCTAAGTGGCGCATGCGTTCCAGCCAGGATGCGAACCCGCGCCCTTTGAGTTTCAGTTGCGTGCGCTAGCCATTACGCTACCAGAACTTTACTACCTACTCATAGTCTTAAGGAATTATAGGTAGAATACAATATAACATGTATAGTCAGGGTCAAGACAAGTCACTAGCTGGAGCAAGTGAATGAGTTTGTATATCTTGGATGTGCTTTTAGCAGGGATGGAAGGTACACCGTTGATATAGAAAGAAGTGTGAAATTGGGGAATAGTGTGAATGGAGCGTTAGGTAAACTTCTAGGCGCTAAGAACCTCAGCCCGAAGGCCCAGCTTGCCATACACAACGCGGTGTTGGTACCTACGCTCACGTATGGAAGCGAGAGTTGGGTATGGAAGAGAGAGCATGAAAGCAGAGTAAACGCGATCTAAATGCGAGCACTGCACAAAATCTGCGGAGTGACGCTCGCGGACCGCGTTCGTAATACCGAAGTAAGAAAGAGAGTTGGTCTGAAAGAGAGTGTCGGGGTGAAGGGAAGGAAAGGGATGCTCCGGTGGTTCGGGCATGTGGAAAGAATGCATGATGAAAGAATGACTAAACAGATATACAATGCAAAAGTGGATGGATGCAGAAGTCGTGGAAGGCCACGACACACCTTCCATGATCAAATTGATCGTATACTAGCAAAAGGTGATGTCAGGAGCCTTAAGAACAGACAAGCGTGCATGACAAGAGCTATGAATGTTTAAGAAGCGAGTGAGGTGTGTAAGAATAAGCCTGAATGGTGCTCTGTTATTCGTGCCTACCCCGCAAGGGAACTGGCGGGAAGCTATGTATGTATGTATAGTCAAGGTGGCGAAGTCCGTCAATGGGATAAGTTCATACACCGCTCGTTTTTTAACTTTTGTAAACGGAATTTAACGCGAACTACATTTCGAAGTCCGAATTCAATGGTGTGTTAGCTTCACTGATTTGTTGTCATGGTAACTATTCAAACACGGAAATAATGAGAGGTGTACGTATGAAGTTCCCCCACTGACGGACTTCTGCAACTTGACTATAACTAAGTTTTCTTTATTCTATTATTTTATTACAATATCTTAGATTAAAAACGCAAATTGAGACTTCAACCCATGGATAACAATAAGAGCACAATATAAAACCGATTCCGGTTACAGCAACCGTTACAGATATGGAAGCTCTGATTTTAGAGCTCGACTGTGGCGTATATATCCTATTCTAGCTAGGATCTTGTGTAGTATAATGTTCGAGATGAGACATATTTTATAGATTTTTATTATTACAAGCTTTTTATTAACTTGCAATGGATGTACCTATGTATGTATGTATGTATGTATGTAAGTGCGGATGGAATCTTGCAAGTTCAATTTGACCAACTTCCCAGTTTCCGATTGAGCTGATCTGATGATGGAGTCGGAAAGTGGCCAAAGAACTCCTGTACTAAACAAGAAAGACCCGTCGTGTTTGGACTCGTTTTACTTGTCTTGGCTAGCACTCTGCTGCTACATGATATCCAGGATATCAAAAGCTTGTATTTAAAAACCTTTTTAAAAAAGCCTATTGCTACTATATTCGCCATAACTCCAATACCCCTCGTATTTAGCTAACGCTCTATCTACTATTCTGGTTAGTTAGGTAGTTAGACTTCAAAAAATACATTATAACATTTATTGCATAAGTGGTGCATCGTACTCGCCCAGGTTCGAACCATCGTCATTTGAAATACGTGTTTGAGAAGTGGTGCATTAAGCACTAACGGTCTTAGAGTCAGAAGTCTGTAAGTTTGAACGCTTCTTTATGAACCATAAAGAAGCGTTCAAACTTACTCTAGCTCTCTATGAATAAGACCGTAAGATACCACATTTTTTTGTGTGTATAATCAATCACATTGTTATTTCTTTTACAAGTAAATGTATCCTGAAATATCAAAATGAATCTTTTAGAATAAATCCGATTTCTCAGTAAATATACGAGTGCGGGACTCGAATTAAAATGCCGTTGGAATTATTATAGAATTTATTAGAACTATACAAACACATATAACACAGGTACAAATATAACTGGACACAACCAGTACAAACTGTACGATTCAATAACACGCGCAAAGTCCGTCACTATACAGTTTATCGAATGTACACACATCTTGCTTGTATCGTAATCGTCGCTTGACTGCCTCGCCCCTCCGTTCAACTTACACGTACTTACGTACAAATACAATATATCTCGACGCAAAACAATAATTTCCAAGAATTAGTTCGACACACCTGTCTAATGACTGCCATAATAGATTACAATACACATTAGACTGCTTTTCTTAATTACAAATGTTAAACACAAAGTAAACAAAAGAAGTCCAAATGCGTAATAAACTGTGTTTTATAGCAGGCAGGTGTGCATTTGTTTTTGTCGGCATATAACAATATAATTGCTTTTGTTTTAATCAATAATCTAATACAATTCACGTTTATGCTTTATTAGTACAGATAACATTTGCGTGTACCTACTTATAAAAGAATGAGTCGATCGATGTCTGAAGATATTTATTTCTATATTTCAACCAACAAATGAAAAAATTCTTGAGAAAACAAACGGGTTATTGCCCCGGCAATATTTCAATTTGCGCTATCGCAGTGTCGGTATTGGCATCGAGGACAATATCCATCTGAATTTCAATAAACAAATGCCTTTATTAACCCCTCTTTGAAAATCAATGAACTGGTAAGTTATTTATTCAAAGCTGCACCGATATTTTTCAACTAATATCCTTGAGATTTCTTCGCGACATAATTACACCCATCTATCATTTACGTATCTTTTTTTATAGCTGGAGCATACATTACAGACAGGCCGACGGCTGATGGTTTACAGTCGTATATAAGCGTTGGCAAGACCAATGACGCAGCTAACCCGTTGCCAGCTTTTAAGATAAAGAGGGTCGGATAGGGGTTTGAGATAGAGCGTTCACACACACGTCTGTTGCGGCGCTTCTCGCCGCATTTGGCCTTCCCCCGAATGGCCCAGGTACGAAATGTATTCCCTCTGCGTTTAAAAAAAAATGGCTTCAGAGAGAGGTGGGGGAATAGGATAGAAGGAAGATTGGGTAGCAGGGGGTAATGGTCCATAGGAACTCTCACTCATTGCACGGACAACATTCAACACAAGTCTAACCGTAACACGCCAATATTCCGTGCGAGCATGGTATCATACCAATGCCCAACCAGCATGGCGCTACCATATCTGACAATAACGAAGCATTCCATATGAAGACCCCAGGGAAAGGACGAAATTGTCAAGCAACATTGATTTTGAGATATCGCATTTTTCAGTTTCGAACCTTGTGCTTCAGAAACCCATAAGTTTCACAATCAAACAAAAGTATAAGGTGAATTATATAAAATCAAAAAGGCTTCAAGCATAAAAAAATATAAGCTATCTTAAGTCAAATTTAACAAGGACACGTGACATATTATGTCACTGACAAAGTGACAAAAACCTGGTTTTTTTTCCTGGTCTTTTTAGGTATGCTATGCTACTTTTCCCTGCATGCGTTTTTTAAACGTCAAGAACTTTAAGATTAATTCTTGTTTTACCCTGTTCTGTTTATTATCGTATAGTACCGGAAATTCCCTACAAAATCGCATTTAGAGATTAATTTCGAAAAAAAAGTGACAAGTTCGTCTCTTTCCCTGAAATCTTCATAAACAACAACTGCTTTTGTTCACGTTTCAGTCAATTCAATTGCTGCATTGTAACGTAGAATGCACAAGCATCTCAAGGTTATCTAAATTATAATTGTTATACCTAAATGTCGAAACAACAGCTGGCGTGTTTTAATTAAAACCAAAATAACTTCTCGACTAGACCAATTAGTCTGAATAATGTTTTCTTATCTGTTGTCATTTGCTTTTTATTACACGACGTTTAATTGTTTGTGGTTTTTTGGCTGGCGTAGACATGGTGGTGGAATCATTCGAAGCTACTGAAAACATTGTAAAACTTAAGAGTGGGTAATTAAACAATGTCATTAAAATCTGTATTTTATTAAAATTAAAAACTTTGACGGGTCGTTGCAGGAGTAAAACGACCCGGTCATTTATAATTTTGTATATAACATTTACATAGTTCAAAGGAATAAAGAATTAATAAGTAATTAGATTAATGTGGACTAAAATTGTCTATTTTTACACCATGACTTTCTCTCTGAATATCTTGACAGTTGTCAATAACAATGTCTTCGGCCGACCGGCCAGTGAGCGTAAGAGTGTTTATACACTACAACTTGTTTAAATAATCTACGAGGAATTTGTTATAAAACCATGTTCCATACTTATGATACTATTCCTTTCCAGCAGATCTGCAACCATTTAGCCTCGATTCACACTATAACGCTGAGTACGGTTCAATTTCGTTACGGCCTTATATTCTTCTTTCCGGTTCTTGTATCTTACCGATCGTTCATTTGCCCTATTGTTGTAATACTGGCCACACTTCAGTGCTGGCAACATTGTAGCTCATGTTGGTTTGTGGTAACAGCGTTAGAGGTTAACAATGTATATTGTTGTAATAAATTAAAGGATATATTTTTAAAAGTGTGTCTCTCAAAAGTACATTATTAATAAACCAAGTCATTTGATACAACACCTACTATCGGTTAAAATTTGACAGAAGTTCTGTACAAGTAATGTCAAAATTTAACCGATGGTAAGGTAAATTAATGAATAGTAAGATATAAGAATCGGCCATTAAACAAGAAACTATAAGAGAATCCTCACTAGCATATCGCTGTAGTTCCGATCCTATATCGAGTCAATACCGATTTGTTGAAAAGATTTTACTGAAGCAACACAAACTAATGACGAACTAGTAATAAAGTCCGCGCCACAAAAAAAGTCTTACAGACGCGGAGCTGAAATCGCCGTACCTAATCCTGCCAAAGTAACTATTTGCTAATCCGTAAATCGATGTAATTACTACCGTTGTCAGGTGTTTTATATATATGTGTGTGTGTATATATATCGTGAAATTTTGCATACACGTCACGTACAGAATAGGATATACTCGTAGGTTATCCATTTACAAATTCTATTCTCGAGGGATAAAAATAGTAGATTATTACACGAGATATGAAAGACCTCCCAATTTGCACCTAATTGGGACTCTAAATGTCCGGATAAATCAATGAATTTATTAAAAAGCATTATTGTTAGAAAATTAAGAATTAGATTAATAGACATTTAAGTTTAAAAAAGCCTAGTTTTTTGTTTGTCCCGATCTACAACCCTAACCTAAATCCCGGTTTGCTTACCTTCTAGCCCGATTTATAACAAATTGGACCTGGCGACACTAGTAATTACTGAATAATAAATATAAAATATTCCATAAAGCAAATAATTAAAGAAATTTATTTCCTGGTTACTTTATGAACAAAATTCTACGAAGCTGCCACTTTTAAGTCCTTTATTTTCCGTGCGACTTCTTTTACAGCGCAATGTCTAGTGTACACACAGCAAGATTTCATCGGACCGAGACCAAATCGAAATTGAACCGTGAACGGCATCAGTGTGAATCAAGCCTAATCTTTGACATTATGATCTTCCTAGAGCAGCTGAAGATCACTTCTTTCGAGTCTTCACACTAGGGTTGTGGTATCGAGCAGTTGAATTGCCTGAAAACTCACGTGACGATGAAGCGTCCACATCTGTATCATTGGTCGATCAGCCCAATAGATAAGTAGCATTAGCGCTGAACGAATAAAATAAAAAATGTGCGGGAACGACATAATACTTAACGTACCGATATGTCATCCCCGTACATTTTATATTCTATTCATTTAAAGGGCCCTTTACATGGAGAGAGTTTCTTACCTCCAAGATACGATTGTCGAAAGTAAGAATAACAATATTACCATGTAAACTAAACATACAATATCGATATCGTACGTGAAAGGGCGGTAATAGCCCGGTCATTGAATATTGACGTCTCTGTGTAAACAAAATACCGTGCTCATCACGGAGCTCGAAAGGCAAGTCTCGCATTCAAATCGATTGAACTGATTTGAACTTAAAAAAATGTCATACGAGTTCTATTTTAGACAAGTCGACAAGGTATTAGTGACCAGATTCCAGTCTCCCTTAAGAGAGCAGCAGCGCATTTGTAGCACCTATGGTGTTGCAAATGTCCATAGATGGTAACCGCTTTCCATCAAGTGGGCCGTCTGCCTGTCTACTGAACTGCAATAAAAAAGAAAAGTCGAAAAATCGTAAGCAATTATCTCAATGCAATTTGTGTCGTAGTGTAAACAACTGTTGAGGATAATTACCTTACGATTATCGTATGACATACACGTAGAGGACTTTTTGTTGAATGTAATGCGATGTAAATGCGATTATTGTCTAAAGACACAGCCAGGTGGTAGGGCATTTTCCCGACTGGATGGCTACCACCCCTGGTCTAGAGTATGCCGCCATAACAACCTTGAGTTGTGTTCCGGCATTAGTGACCAGGTTCCAGTCTCCCTTAAGAGAGCAGCAGCGCATTTGTAGCACTTTTGGTGTTGCAAATGTCCATAGGCGATGGTAACTGCTTTCCATCAAGTGGGCCGTCTGCCTGTCTGCTGAACTCATGCAATAAAAAAAAAAAAGAGTATCGGGTACGAAACTAGTATACGATTTTTACACTAAAACGTGCGATAAACTCTCTCCATGTACATGTAAATGGCGCTTAACACTAATGCCGCTAGCCTACAGGGCTTGATCATCATTGCGTTGCATGATAACGTAAAGTATGAACAAATCGGCTTATATTTTTACGATCTTGTAAGTCGATAATCAACAATGACGCATGCAATTTCTTTTAAGTATACATAGTGTATACACTTACACTAGGTGTGCCCGCGACTTCGTCTGCGTTTTTATTTTTATGCGGAACCCTAATTTTAAAAGTAAGCTAAGTTACTCCTTATATATCTGCCAATGAACCTCCCGTTAAAATCGGTCCAGCCGTTTCAAAGATTAGCTGGAACATCCAGAAAAATTCTAAAAATTGCCTTTTCGGAGTCTTCTGTTCCGTAACAATGGCCAAAAGGTTATTTGTTAAAGTCAAATTTAGATATTTTTCTCATTAATAATTGATATCTTCAAAATTCACAATAAACAATAAAATAAATATACTTGAATAATTTCTATGCATATCAATAGGCTATACTTTTTGAAAATTCAAAAACAGCCTATTGAAAAAATATTTTTAGGTTAGAACCTATAACCTTCACAAAATTTCACTTAGCCTTATAACTCTCGATGTTCACAATTTAGGAAAAGAAATAAAATACTCATTTCAATACATAAATTTATTAGTAAATCGCATCCTAGTCTATGTCATTAACTAATCGACATGAAACAATCCATATCATATTTTAAACTTATCACTAATTCTTAACATAAATCATTATCCACTCGATTTTCCTATTTAAAACATAATCTACATGCCGTAGGAAAAGAATAAATCGCGTACACACTACGACGTATAAAATTACAAATACACAATAACTAAAACTACCTTTTAACGGTTTTAAGCGTGGTTCTCACATAATTATTATCATGACGTTTCGGTCATTTTTTATTAGCCGTGATCACAGAAGTGTATTTGACTAATAAAGTATTATATTAGTTACTATTTAACCTCATTCATTTTAATTGTTTTTGTTTATAGTTATTATTTACTATGCGAGTATAACTTTACTTATTTGCATAATAATTTGTCCTTTAGAATACATGCACATTTCGAAGTTATTTTCAGGGTACCGCGACTGTTTTAGCAAAAAGAGTTCTTATGAAATAATCGCCGACCGTCTGTTTTTAAATATCGGTCATATTTGTCAGAGCTCTATAGAAATAAAGTTTAGACATATCATCTGTTTGCCACTACACAATGCTGTAGTAAACTACTAGTAAGATTACTAACGGCTGCCATATATGTATATATCTAGAGTTAAAAAATCTTTGTTAAATCTTGTATTCATAATCATCACAATATTTAAGAGGTCAGCTCTTGTTGGTGAAACCACTGCAATCGCTTCGTACGGATATGAAGCATGGTTAATAACAAAAAAAACCTTGTATTACTTTAAAATAAATTATAAAGAGACCACATATGTATACATTATATATAATACTTATAAAATATTGTTATAATTTTCATGTGCTAATAACTGTGAAGGAAAACATTGTGATGAAACCTGCATATCGCGATAGCCAATGTGCCAAGGCTTGGACAACAGTAGTGGGTATTCTGTCCGTTCCCCTATAGTGGGATGGATCCCAGAGCCCAGCAGTAAGATGTTTATGGGCTGTTATTATTTAATATATTGTTGGGGAGTTTGTTGCTCTGCTCTTATGAAGTGATCTTTTCAAAGTATCCCTCGTAGCTTTTTTTTAATTGCTGGAGTACAGCAGACAGGCTGACAGCCGAACTGTGATGGCAACTGGTCCCCGTCGCCTGCAGACACTTGTAACACCAAAGGTGCTACCAATGTGCTGCCGGACTCGTAAATGTATCTGGAACCTGGCCTCTAATGCCGGAACACAACTCAAGGTTGTTATGGCGACATGCTCTAGACCAGACTTAAAAAAAGTATTAGAACAATCAATCTATATGACGTTTTGAAGTCAATTGTATACACATGTATAATATACGCCGCAGTGAGTGTCAACTTTTGAAAAATTCGAATTGATTTAGCTTAAACCAACACAACACAAGTCTTATTCAACTATTTTCTCTCTCTAACAGTTGTACCAAATTTACGTGACTTTGGAATGTCATGACCAAATAAGATTCCGATCATAGTTCTGATAACTGTTTTTTTAATGATTTCAAAACGGTTTATTTTGTCAACAGTGTCAAGATATCAAACACCCAAAGCAAAAAATTCACAACAAATAATCTAATACAAATAAATCAACATTCTTATAAGTGAATTATTAACGCTTTGGGAAAACTATGTAAATAATTATTTTACATATAAATTTGAAAGATAATCAACAATTAATTTTTTTTATATAAAACTAGATGCCTACTTGCAGGGATACGAATCCAAATATACCTTTTTCCAGGACCTTAGTTCTGAATACCCATTATGTAAAGTTCATATACACCATAATTCATGACAATCATTTCATTCTATGGCGTAATAAATAGTCACTGTTGTCAGTTTTAATCATTGTTACTTGTAACATTAACATTATAAGGGTCTGTGCTCTAGTGATATTACTCCACCCAGTTCCCTACAACATATGACGCCTCGGGCTCAATTCTCAGTAAGGATGGAATAAATAAACAAAATTTTCACTATTTACTTTGATCTGGGTGTTACCGGGATCGACTTTTAGAGCTTGCTATGGTGGACCCATACCACAAGCTTATGCTTTAAGTATTATTACTTAGCTTCTCATTCGAATGACGGGAGTTCGAATCCCGGCTGGGACGTATGCATTACTTAGGCCATTTTTCTGAACCATGCATATTTTTAGAATAATTATATGCTGAAGGAAAATGCGTGAATGTCAGTGGCCAAACTGCCTTGTAAGAGCAGGCCCGAGCTCAGCAGTGGGACATTCATGGGATAATTATAAATTGTCCATGAGGTTGTTGGCAATGCATATTGGCGTCGAAGAAATTTAATGAAGTTTATCGATAATATTGCTTGTTCAATTATTAAAGTGTCAGATTATCTCCCAAATCACACTATGGAGTGTAGCAGTAAGGAGGACAATCTCAAAAGGCATTAAATTGGGGTTGCTACTCTGCTATCACTTCACTATCTCCTCTCTTAATGGTCATAGTACATTTGAACTTAGCTATAGAAGGATTATGGCTTAGCTAGAGAAGCCTACTCTAGTGCTGTGCTGGTTGATTTTTAAACTGTTACTTCTGCTAACTACCAGACACTTTTAATCCCATATAAGATTGTCCTCTTGAATTCTACCGTCCATATTAAAGCGGATTAACATTGATCCAGCTACCAACTTTGAATTCGAAAGAAGCCAGCACTGACATTATACTGACGTCATGCAAATTGATTTGAAGTCGGTACAGTGCTAGCAAGTCTTGATTGGTAATATGAATTTCACCACCAAACCCATTTCAATGAAACAAAAAAGCATGTTACATTATTTGCCCCGTAGCGCTGTCTTCTCCCATTCCCCTTCTCCACTGTATGTTAAATGATAAATATAATATTAATCAGCAAACAAACACACACATTGTATATGCCCAAGATAAGCAAGTTATGCTTGTGTTATGGGTGATATACAACGGAGCACTCTGGGGCCGATCCCAGACACCCGAACCACAGTAAATAACTAAAAGTTCGTTTTACGAAATTTACCGTGCCAGGAATCGAACCGGAAGCCTCTGCATTCCAGCGAACTCAGCCGGCTAGGAATTAGCCCGCTTAACCACATACACCGTCAAAGATAAAGTTCCAATAATAGACCGACTTGATTGAACATTTTGAAATCAGTCCGCTTCCCAATTCGGTAACTGGATGAATGTAAACCAGCCTTTACATAGAGAAAGTAGCTGGTTGCGCGGGCGCTAGTGGCGCGCGTCGCGCCGGTGGTCGCGGTCCCTGTCGCGGTCGGGGGCGGGCGCGTCGCGCTCCCTGCGGTCGCGGTACCGCTCGTCGTAGTAGGGCGCGGCGGCGGTGCGGCTCTTCGCGCCGCTCGCGTCGCCCGCGCCGCTCTCCGGCGCCGGCTCCACTGGCGACTTACGCGTCCTGAAAAATCATTCAATTATAATGGAGCACAAAGTAAATTACATAGTGATCAAATTAAATGTTTTACAGTGCTATGAATTAAAATTATTATTTTATTTGAAATAAATTTATCGACATTTGAATAATGTGTTTTTATTAATGCCAAAAAAATTTACATTATCTTTTATAAGCATTGTAACTGCTTTAGCTTTTTTATTTGGTTTTAACAATCCATGTTTTGATAAAAAGAGTATGGTTAATTTCGATTCATTTCAAAATTAACCAAGTTGCTTATACAGCGATTTTCATAAACAATAAATTTGAAGCTGTCGAGGTTAAAAAATTACCAAAAATATCCCATTAAACGATGATATCCAAGTTAAACCATGTTATCCAAATATCCTTAAATATACATAATATTATTTTATAGCTGACTAAAAAATAGTAAGAATTCGTCATGGACACTTTAAAAAAGTCTTAGTCCCACTATACCACATTTTTTTCAAATCAATTCGAGTCCTGACAAGGATAATTGATTTTTCAAAAATCTGATGATACCATTTTATTTTTCGTCAAAATCGGCCTCGAAACTCCTTACAGTGTTTCATCTCATGTATGAAAAAAATATATAAACTGTAGTTTAGGATTCGGCCCTGAAGGCCCACTTAAAAGATTCACCTGTATACACAATAAACAAACAATCTTACCTCTCTTCCCGGCTGTGTCCTCTGTTGTAATGCTCAGCGCGTTCCCTATCCCTTGAACGGGACCTGTCGCGCTCGCGTTCACGGTAATCCCTGTAATACCTGCAACCAAGGAAAAATATGATTAAACAAATAATGTTTGCTTTTAGCCACCGAGCAGACGGACCACCGAGGATACGTGGTTGCACCTTTAAGGAAATTTATTAAATCTTTAGACCTTTTCAACAATTTGGCCTAAAAAGTAGTAGAACATCAAAAAACTAGTCCTATAGACATCACTGTCATTGCATTTAAGAGCTTTGAAGAGTCAATTTTTCACTGGGTGACTTTGACAGTTATAATACCACTAGCTGCACCTCGCGGTTTCAACCGCGTGTTGATGGAAAATTGTGATAATGATGATAGATCTTTATAAATTATATCCTATGCGTTATTTCTGATATGTAAGCTATATTATAGTAAAATTTCATCAAAATCCATTCAGCAGTTTTTGCGTGAAAGAGTAACAAACACATCCATACTCACAAACTTTCGAGTTTATAATATTAGTAGGATAGATAGATACTCATATCATCACAGATCATTCCATCAAACTTGAATAAAGTTATAATCTGTTACCAAAACATTGATATGAAATGATAATGAATGTATTTATTTTCAATAATAAATACATTCATTTTCATTGATAAAAAAATATAACATTACAATCATAAAAAAGAATTAAAATAACGTAATTAAGCTTTTATTGAGGGCACGACGATTAATGATATTTATAGATCATACATAAAGCAAACATATTCATAAACAATTAAATAACAAGCAGGCACAGCACTTATTGAAAAGCAATAATAGTAAGTAGTGTAATCCCCAAACCATGGCTACGAGCAAAACGTAAATGCGGCCTTGAAGTTGGTACAAGTGATTGCGCAGAATACAGTTATAAGGTTCACAGACAGAGCTGATAGGCGTGTTGCGCTCTCGCTCGGCCACTATGTGTAATAATGTGGCATCTCTTTCGCACAACAGTAAGTTGTAATAAACGTTAACGAAACGTTAGACATCATGCTCGATTGCAGCTGTTAGGACCAGCTTGGATGTGATACCATATTCTCAGAGAATATCGGCGTGAAACGGTTAGTCTTGAGCTTATCGTGTTTCGTGCGATGAGTGAGAGTTCTGATGACCCACTTCTCCCTACCCGTACCCCTATTCCAATCCCAAATTCCACACCCGTTATCAAATTCCTCCTATATTATCCCTCTGTCTTGTTTCGCTATCCCATGCTGTTTATTCCCTTTTAAAGGCTGGCAACACTTTAGTTCCGGCCCTAGTGTTGCAAACGTCTAAAGGCGCCAGTATCCAGTTTCTATGAGCTGGGCTATATGAAGAGTTGCCCGTTTTCGGAATAAAAAAATTTTGACTGAGCCTGCGCATTTTACGCTTACGGTACAATGTGTTCAGGAGTCTTATGCAGGATTACTAGGTATATAGTACTGCTCGTAATAGAAATTTCCCGTAAATACACACTGTCAAAGCTGCAAATGGCTACTATAAATGTTAATGTCGTAGTGACTGGTAGGGCGCTGGTAAAAAATGTATATAATTTATAACTCGCGAGTTAAGTCTTTATCAGACAGTCACCTATGTAACCCAGAACTTATCATTTATTTGGCGAATGTCTGTCTAAATGATAAGTGCTTAACTAGCAATTTCGCAAATTAATTGACTCTTAATCAGGCTTCAGTTGTTCTTCGTTGGTATAATGCAACTGTTCTGAAAAGTTTAAAATCTGATTCAAATATCAGGTAAGAGGCGAGTCAGCTTGCGAAACTGGCGAATTTTATCGCGGGCAGAAGTTTACATATTATTACACCTATATATTTATATATTATTACACCAGTTTCCCACAAGGGTTTGCAAGGACGATGAATTTCTACATGCTACGATCTTACCATTCAGCTTTTGCTTCATCTACTTTCATTAACCTCTTTACACATACACATTTATTATATAGGTGCATTTTACCTAGCCATTCTTGAATTGCTATATATATTACCAAACATTCATTTGCATATCGGTTAAAATTTACCATAAGCTTCATACAAGTATTGTCAAACCAATGGTAAGGCATTTGCTATTTGATTGTGGTAAGTGCATTGTGGTTTACCAGCACCAAATCTAACTAAATTGGGTAGTTAAGTAATATTTTGTTGATTATGTACAGTTGCGGCATGAAAGGATTCGTCACCTTAAAGTCGACTTTTGCTTGAGCAAATACAAAAAAACAGTACTGCCAACATTTTGATAAATGTTACTTTATAATTATGTCAAAGAAGCAAGTGAGGTGTGTAAGAATAAGCCTAAATGGCGCTCTGTTGCTCATGCCTACCCCGAAAGGGAACTGGCGTGAAGTTATGTATGTATGTATGTATGTATGTTACTTTACAAATATAAGAAACGTGAAAAAAGAAAAATACAATGTTGACAATGACAGCAATTAGAATAACAAGTTTTAATCATCAGCAACAAAGAGGATACAATCACTACGCTTTTCATTAATGTTAAAACCAATGAAAACGTTTTACATCTCTAAACAGTCTTCTTAGACAAGATAAAAATTGTCAAAGAGTTAAACACAATTTTCTGCGGAACAGTCTGTTCTGTGACTTAGTTTGAAAAGGTAATATGTGCTCGCGGAAAGTTAAACGAATCAATTTAAAAACTGGCGAACCTTTTTATACAACGACTGTACATAGATATGTGTACAAACGGTGATAAGATCTTAACCCGCCAGTTTCGCTATACCGCTTCTGACAATAGGACATGTAAATCACGCTCAAGGTGTTAAATATAATAGAAAATTAGAGTAAATAAAAATATGTAAAGCATCGCAGGCATGTAGGATCTACAAATATCAAACCAGAGACACTTACGCATCACGGTCGCGCTCACGATCGCGTTCCCTCGACCTTTCCCTATACCTGCAACCAATCCCATATTTCACGTTTCCATCACACATGTTTCACAAATCAACTTTTATTTCATTAAAACTATGTGTCAACGGTTCTAGGCGCGGCATTCGATTTGATTTTTATTCAGACGTTTCGGCCAATTCAGTAGCCGTGATCACGGACGACAAATATGTCAAATATCAATGTGTAATGTTATTATTTAGCCTACCCTCAACTTGTTCATTTTAATTCGGTTCATAATCAATAAATCGGTTTTGATTTCTGTTAAAATATTTTAAATTGATTTGGTAATATGAGACTTCCTATATAGATTGCAATTTTTAATTGTTTCATCATCGATAGTAGTAGAGTATTCGCCACAAAGCTAGGCAAAGGGATCTTCGTCCATACAGCTAATCCTGATGTATAAGTAGCGCAGTTGAATTGTAAGTTTCAACGAACACCCTTCAACAGAGTCCTTATGAAAACTCGAAAGGCCACATTTGACTATACAGTTCACATTACTTACAAAAACACATAATTACTACCCAAAAACTATCAATATCCTACAACTGTTGTTCATTTTAGAGTAATTTTACATATTTTTAGTAAATAAAACTGCACAGCACAACATCTCCTTTCAGTTCCAGCGAAAGAACTCTCATCATCGATAGTTCATGTAACTACTAAAAACAGTTTAACAGACGCCAAATGTGGCGTTATAGGATGGCCAAGCTATAATCTAACTACAATATTATAAAATTATAAACATGCTGTGTCTGGACATTGAAACTATTAAAAAAAACTGGAATATACTACATAAAAGATATAGAACACGAAGCAATTATTCAGATTTCTTGTCTGTTTGTTCAGGATTCCCGTAATAACTACTGGGCCGATTTCGATGCCGTTTTCGCTGATCAACAGCAAATTAGACTTAAAATCTACTCTACTTTTTATCCCGGAAATGTTGCGTCAATTTTTCTGGGAATGATTTATACTGGTCAGATTAGAAAAGAAATCAAATCCCGATTACTGATCGACAGCATGTAATAAAATGTGTGATATTTTTATCCCGGGTATCCCACGGTAATTTTTCCGGGAGCGGTTTGTAATTGTTCGGGTGTATAAAAATTAGCTTACTCCGACACAGTTTTCACTAAGGCTATGTTCCTTAGAGACTCACAACGACCGCGATTTTTCCCGTTCCACTTGCGTGCCGGCGTTACAATCGTAAACCCATGTGGAACGTTTATTTGACCCACCTCTTGACATGGGTCGTTGTGAGAGTTGTGTGATCGAAAATGATGACGTCATTAGTGTCGTTTTCGCCACGATCACAACGACCGCAGTCGCCTTATGGAACGGCTAACGGAGCATTTTGGGCATTGTGAGCTACTAATGCAACGCGCTGTAAAACAATACCTTACATTCTTTTTTAAATGCTGTGATACTTTGTGTCCCTGGAATTTCAAGTTACGCGTGGACGAAGTCGCGGGGTTATCCTAATAATTAATAATTTCTTGGTGTAAAATTGCAAAATATATGAGGAGTCTCACGAATGTGACCAGCTCTGACTAGGATGGGGGTCAAAAAAATCATGACATTCGTGTGACGTAATTTGTGGACGGTCGCTAGCTAGTAAAAACGGTTAGATAGACGCCAAATGTGGCTTGATGGCCAAGCTATACAAATTTATATATACCTAGTCTTGCCATAAATATTATAACAAAGAAATTTTTTTTTTCTATTGCAAATAACATTTATAAGTTTTACAGTATGTTAATTTAGTAAATAAATATAAAACAATTTAAAATATAAAAAGCTTATTCGAAGTCGTCTCCATTGGCTGCAATACAGTACTTTAAACATTGAGGCCAGTTATCAATAGAAGCACGCACTCTTTCCATGGGAAAATTCTTCACTGCCAATCATATGGATTGTTTTAGGGACTCCAGATTATCATGGCGTTTAGAGCAAGCCGTACTCTCTAGAACTGACCATAAATCATAAGCCAGCGGATTAAGATCGGGACTAGACGACGGCCAGTCTTCAGCTCTAATGAAGTCCGAAACGTTCGTTTCCAACTAAGACTGCGCGGACCGAGCTATTTAACGCCCCACTCTATTTTAATATCGCAAAATGTTGTACAATGTATTGGCGCCAAAATGAGAGAACGCAATGAACAATCATATAAAAATGACAGATTGCAAATTCAAATGTAATATTTTGTTTCTTTTTAATTGTAACAGTATTTATGGCCAGACTAAGCATATATATATGTATATATATATATATATATATATATATGTATGTATATGTGTATATATATATATATATATATATATATATATATATATATATATATATATATATATATACATATATATATATATATATATATATATATATATATTTATATATTATATATTATAGTACTCCAAGTGACCTGTCTCGCTCCTCCCTGTCGCGGCTGCGGTCCCTGTAGCGGCTGGCGGACCTCTCGCGCCTCCGCGGTGTGCGGTGGTGCGCGCGCGCATCCCTGTCGCGTGACCTCGACCGCCGCGTCCTCTCGCCACTGCTGTACGACTTCGTCTCAACACCGTGCAGCGTGTCTTGCAGCGATGATATTAATATCTTGCAACGATCGTCGTGGGCGACCTGTAACACCAAAATTAAGACTTACGCTTTGTTCCACCACTGACTCACAATGCCCAAATAGCGTCTTCCCTCCTCCTTTGACGTCATGATTCTCGCTCAAGCAGCGCTCACAACGACCCATATTAAGCGGTGAGTCTATAATCCGTTCCACTAGAGTTTAAGATTATAACACTCACAAACAAGTGCAACGGGAAAAGTGGTGGTTGTGAGCGTGTTCGTTGTGATCCTCATGTGGAACGTAGCCTGAAAGTGTATATACTCATTACATATTTTACAATAATTTATATTTATATAGATAATACAATTCGTGCTAGCGTAATGGCCAGCGCACGCGTGCGAAATTCAAAGAGCACGGGTTTTAATCCTGACCGGAACGCATGCACCACTTATGCAGTTTTTCTGATCTAATCTACATATTGTTACAACTACCATATGCTAACAACAGTGAAGGATAACATTGTGATAAAACCTGCATTGAGGTAACCAATGTGTCAAACCTGCCAAGCCACCTTGAACAAGTGTGGCAGGTATATTGTCCGTTCCCCTATAGTGGGAGGTCTGAGCTCAGCAATGGGACATTTATGGGCTGTTATTATTTATTATTATTTTTATACAAATGATTTACAAATTTATATCTCTTTTCTTTTACCTTTTCCAATTATTTGGGGTTGGCACAATGTCTTTTTTCCTTCCACATTCCACTGGTCTGACGTACATCCTCTATCACACCACAAAACAACAGTGATCTAATCCATCAATTTCTTTTTTGGTCTACCTTTACATTTGTCATTTTGCAGTTTAACATTCGTTTGGTCACGTGACTTTCATCCCTCCTCATTACATGCCCAATCCACCTTAATCTTCTTCCTCTCAGATTTTCAGTCAAAGAAGGCAACTTTCAAAGATCCCCTTATGTACTCATTTGTCACGTTATCCATTCTTGTAACTCCACACATCCATCTCAACATTCAAAGAAATCGAAATATTTATAGTACAATGAACACAGGACCATAAAAAAAGTTGTCTGTGCTGGTTGTCAGACTATGACTATTTTCTAGCGAATTTTTTCTGCTGAACACGAATCTGAAGTCAGATTTGGGGGTCAATATGGAAATAATCGAGATAAACTCAAAACCTATCGACGACGAAAAAGTAGATCATGGTTTTTATTGATTTTTGGGTTTTATACTACTTTATACCTATACCAAATTTTTATTTTTCAAGTAAAAAAAATTTAAGGGTAAGGTTTAATCTGTAAACTCTGGATTAGGTGTTCTTGCCTACAAGCTAAGATAAAAAGAATACTTAATATATGTAAAACTTCATTAAAACTGCGAGTATAGCAGTGACGCGTTGACTATATCTCTCTCGCTCCCTTAGTCGACTCGAGCAGATTTCACCCGAACGAGCGTCACCATAGCCGATCGTGACGCGTCACGGCTCAGCACGCGTAAATAAGTTTTCAGTTGAAAAATGTTGACCACGGACCTTGCTCTGCTTGATGAGCGAGATGGCCGTGACGAGTGTCTCAATGGCGGAGGCGTACTCGCCCGCCGCCGCATCGCTGACCGCCCGCGCGATGGCGCTGGACGACACTGTCCTGTTGCGGCTCATCACCTCCTCGAACTCGGCCTCGCTGATCGGCGGGTGGGGGGTGTGCGGGGCGTGCGGCGTGTGCGGGGCGGCGATGGGCGTGCCGTGGTGGGGGGCGCGAGCCGCTTCCGCCGCCGGCGGGTAGTTCTGCACAATACAACAACAATCGAATCACAACTCTGTCCTCCTTATAGCAAACGCAGTACTTGCAAAATGGCGGTTTCGAGAAAAACGGGGTAAACATATTTTTTTTATATCTAAATAACATGTGCATGTTATGTAACTTTTTAGTGTATCTAAAAACCAAGAAAAAATTCAAGCTAAGGCTGGTCCCAGACACCCAGATAATAAAATAATGGAGAGAATATGTTCCCGAAATTTACCCCAGGAATCGAACCCGGGGCCCCTACATTGCAGTGAGGTAAGCCGCGCAAGGCTTAACCTGCTCAACAATCTTAGTCGTAGTAGAGAGTGAATTATGATACTAGTGCAATAAGTTGGTTTTCACAAACGAGTAAATGATTGTAAGCTCAAGACCAAGTCAAAGACTAACCATAGTCCCGACTTTGTAAAAACAAACAACCGCCCATGTGTCCGTTTTTCAACACATATGGCAGAAAACAATACAATAGGTAATGAAACAAACATAAACATCAGTCGGAAACTCGCAACAATCTTTGACGCTTCCGATATGAAAATGGCGTCACATGCGCGTGGTGAAAATTAGGACTACATCTTTCGTCTCATTCGCTATAGTATTAAACTGAGGTAAATGTTTTAATCAAAAGTGTTTCCAAGGTAGTTCGATTATTCAGCTTATTTATTCTCATAACGTGAAATCCTGACGGAATTCTTATATATTTATTTTTCACCTAAGTATCTATTTTACACAAGTTCCATTGTGCGGTGCGAATTTTAAACTTTCGAACAATGTACACAAAAGCTTCATAAGCGTAGGAGTAAGTTAGATTAAGATACAGTATGTGGTCTGTACTTTTTGACCAAACCCATCCTATTCTTATGTACGAGTATTTCGATGCGCTGAATCCGACTCTGGGGTCAGTTTGGTCCATAAATCCTCAAAATTTTAAGGGTGTACCTATCTTGCTTGGTCTGGTCAAAAGTATAGACCACTTTTTGTTCTTTGTGGGCTAGTGTAAGTCCTCCCGATGTGCGCAGTAACAAATTTTAATACACGCGACAGTGTAAAAAATGAACAAGTAACACTGCATTCTGCGCAAACTAAACCTTCCAATCAGAATTATATTTTGTGTAATACTATAAGATGGGGTTTAGCCGCCCCACGCCAGATAGAGCCACATTAGTGAACTTTCGGATCTTATCTTTATTTATGTCAATGTGTCAGATTACATGTGCAAGGATTCGAGAGTGAATTTTTTGTCTAGTGCTATGTATCTATGTAGTTGAAGATCTAGATTATTTTATAAAATTTTACAAATATTCACCTGAGGAGGTCTTCCATAAGGCTGCCTAGCCCCAGGAGGAGGTCCTTGAGCCGGCGGGGGTGCTCCGTGCGGATGACCATATGGAGCCCCAGGACCTGTAATTTCACATTTGGTTTAATCTCGATAAACTCCAGCATACACTCAACTACATACTGACATATGGTACAATATAACAAACTCTTGGATATTCAGTGATTGCTTATGTGAGTTCTGTGTGAAATATTGGACTTTTGTCGTTTAAAAACACATTTCTTTAAGATTATAAGGTGTGAGACCTTAGTTTTAGAAACAACATATTGAATTGAATTTTTTTCTGTGAAAACCGAAACTTTATCCCCATTCTTTGTTTGGCATTAATAAATATTGAGGTACATAAATGATATTGTGTTTCTGAGATGTAAAAATTCAACCCGGTCTCGAAAATGTATCTTATAATGAAGACGTTATGGATGTCATGTCACTTCTAATATAACAAATTAATCAAATTTATATAATTTCCAAAAATCAATCATCAGACCTAGCTTAGTCTGGACATGGGAAATGTAACAAAATATTTCATTTTTTTATCACAACATCGAAATTTAATCTAATCTGATTACTCTGTGTGAATTTTATGAATTCCCAAACTCTTTTTTCTGTGGTTTCTAAAAAAAGTGAGGGAAAAAGATGTGGTCACTAGTAAGGTTTTCTGCACGATCGTAACGACGGGGTCATCATCTGGAAAGGCTGAATTATCATTTTCAGCCTTGTGAACTTTAAGTGGAACGTGGCCTAAGAATGAACTGTGATGTCATCAAAGCCCGCGAAAATAGTGGCATTTAAATATCTCTTTATCAGAGATTTTAAATTTTTTTTAAGAATTAATTTGGATTTCTAAAAATATTTCTATCTTTTACTATAATAGAACAACGTAAACAATGATTTCAAAATATTGTTGCAAGCCGACACTAATACTTAGCAGGTGTCTTATTACCCCTTTGAATTTGAATGATCTATTGTTCGCGCAAATCTCTTTGTTCACGCCGCCGTAAGACGTCATAAAATCTTCTTTCCTCTGTTGTTACCTCATGCGAATTCTGAGAAGCCATGAAGCCGACTATTTAACGATTTCAAGAACCAGTCGGCGATATGTTGCTAGGAGGCCATGTCTAATTTAAAAATGGATGGGGGTCGGCCAGCCGGGAAATGCGCCACTTGGGTTCTGACTGCGAACGAAGCGTTCGCACTTTCGGAGTGAGTATCTTATAACGACGAACTTTGCGCTATTTATGTGATAACGATTTTCTGCCCTACGGTTTGGTTTTCTTGTATTCGGCTATACTTGTAAGAACTGTGAATTGGGTGTGTGCACTTCTAATAAACGTTCTGATAATTCCAACGGCATTTTCGAGTTTACATCCTACAGATTCGTAACAATATAATAAAAGAACACGCATACATCCCTATTGTATGATCTATATATAATTATTATGTACATATATCTGTGGGGGAGCTTTTTCGAATTGACAGATAGGCGTTCTTTCTTACCCGGTGGTCCAGGCTGAGGAGCTTGCACGGGCGGCGCGGGCCCGCCGGGAGGCTGTTGGCTGAAGAAGGCTGGGTTCACATGGGGAGCGGGAGCACCGCCGCCCACACCTGAAGACAAGGCACAAACACATTTAGCACTATATTTTTGAAACAAACTAATAGAATTCTACATGCGGCATTATACATTAAATCACATTGTGCACTGTAAACTGTTACTAGTCTATCAATTTGCCTTACCATTGACAGAAAAATTACATTACTCGTATGGGAATTTATGCAAAATCTTAAGTAGCAATATGTTAAATGAATGAGTATTAAACATATGACATAAAGAACTGTTGACAGAGAAAACTAGTCCATTTGTTGATATAACCAAATTCAAAGTTTTACTCAAATAAGTGCCACTGAATGGCCATTTGTCAAAAGCCATACATGCATGTAGTTTATTAAAGAAAATTATATCTGAATCACAGCAGACAGTGACGGCCCGACTGTGATCGAAAGTGGTCACCATCGCCTATGGACATCAGCAATACCAAAGGTCCTGCCAATGTGCTGCCGGCCTTGAAGGAGACACTGGAACCTAGCCACTAATGCCAGAACACAACTCAAAGTCCCTAAGTAGACCCTCCCCTATTGTCATTCTTATTACTTTTTATCCAGTAAAATGGGTTTAAAGAACTTTATTCTCAAAAGAACATTACAGTTCACTTATATGAGATACAAAATTTATATTCTAACATAAGTCCTATAAATATAACCTTATCTTCCATAAAAATTGTATATTTTTTCTGCCTAACAAATGATCACTTGCTATAATCGTGGCATGCTTTGCATCTTTCATTTACTATTGTTTCTCAATCTCTTAACTTAAGGGGCCATCCACAAATTACATCCAACGAATTTCATGATTTTTGACCCCTCCCCGTCTTTGTCACAGCTGGTCATGTTCATGAGACTTCTTCCAGTATGATATCACATATTTTGCAATTTTACATAAAGAAATTATAAAATTAAAACAAGAGTTCCGTAATTAGTTTTATTTACATTTAAATTATGTTTTTATTATTTAAACACTATTCTCATACAGATAGAGTTGGAAATGTTTTGAAGTTTTTTGTTAATAATTCAAATGTTCGTGTCTTAAAGTTTAAATATATACATTTTGAAATGTGACATTACAAAATTTGGGATCCCTTTAACATGGATGTAATTTATAGACAGCCCCTTACCATTAGTACAAAATTAACAGTAGGAGTTTCTATTAAATTATAATCAGTATCAATGTCAGAAGTTGCGAAAACCAGTTTTATAAGCTAATGGACAGTACCTATATTTTACTAATCATCCACTTGCCTTACCAGCGGTTGAGTTCTGTCATTACTTAATCACTTGGGATTTACGCTTTGCTCTAAAGAACTCTTCAGCGTGTTGTAATAATTAAACGATATTGTACGGGACTATAATACATATAATATAAGCTCTAGCAACTCCAATATTAAAAAAGTTCAACAGTAATTTCGATTCTTACTAGTGATTTTTAGTATAGTTCGATGCAAACTTAATGGCGGCTCGGAACATCGCGCTTTCCGATGCGCAGAATGCGATTTTAAGTCTTAGAGGGAGGAGGTCATTGGAGGACGATGTATATCCTATCTCGCTCTCCCGCTCGCTTCTTCATTTACGGGACTTCCCCGGCGGTCGGCTCATCAGGGCTTTCACTTTAGCGCTTTTGGAGCTACATATAGCGCTTTTTAAGGTAACTCAGCTCCCATTTTTATTAAAGAACTTGCAGCGTAAAAGTGTTAACCAAGAGTGAGGAAATGAATGGTCGGTAAGATATAGGAACCTGCTATAAAACAACTATATCTCTGAAGTCCAGTGAAAGAACAAAGGAAATTTCGAAGACAGAGGCTCTTATGTGTTATTGTTAGTCCATCACCTACAAAAAAAATAGTGTATATATCCGTACCTGGAAAGCCGTTCATACCTGGATGCTGGGGCATGGGCGCGGGGCGCGGGGGCCCCTGGTGGGGCGGCAGCGCGTGGTGCGGAGGAGGCATACCCTGGCCAGGCGCCTAGTATACAAAATAAACACATTAGGAACATGATTTACAAAGGATATTTTAAAAACATCCTTAAAATTGATGGCCTCTGTGCTTGAGCCGGCTAGGATTTTGCTGGCCGAGCCCACTGGGATGCCGAGGCGCCATATTCGCTTCCTAGCATGGTAAATTTCGTAAACGAACTTTATGTTATTTATTATGGTCTGGAGTCTGCCTCAGAGTGGTCACTTGTATATAACCTATAACGGAAGCATAACTTAGCTTGGGGACATATATCTTTATATATATAATTCTTCTGTACGTGTGTTGACAGTGAACTCCTCTTAAACGGTTGGACCGATTTGAATGAATTTTTTTGTGTGTGTTCGAGTGGATTCGAGGATGGTTTAGATTCACAATTGGACCCAGTAGGTGGCGCTGCAATCGGGTTCTAAATTTTATTTCTTCAGGGCAGAACAACGTCTGCCGGGACAGCTAGTAGTAATATAAAATTGTAAGTGTCCTCTTTTATTTCTTACATATATTTTTTTATCTGTTTGTTTGGGATTCACGTAAAAATTACTACACCGATTTCCGTACGGTTTTCGCTGATTGATAGTAAATTTCTGGACTAGTATTTTCTTGGGAGGGGTTTAAAAATTGATTCCAATGCGAAATTTTCATTAATCTGTTGTGAATGCCTTTACTAACATTACTTATCCCCAGTTTTTACTGGAACTTCCGAGATTCATATATTTTCATACTATAAAAAATCCATTATCCTGCTGAAAATAACCATTAATTTTATATTAAGCAAAATAACTGTAATATTTATTACCTAACCAACGTCGATAAAGTCGCAGGCAAAGACTAGTAATAATATAAAATGTCTGTGTTGCTCTGTCAAACATCATTATTATATTATAGGTACATTATGAACATAATATTATGAACTCTTTTTTTATTAACTAACTAGCTGTACACGCAACGTCGTCCGCGTGGAATTTGTTTTCAAAACCCTCCGATTTTGAAACATTCTTCATTGGTGCTCCGCTCCTATTGGTCTTAGCGTGATGATATTATAGCCTATAGCCTTCATCGATAAATGGGCTATCTAACACTGAAAGAATTTTTTAAATCAGACCAGTAGTTCCCGATTTTAGCGCGTTCAATCAAACAAACAAACTCTTCAGCTTTATTAGTGTAAGATATGATCTAAACAAAAATATGTTTCAAACAATAAAACGACAAAAAGCAAGAACGACTTAACGATTTTTCATTGCTAGTATTTTTTCTTTTATTAATATAAAAAAATTCAAGGTATGTCATATCAAACCATTACCACCGACATAATAATAAGCGTTTTTAAATGATTTTTTTAAGACTTAAATTTTTGTGTTATTGGACCCTAGTAGTACTGTATAGATCCCATTTTTTAACTATAAAATGCTTAGAAGACAATATTTTACCGCATGCGGCGGCGGCATCTGGTGCGGCATTTGGTGTTGCGGTGGCCCGTACTGGGGAGCCGGCTGCGGTGGCATGTGGTGGGGGCCGCGAGCCCCCCACTCGGGGCCTGGACGCGGACCGCCCGGACCCCCAGGCCCACCAGGCCGCTGCATCTGGGGCGGACCCTGGAACTAAACGAACAGAGATTGATGTAGTATTTTTATGATAATAAATGTACATACATACATACATACATAACTTCACGCCAGTTCCCTTGCGGGGTAGGCACGAACAACAGAGTGCCATTTAGGCTTATTGATGTAATGAATAATAAATGATAATAAATGTGTGTATTGAAAGGTATAGGTATATTAGCTTCGAGAAGTTTGGATGATGTTTTGCTCCAAATTACCTGCATAGGGGGCCTATGCCCTGGCGGTGGCCCTTGGTGCGGCGGAGGTCCCTGATGTTGCATATGGTGCGGTGGCGGGCCCTGGTGTTGCGGCATGTGATGGGGCACGCCGTGGGGGGCACCCGGAGGGGGACCACGCATTTGGTGGTGGGGACCCCCACCGGGCATCATCATGCGAGGCCCATTCGGCCCTGGACCATTTGGACCGCCACCGAAGAATTCTATTCGAAATAGAAGACATCCAGTCAGCACTTATATTCTCCAAGAACTGATATAGAAATTAACATAATGAAATAACATTAAATATTCTTGTCGACTAAACTATGGCATTTTGAATCGTTGGTGATAATAATCGAAATGATCTGAAGATAAGAAGAACAATACTAATTACTATCCTAGAATTTCGAGTTCACCCTTAGCTTAGAAAAACAAAATTGTCAACAAGTCAGTTGACTGGCTTTTTTTAATATGAATTTTTATAATAACAATGAAATCTTTTATATGCTTACACCTAATTATTTAACATTTTAAACATCAGTAGTATTTATTTTAATGTTCTTTCTTATTTATAGATGTTATCTATACATATGTAGAACTCTTCTGCTGTTATCCTACACCGCTATAACATGGGAACACCCAAATCTATTATTATTACCACTAAACTACTACTCTGGCTACTGCACATAAATAATAAGCATATTTTTATGTGTATTTGAAGTGCCACTTGCGAGTCTCTGGAAAGATATTCGTAGTAACATAGCAACTGTTTAGTTCAATGGGACTCTCGTATTCAATGCCGAAACGGCGTCAATCAAGACCCAAAAACAAAATGACGGGAGTGGTAACAATAGAAATGCATTGAGCTCTTCAAAGGCATAACGAGATATTTAGTAATAAAAACACAAATCTCTACCGTAATTGGATAGACAACATATACATGTTAAAATAACTTATGTCATTATTTACATAATATAAATAAGGCTTTAAAATACTATCTTATATATCACCATAAAAATAGTTTTACTCTTTAAACAATAACTAATGCTCTATATATATTTCCTTTTACTTGTACAAAATGGATATCATAATTTAGTACACTTGTTTTTTAAGATAATAAATGCCTTAATTAATTTGACTTTAGCATATATTCTATTATTAAGATTATTACACTATTAACAATGGTGAAACGTTTAGGGTAATTTGTAGCTTTTTAGCAACATATTTACCTCCCGGATGAGGTCCAGGTGGACCACCTGGATGCGGTCCCCTCATGCCAGGGTTGTTTGGTCCTGGAGGAGTCGATCTCGTCTTTGATTGACTCTCAAACTGATTCAGCGCCTGAGAAAAAATCTTATTTTCAACAACCAAAACCGGTTTAAGAGAAATACTTGAACACTTACAAAAAAAAAACCACGTCGAATTTCTAAACTAATCACTATGAAGCGTTATTCCCAAGTAATTCATGTGGTATTGTAAGGATATTTTAATTCTAGAAGGATATCTGTAGTTTCCATCCCATACCAAAGGTAAAAATACTTATTGATAGAAAAAGTAATAAGGAAATAAATTATTAATTTTATATTTATTGAAAAGATAAATACGACAGTTCTTCATCAGTTCAGCTGAGCAATGTCCAAACCTAGCAACTGACATTTTAATGTCTTTGGGGTCATTGTTTTACTAGACATTTGCCGATGTATTGTACTTCCCAAAACATTTAAAAATCGTCAAAATATTGTATCGTCCCTATAAGGTGGTATCAGGATATATAGAATAGGAAGTATATTGTCTTATTCATAGAGTTAGAGTAGTAGTTTGTAGGCCCCTTTAAGAACCTTAAAGAAGCCTACAAACTTACTTTAACAGAATATAAATAAGACCTTTAATTTTTAACTTATATGTATGTACTTTTAAAAGATGTTCTTAAGTGGAACTTACATACATACATATCGTTACGTCTATCTCCTACTGGCTTAGGTAGAGACGATGCATACTTGCTACGATCTCGAGAAATACTTTTCGCTTCATCTACTTTCATTAATATCTTCATACATATAAGTCATGCTTACTTTGAATTAAAAACTCAAGTTGAATTTAAGCTTAATAAATAGTTATGAAATGGCACTCGTTGCAGTTCGTGACTTTTTTTTTTGGAGTATTGCAATATTTCTTGGGAAGCAATTACTAAGTTTTGAAACTGCATAGATGAGTTTTGTTCACTAAAATATTTTATTATATGGTACGCATCAGTTTCAATTCGTTTGATTTTCGTACTGTTACCTATACAGTACACTAGCCAAGTGGGGAGTGTTTATGCCAGGACACATTCTATCCCATTCTAAAGACTGGTGTCGCGTTGCCTCGCCCCTGGTGTTGCAATTGTGTATAAACGACGGCAACAACTTTCAATTGTGTGGACCACCTGCCAGCTTCGCAATAGAAAAAGTTATATCAGCTCACGTCTCTAGGTACTCCTAGTTATGCGATATTTTATGTCTAGCTTAGGTACCGATTGGGATTCAGATTTATAATTTACCTGTTTAGTGGGCATCGTAACAACAGGATGTTGTCCGTGAATCTCCTTCTTGGGCAAACGGTCCAAGACCATCCTTATGGACTGATCAGAGCCGAGGGATATGACGCAGAAGCCCTTCGACTGTCCATTCGCCCTATTCTCGAAGAACTTCACGTCTTGGAAGTCAGTGACGCCGACGTCCGCGATCGCGTTAGCAATATCTTGGTCGGTCGCCCACTGGAAAAAGTTTATTCACAACTCAGCCAAGCAACCCTAGGCCACGCGAATTGCTTTATATATCAAGCGCCAGGCAACCTTACATACCTCTTTTGTAAACAAAGATAACTAACCCAAGATCTTCAGCAAAATATTTGACTAAACGAAAGAGCACTTTGCGAATCTAGATGGCAGTATGTTCGATTATTTTGCTTATATTCGAAAGTCCTACTCTACCTTAAAAAACGCTTTTGATAAAATCCTCACAAAAAGCCAAGGCTGTGGAGTCAATTTGTTCTTTTTTATATATTTTCAGGAACCGTTGGGAGAAAAGAAAGAGTTTTATTTGTGACCATGTTTTTATTTCTTTTCATAACAGTTTTTATCATTAGTATAGCATTAAGATTAATAATCAGATATTGAGCACAGTTGCTGAAACTCCAAACATTTAGTGATGCGGAGGAAATTCCTCTGACAACGAAGGAATTCTCATAACATAGAATTTCTTAAAATATTTTTACATTGAGCTTATTTTAAAGAAAACCCAAAAGAGATATGCTAAATAATGTAAATTCATTTCAAATTATTCACTACATACAAAAAGAATATAAGTAAATCACTATCATACAAAATGGGATATATTACAAGTCTCCTGATTTTATTAATATAAACGGCCTCTAGTTAATTATACGACAACGATTTTTTTATTATAATTATGAAACATTTCAAATTATTTGTGTACATTTCATATCACAGCATGACAACATCGCGTAACAAATGTACGAAGACCCCTATATTTAAATGACATCATTATAGTAATGTTAAATCAATAAATACGACGACGCGAATATTTTTATAAATTTCACAAAATTATATTTATATCACAGTTGAAAAAAAATAATTTAATTAGTTCAGCTAACATTTTCGGGGACATATACAATCAAGTAAAACCGAAAGAAAACAAACTCAATCCGCCTCCCAAAATGTAAAATACATATAACGCTAGTTTAAAGAAATTCTTTCTTTAATGCCAAGAAAGCTGCGTCCGTGTTACAGTAAAAATACTATTATAACGAAATTCACTTTTGTCAAAGACAGCTTTTATACCAATATAATTTACAGAATGATCGCATGGCCAGCTTGGCCCATTCTCATTGCACAAATATATTTCTAGATAACCCCGTACTATAGTAATAACAATATAAGAAATCGATCACTATAGTGTCCTGAAGATCCTATACCATCTATTCCAAAAACATCAGTTTTGCTTAAGACAACTCTAGACCAGCTGTTATCCAAGGTTGTGATAATTATGACTTCTTTGGAAAACAGCTAGTGTAGTGTTGTTATATGCTAAATATTGACAATTTTGAAATTGATAAATTAATATAGAATTACCAGGACACCTTTATTTTGCTAGCAATTTTTTTTTAAGTTCTACCATAACATCATATATTGCAGATGAAATCACACAGTATCTTAAATAAATTTCATAAACAGATAAAAAAAACAATGAAAACATAACAAAAAGTTATTTTATAACTACAAAATAATTAGCCATAAGCCATCTTACCTCCTGGTAACCTGATAAGAAAAATAGTAATTATTTCATAAAATAAATTAACATACCAGAATATTAGGATATAATAGTTCGTATAAATGCTAAAGTATCCCAATATTCTGTTTGTCTTCACAAAAGCATCACAAAAAGACAGAACCCTCAAATATTATTCTTAGATACACTCACCTAGTATTTTAACTACTCTAATTAGTGTATATTAAATAATAATAATAATTAACTAATATTGTGCCTAATAACGAATAATTACGATACGGCAAAACGTGTACCACATTATAGTCTTACACATAATATGGTAATAAAATTCATCAGACGTGTGCAAGACACTGTGGTTATCGGTAAAAATTGGTTGGTGTTATAAAAAATTAATTATGTGAATAGTTTATAAATTACAGCAAATATATAAATATATACAAAAAAAAATACATACATCCTTTCAACATTCACGATATAAAAAAACCTGACATTCACAGTCAAACACATGCAAATAATATCTTAAATAGTGTTGTCACGGTAAAAAAAGATAAAGAGATATTTACACTATTGTATTATGGTTTGTACGAAATGTTAGATATAACCATCTAAAAATATTAGGAGTGACAATCTTCAAGTAAAAACGAAAAATTCCTAATTTCTACATTAGATGGCTCTACAGGTGTTTCTTCTCCCTTTTGACATTTTATTAAATAAAACATTTTTATTATTTGACATAAAGATTGAAATCTTTATGAGTATGTATTCAATTTTAGACGTATCTGGGGTAAACAATTTTTTTTAAGTAATAAAACGACAAAATGCGAGAAAGATATCGTGTCTGTGTGTGCGTGTGTGTACGCGCGCGCGTGTTGTGTGTGTGTGCGTGTGTGTATGTATCGCTAGCCATGAAGACTTAAAGAGCTTTCAAAATTACATCTTTTGATGGGAGATTATGATTCCTAGTATTGGTCTCTCACGAAGTAACTTAGGGAGAAAATGTACCAACATACTACACTAACAAAAACAACATTTTAGTAAATATTAATAATTAAATTACAATACCTATCAACAGATATCTGTTACAGCGATTAAATGATTGAAATCAATATAGCATATCACAAAGTACCAAATTAAATGTAACATAGAATATATAATTATTAATTATAGAATATTTGCAGTTATCTTTGAGTAATCTACAAGCTTGTATCACATACATCTCTATGTACGTATATGAACAACGTATAGGAATCATAACGAATTAAATCTAATTATGCAAATATCTCTTCGTGTTATAGGAAATAGCATGATATTATGATTATAAAATATTGTAACAAAAAATATATTAAATTCAGAAGAATACTTAAGGTTAAACGTCAATCAATCTACACACTAAATGGCGTTAACTTAAGTATCAAACATAATAAACATTTCTTATGATAAAAACATTTTTAAATAATTAATCTAACTGTAATTAAACTTGTTCAAAAATATAAGCATATTACATTGACAAACAATATTAACTTATGCTTTAAAAAAAATCAACTTTACAAACAACACAAATGAGCATAAATTGGTCGTTTACATTTGTTTGTATTCGGTTTAACCAAAAATAAATTTTGTGAAGAAATGTTTACTGTTCCAATACATATAAGTTGACGTAATTCAGTATGAAAATCGGCACTAACAAACACCTTAAGTAGTATATTTTCCGTATTAAATTATTGTATATACCAAATTTTTGGAAATTAAACCACACTTTTAAGTTAAAATAGATATCAAGATCTTATTGATATATGTAAAAATTGTTCCTTGTCAATAACATTACTAAACTACAACGCCATGCTACTGTTGAAAAAAAATGAACTTACGGTGTAGTAAAATTGGTGAACAAAGGACGTGTATAAAGATATCTTTTGGACAAATACCACAGTTAGTTATATATTTTGTAAAATAAACAAACATTGCAAAATTATAGGGTGTGAAACTTTTTTTTTCTATTTGATAATGAATAGCTAGGTTTTCTTACAGTCAGTGCATTCTGCAGCTACTCTAAACCAGCGTATATATTTAGAACTAAACCACATTAAGAAAATCTATTACTATTCTGAAGATCTCTTTTGTAATACAGTTGTTTTCATCTAAGCCTAATACCTATACAACACCTAATTGAGGCCTATAGTTTTAAACTTGATAAAGCTGCACCAAACTTAAAGGCTGTCAATCAGATAAAATCGTCTACTGCACAACCATCTATTGCTAATATTGCTCATGAAGCTTAATTTGTAGTATACAATCTACAGTAGAGTATGAAACCAATTATCAACACACCATTGCGTATGTAGTTTAGTAGTTTGTTGACAATGATAGAACTTATTGAGGAAATTTTCACTGGCTATTTTAAAGCAAAAACAAGTAGCAAAAAAGGGGCATTTACATCTAGCCATAGCTTACTTATTTAGAAACGAGGAGTATCTTGAATTATTATACAATCCAGTCTACAAATTTAACCTGAATGTAACAAGTGATTAAAAGAAAAATAGTATCAGAGACAATTTACTGTTGTGCTGTTTTTTCGTGACATACTTTGCTACAATTACAATACCAGAAGTATCACATCATAACACTGATTATTTGTGTTTCTCTTGTTTTTGCTTTTTGCCCTGATGTAGCAATGAAATACCCAAGATCATTTATATCTTGGAAGCAATTTGAATGTATATTTTAATGTTGCTTTATCAGGAAAAGTTTGAATATGGATTTATTCCATTGGAAATATACACTTCACTATTGTGTAAAATTAAATAATACCTGTCATATGTATATTCTACAGAATAATAAAGCTGTTTTAATAATAATGTCAGCAGTTTTGTGCAACTATATGCTTATACTGGAAGTTGTTCTATGAAAGATTCACTTTTTTTTAAAGATTCACATTTACACAAAAAACGTGCAACAAATAGTATTATATTGTTAATCAGACTCCATTCTCTATGGTGATTTAAGAAGGCAATGTGGACAATAAATTAATAAACAGGTGTCACAATATTGAAAATTTATTATTTCACTTCTAATCACCATGACCATGCTAATAAGGCGACTATTTCTCTAATTTAGACACGAATGGTGTTCCAGAAACTCTATACTAACTAGTCAATTGCAAGATGCTTAAGACAATCTTAGACCAGGTGTTATCCCATCAAAGTTTAATGAATTCAATAATACTATTTATTTATTAACTTCTATTTTATAACAGCTCGTCTGATCATTTTAAATTAATCTTTGATGTTTATGGAATAGATAAATTAGTATAAGTTTCCGGGACACCATCCATCTCCTTAAATTCTCAATTTTTCCTAATTAGGATTTCAGTCTAGTGAGTCAGACTATGTGAAAATAAGAATGTTGAGAGAGTCGCAAGTTAATTACTAGATACAGATGTTTAATCTAGTGAGTCTCAAAACTGGCAATGATGCTTGAATAAATATCAGGGAACTTATTGATTACATAAGATCTTGATCTCTAATAAGAAATCAATCACATTTTCATCAATAAATCCAAATAATATATACGATAGATATGGGAAGGAGGGGAGTTTCTGATCTTTGGATAAAGTATTGATAAACTCCCATCTCTGTTTCAAATACAATTATGATATATTTGTTAGTGGATAAGTCGAGTAAGTTATCTAGTAAAGAAAGTTAATCAATATGTTAAAATTATATGCTTTAAAGAATATCACAAATAGGAAGTCTTTATATTTCATGAAAAATATATGTTTTATTAAAGTGTGTGTAGTTTTTATTATGGTGCTAAGTAGATAAGTATGTAAACAATATTTTCATTGTTGCACAAAACTGATATATTGCATGAACTCACCACCATCATTTATGATGTCAATTACTTATTATTACATAAAATGTTAATTTGATCAATTTCACCAACAATTTATAGTTTTCAATAAATAATTTACACTAGGTTTAGGTTATCACAAATAGCACATTTTTTAATGTTTGGTTCAAAGTGTAATTTAAATTATAAGCCTTGTCAAAAGTAAATTGAATGTCTTTAATATACCTAATTAAATCATATAATAAATACTACATATACTTAATTATAGACACATTTTTTTTTCTCACTTCTTTATATTATAATAATATTGAAGTATTGTCAACAGATATATAGTTTATCCGGAAAAATGTCAGATATCAATGGATTCATTATATATTTGTTAACTAGCAAAGTGGCTAATATTAGAGAGACCAATTCAATAGTATACTGATGATACATTCACAGACAGACATTACTAACAATTATGGGCATAATGTTACTGGTTGTGCCACCAGTAATAGAATAAACTTTGTCTATTTTCTGTTATAATAGATTGTTCAATAAAAAAATTTATAAAACATGTGACACTTGAGACACTTCACATAATAATTACAATATTTAGTGTCTGCGACAATCCCCACTTACCATGTTAATTTAATGCTACATATGAAAATACTTTGTTTCCATTCTGGGTGAAATTTGTATGTCATAACAAATCTATAGTTTTTATCAATATGGTACCTACATAAAACTTCCAAATTTCAATGATGTATCTATTTTATGTCAAAAGAAACCTAATTGATAAATTTAATGATGTTATAATCTAAAAACATATTACATTCAATTTGAAGGTTATCATCTCCACTTTTAAACTACATCAAAATAATGTGCTCTTTTCAATGTTGTTCTTAAACAATTATGAGGAAATGAAACATCATGGTATCAAAGGGTAGTCAAAGTATGTATACCTTGCAAGAAGTATCCATAAGAAGCAAAATCAATATTAATAGTAAATATAATATCACCTGCATTATTTTTGCATAATTGGCAGACAAAAATATATATTGTATATTCACAAGCCAAGCAAGTTATGGTTTTGCGATATACAACGGACCACTATGGGGGCAATCCCAGACATCAAAACCGTAAATAATGGAAGGTTCTTTTACAAAATTTACCATGCCTGGAACTAAACTAGGAGCTTGTGTTCCAGTGAATTTGACCAGCAAAGTCTTAGCCCATTCTACTATAAAGGTCATCATATTTGTTCAATGGTACCTTATAAGGTCACAAGAAAAATATGAATAAGCAGTAACAGACAGTCGCTAAATAACATTTTAATTGACATTCTTCAATTTTTTTTAAATATTAGGTTAATATTTAATCCCTGATTAGACTTCACAGGTTGCTTTCTTATATTATTCATACTCAATTATGTATTTTTAAATGAAATAACACATAGCAGAAATAGGTTGTTAATCAGACATTTGGTCTTATAATGGCATATTAAAAAATCAAGGAACATAATATGCACACTTTAAACAGTAGGTGGCTACACAATAGACTATATTTCAAAACAAAAAGTTACTGTGTAGCCTTCTACAGGAGTGCTAAACGTGACTTATCCAGATCAGCGAGAAGGCTGCACAATTCAGTTTTTGTAAGAAACCTTGCTTAGTGTGTGCTGCCTTCTTTCTGAATCTAACTCAAAGTCCATAAAAATTCATGCAAGCAGTTGTTATAATAATAAAAATTATATATAGTTTTAATCAGTTTTATCAAATGAACATGATTTTTAATATTGATCAAATTAACATTATAATTTAATGTTAAGTCATAGTAACCAAATGCAAATAGAATAATTTCATTTAAAAATAGACTACTTTTATTTCTGCTAAAGCACTTTGTAAACTGATGTGTTGATTTGGTTACTAACTAGTAAGTATGCCATCTGTATTTCTTAGTCTTTTTATCTCTTTCAATAATAGATATATAGTAATTGTACAAGATACATCAATTTAATGATAATATAAAAGTTTCAAAACATCTATTTCTTTGACAATTTAATTGAAATGTAGCACATTTTACAGTGAAGTACTTGATTTTACTTCAAAAACTCAATTTAAATTGAACATCATTTCATACTTTTGAAAATGTAAGTACAAATTCAAAAATATTGTTTATTTTTTGTTCCATTTTAAATTTGAGTCTTGACATGGTCCAGAATAATAAATTTAATGTGGTCATTCTATACAAACCGTTACAATGTTAGGGTTACAGAAAAGAAACATTTAAGATTTAGTATTTCATAAACTATTAATCCATAACGATGATTCCTAGTTGATATCATGTTAATTTCATAGTTAACAATATTCACAGCTTTGTTATTAGTAAAAGTACACTAGCCTTAAGATTTACAACAAAGATTTTTTTCTAACCAAATAGCCGAGTTGTACAAAATCAATACAAGTGGAGACAAAATTCAGGAAATACAAATGGCATAAACTTAGCATACGTCTGTTTTGCTTCCAAAAGCAAAAACAGATAGATAAATTCAAACTTGAACCTATATTTACATAATGTATAAACGAAATCAGGTACAAACCCATGTAAGATTGCCGACGTAAAGCTGAAAGCGGCGGCCATGATGTCCGTGGCTTTGACTGTGATATGGAGGACCGCCGTTTTGCTCCTCTATGGGGTGAGAGTGTTGAGGTCCCTGGTTCGGTGGGCCGTCTCCATCTTCAGGCTTCTGAGAAGGCGCGGCGATCACGTCGTCATACAAATCGACGTTATCACCGCCAAACTCGTCCTGTGGACGCCCCGGCATCGGAGATTTATAATGCAATCAGACTTCGGTGTACAAGGTTACAAATTATATAAATCATTGCATCAAAATTTACAGAACATTTTACATGCAAATTACTTACCTGGCGATTAAAATCATTTTCAATATCATCGGCGTATAAATCTATATCCACGCCGCCATCCGCCATTTTGCGAATTGTATGCAATGCAACGGAAGTTAGTGATGTCATGTCTTGTTTGCCATAAGTTTGTAAGTTGTAACTCTACAAATTATTTCGGTAGTCGATTATAGAAGCTAGTACAGGTGGTCAAATAAAATCAAAAATAAAAGAAGCGCCACTTTCGCAAATTTTTCTAAACTCTAGCAACTCCAATATCAAGAGTAATTTCGATACTTACTAGTGATTTTTAGTATTTTTTAGTACGACATCAAACATCGTGCAACTATCAAGTTACTTTCGTGATAACGTACGCAATTTGTCAACATAGCCTACGATGTTTACTTTAATAATAATTACTACAATCTTGTAAGCAAGAGCTTTAAGTTAAACTATCCATTACAAGCATATCATGTCGGCTGTTAGTTGGTAAAAATCGGCGAATTATAACGAAAAGATTTTTTTCAAATTCCACAGGACATCCTTGTTAAACTTTAAAAATCACTGCTAACGTGAAACTTAATATCTTTACATGCGTATTTCATTATTTTTTTAACGGATTTTAGGCTCGGATTAACGTTAAAAATAAAATGACAAGCATAAATTAGCTGTCTTTACGATTTTATTTATTTAGGTTTATGGCTCGGCAGATAGGCCTTTAAGCCAGATCTTAGATTACAATATAGTTTCTTCATTTTCTTAAGCCTATGTATAGCTCAGCTGAACTGTAGATTATCAACTAAAGCCATTCAACAGAGTTCTTGTGACAACTCGAAAGGCCACATTTGACTATACAGTTAACATTTCTCACACAAACACATAATTACTACTCAAAAACTATCAATATCCTACAACTATTATTCATTTTAGAGTAATTTTCCACATTTTTAGAAAATAAAAGTGCACAGTACAACATTTCCTTTCAGTTCCCGCTAAAAACTCCTTTACGATTCACTGACCTTAAATACAAATAAAATAGAATACTGCCAGAAGGCAAAAAAATAGTTCTAATTCTAGACATTACGGTTAGGATATAGTTTCATGTTTTCTATTATTATTTTATACTTTGTATATGTCTCTAGAGACCACGGGCCATAAAAATGGACTGGACTTTTGGAGAACTTGCGTCGGGCCATGGCAAGGTCAATCGTAGAGACCCCTTAGACAAATTTAAACTAAGTGCGGCATGAAATACTGACCGGCGTTAATCCCTGTCCTTCCACATCACATAAAAAAATGCACCCAAGGCAAGCCCCGGTCAGTGTAGGGCTATTGTAGGGAATGAGATCTGAGACTATGGCGTCTGCCCATCGCAATGTTCGGGGAACATGGAAAAATGGGCAGACGGTGACTCGCTACTCACTGCATGAGCCCTAAAAATGCCGTACAAGATTGGCGAGGGGAAACATGGATGTATGTGGCTAAGAGGTATCGAGAGGTGGGCTGTAGGTTCAACGAAGCTACTTCCGACGTTAGACCATTTATCACTTCCGCTCCTGGAGCTGGAGTCTTAGCTCTAGCGATCTCCACTCCGTGCCGGCTAGCTAAGGCAAGGGCGGCGGCGGGAGCCTTACATTGGCCCCCGGAGTCAGGTCCGAAGTGTCGCTATTCACCTAAGGCTTCGCCGCTTATTTTATACTTATTATTTTTGTTTTATCATAAAAAGATAACTAGGATCATCTGAATTTTCGAGTTAGATGCAAAAATTTGAGTGGTTACCTATTTTTATTGACTACAGTAACTTTATAATAAATGAACATCAATCAGGAGCGGCTAGACACGATAGGCACGGTAGACAACTGCTTACGGTAGCAAAATTTAGGGGCGGCAAAAATGTCTGCAACTATTAAAGCCCAAAAAAAACAAACACGACATTCAAAAATATATTACAATTTGTTCGTTTTATGAATCTAGAAAATTTATGAGTAGTAAAATCAGCAAGTACATACAACATGAATATATAGTGTTCTGGGAGAAGAAAGCTAGATAGAATACTTCTTTTAGTTTTCATAAGCTTCAGTAGGAGCGGTGTTTTTCGAGTTTACCTACGGTGGCAAAATAACTAGGGCCGGCACTGCATCAACACAGATAAAAATAACCGAGACGCTTAGGATCAGTTTTGTTGTAATCATTACCTACTCAAGGGAAATTTTAATTAAAAAAAGTTATTAATTTTGCGTCTTAAATCTAGAAATACTAGAAAATAGAAATCTATATACATACATACATACATACATACATAACTTCACGCCAGTTCCCTTGCGGGGTAGGCACGAACAACAGAGCGCCATTTAGGCTTATTCTTACACACCTCACTTGCCTTTTTGACATTCATAACGCTTGTCATGCAAGCTCGTCTATTCTTAAGGCTCCTGACATCACCTTCTACTAGTACACGATCAATTTGATCATGGAAGGTGTGTCGTGGAGTTCCCCGACTTCTGCATCCATCCACTTTTGCATTGTATATCTGTTTAGTCATTCTTTCATCATGCATTCTTTCCACATGCCCGAACCACCGGAGCATTCCTTTCCTTACCTTCACCCCGACACTTTCTTTCAGACCAACTCTCTTTCTTACTTCGGTATTACGAACGCGAAATCTATATATTTCTGCTTTCATTAGGATTAAATTTTATAATCTTGTTAGCCAAATGTAACAATGACGGCTAAAAGATATAATACATATTTAGATATTAGAATCTCTTATTCTTTAGAATATCTAATATTAATTATATCAGATATTTAGATAATTATATAATGATATTCATTACAAAAGGATAAAATATTATAATAAATTAAAGTGAAATTAGTAAGAAACTTAGTTTAATTAGTAGATTTTTAGTCGAGTTCAAATATCTGTTCTAAGTAGTTTAGAACTTAATGATTTTTAAAAGATGGCGTTATCAGCATATTAACGTCTTATATTATATACTTTATTACAAATATGTACTCAATATTTACAAGTATTTATAATTGAACCAAAATATGAAATAAAATTAATTTTACTTTTTTAATTGAATTGTAAATTAAAACTGACCTCTTGTGACATTTCGAACAAAGTTTTCAAGGACAATGGTTTGTTATTGTTATGCACTGCCCTCTTGAGAGCATTTAGGAGAACAACTGACATAGATGGCATGCGCGGGGTGAGCCACAGGAGAGACGTCACCATCCCTCGCCATTTTCTGTCAAGCTCAACTTCATCAAGTTAGCTACTGTCAGTCGCTGTGTTTGTGTATTGTGTTGTGAAAAATTATTCGTGTTGATGAATCTCAATGGGAAATCGTGCTAATAACGACTCCAAACGATGGGTCCGTTTGTGTGTATATGGTTCTGATGCATTATTCGATCTCTAATGATGGCTAAGTGATTGATAGTGTGCAGTGTTTTGTGTCGTATGCTGGGTTCTCACTACAAAAGTGAGATCCTTTCTCTGGATAAATCGTCCCCAAGACGACGTCGGACCACAGATCAGCAAGGTGACACACCATGTCGGCTAAAAACATACCAGGAGATAAGGTGAGCCGACTTAGCAACATTTTTGGATGTAATAAAGGTCATAATTTTTTTGTTTCTGAACTCCTTTCTCTCGACGAGGCGTTGCGGCCACTCCGCATATTAAAATGGAATAGTTAATACTGCGGTCAGTTTAAACAGGTGTTCATTTGTATTTATTTACATAATTTAATAATGTCATTCATTAGAACATGTGAGTCGGGTGATTAAAAATCATACAATAATGTTTTTTTATGTAGACACTATTTACATTTGTAAATGGAGTCTCTTTTTATAATCTATTTTATATTATAACATATTATAATCTGTTAAGGATTTAATATCATAGAAATAACATATTTGAACTACTTCTGTGTTATTAAAATATAATTTATTTTGTCAACTGAAACTAAAACTATGCAGCTACAACATTGAAAATAAGCATCACCTTATATTAGATGCATAGATTAAATCAGTATTAATTTAGCTGACAAATACACATTTTAAATGTATGCTTAAACTAAGCAAGCTAAACTTGTGTTATGGGTAATATATATTGAAGAAATCTGGGGCTGATCAAAGAAAACCAGGTTAAATTATGACAGATGGATTTTGCTAGAAATCGAATTGTGAACCTCTGCATTCAAGTGAGCTAGGTGGTCAAACACTTAAACCATTACTCTAGAGGGGACCGTCTAAGATAAGAGTATAGAATCAAATAATAGGGATACAGACATGTTACAATAAATTCTACATTTTTTTCAAAGAAAAGTTCAACCTTTGAAATAGCATGTTATCATCTAACTTTTAAAAAAATTGTAATAGAAATGATTGTAATAGATTGAATTACAAAATAAACTATCTGTATATAGGGTTATAAGCTTGCAATATACTAAGTCAAGACTACCTTATAGTATGGGAAAATGACCATCCTACACAAAGCTTCAATAAAATAAAAATATTTTGTTACTCAATCAAAAATTGATTATCAGTTTTTAGAACATACACCCCTAGCAAAACACGCGCATACATGTATCTGTATGCATTATGTACATGCCAGTTTATGCCCAATAGTGTGCACGTACATAATCAAATAGGTGGTACCCTTCCTCGCACTGCTCTATTATGACTTTTAACCTTTGGAAATTTAGTATAGTAGCTACCAAATTGCTCAAAATGTTTGATACCTATGGTCAGCAGGTTATCATGGATAGTATTGTTCATATCACCAAGTTGATTGTTAATAAGGGAACGTTGATCAATATTGATAAACATTCAATTCATTTACACTCAATCAGCCTTCCCAATCAATGGTGCTATTAGATCTGATTGATTTAATATATCAATTGTAATGATTATATGACATGACTTGATAGAATGATGTAGTGTGTAACCACCTTAAATGCACTTATTGTTGTCATGACTCTAAATAACCTCACAGCTGTATGCCAGGGTTGCACGGCTAATTTTTTAATGCAATCTTTGAACCTCCATATCTCAAAAACCATTGGGTTTTCTAGAAAACTGTGAGAAAAAGAGTTGTTCAGAATTATATGTACTTGCACATATTTTCAGCTTAGTACAGGGCAAGCTTATAACCCTATATATATAATTTTTCTGTATGTGACCGATTATGATGAATTTTTTGTGCATGCTCAGATGGATTCTAGAATGGTTTTTAACCACAATTGGATCTAGTAGGTTGCGCTGGAATTGATTATAGTATTTTATTTTTTTCAGGGCAGGAAAATGTCTGCCAAGACCACTAGTATATGTATAAAAATTAAAATTAAGCAATAAAATATAATAAATACTACACAAACTGTCTACAGTTGGGAACAGTCCCAAAATGCAAGCCCTATTTTAAAATAATTTTAATTACATTTCGAACAATAATGCACTATTTGACTCCTTTTATGTGTACCTACTAATAAGTTCATAAGTAGGTACGCTTATACAAATTCTATGAGGCTACATCATTTTGTAAGTTTATAAAAAAGATCTCATTTGATTTGACTGTTTGCTGTTGTCATCAGAATATTTTTATCTACCACACATCAAATTCTTAAAATGAATTTAAAAAAATGAGAATATTCACCTGAACATAATTCTTTTTTATTGCATAAGTACAGCAGACAGCCTGATGGGTCACCTGATTGAAAGTGGTTACTGTCACCTATGGACACCTATTTTAATATTTTGGAGTTGTGAAGATATTCAAAGTAAGATTCCATTGCAATTGTGTCAAAAATTTGTATTCTACTAAATACACAATATCTTCTAAATATAGTCGCAGCAGAATAATAGTAGAAAAAAATTAGCATTACTACTACTACTATTAATTAGCAGGCAATATATCACTTTCAATTTTTCACTATTTTAGTCTAAAAAATATTATTATCAGTCTTATTTCTATATGTATTGACTTTCTAATCTGTGCTGCACAATGTAAAACTCATTTCATCCAGTTTCAAATTACAAGCATTCTAAAGAAGTTTCACTTCAAAAAAAGATTCCATTGTGTCATTAAAAATGTTGTCCACACTCTTTCCCATTGTACAACTCTCATGCATTCCCCTTTTTAACATTAAGTGTTAATTTTAAAACTTCGATTCAGACCCGCTTCCTATATTTTACCGGCTGTTCATTTGCCTTACTATCGGTTAAAATATGACATTAGCTCCATACTACTAATGTTAAAATTCAACGCATGGTTGGGCAAGTGAATGAATAAAAAGATATAGGAAACGGCCGTTAATAATTTACATATTAAATTTTTTAAGGATTGAATGTAACATTTATGATATAATCTTTGTTAACCGATTTGTAAAACTATTCATTCATTTAACTTATACATATGTCTTTAAGCATACATTATGTACCTTTCAGTATGGTATTTATTAATCCAAACAAATACAATTGATCCTCTGGGATTGTAATAATTTTGAATTATATACAAAACTAGGGGTCTAAATAGAAATAAAGTGTGATATAATAGAATAAATACATATTCTTTTAATATTCATGTAAGATTCTCATTTTTTTTTATAATACAAAGGCAGATAGAGATTTTTGGAAGTAGGTCATGAAGCCTTTATACATGCAACAAAGGTCGTGGCTAAATCAGAGCTTACAACGCGCCACTTCCCTTACGACAATAAGCCAGTTGGACCACATTTTCGGGTAACGAAGTGAAGTGAGACGTAAGTAAAGATTATGCGAACATAACTTACCGAATCCTGGCTCGTTTTATCCGAGTTTTTTAGCATGAGAGGTCAAGTAACCCCGAAGTTGTCTTCGATGCGGCTTAGAACGCTATACCCAATTTGGGATCAAATATCCTGCTGAGCTTTATTCTTAACCACAGTAAAATTCATGTTTGAATTCTCTTAAGGATTCCAGCCGTGAATATGTGTTATGCCGTTTTTGGGTTTCGTAGACGTTTAGGCAACTCTTATAAAATATTGATATCTGTTGGTTTATATATGTCATTTTTCTTAAGTCAGAGAAGGAGTACAGAATGCTGATATTTTTTTTAAATTATGCATAAAACATACATTAAATCAATAAAAAAAACATTACACACACTACTATGTATTTGATACACACACGCATATATACTCTTTTTTTTATTTCTAAAGTCAAATTAACAGTGTAGCCTTGGCGAAATCTGTCATTATAGTATATATAGTCTTTGATAACAGAACCTTAATAACGTTCAAACTTATATAATAATAATAACGGCTTATAACTGTCCCACTGCTGGGCTCGGGGCTCCCACTATAGGGGGAACGGATAGTATACCCGCCACTCTTGTTATCTCGATGTGCAGGTTGCATCACGATGTTTTCTTTCACCATTATTATTAGCACGTGGTGGTAATTGTAGCAAGATGCACATTAGGTCAGAAAACTGCCTAAGTGGTGCATGCGTTCTGCCGCCCGCGCCCTTTGAGTTTACGATGCGTACGCAAGCCATTATACCGCCACGACTTCAAACTTATAATTTAAATTAATTATTATGGTCGAATTTCGATCACGGTCGACCACTAGTACGTATAAATAACAAAGAAATTTATAGGAAACCATCCGGAAGCTATAGTTCAACGCAAAAAGAAGCATCAAAATCGGGTCAGAACCAAAAAAAGAATTAGGACCTCGTCCTGTTTTGAAATCCGAAAAAGAACTGACTCAAGTAGGTTTTCTCATAAGTCATGTTAATTCATTCTCTGCGCAATCTCAACAAATTTTATGTTTCTTTTTTAATCTGTTTTTTCATCAATCAGTTTTTGTTCCAATTTTCTTAACAAATTATGCTTATTTATTCATATTCCATACGTATTTTCTTAAAAGATCCACATCCATTTTTGCATTCGCGGATGTACATCCGCAATATTCCTAATATACATGTCATATGATTTTTATATATTGTTACAACTTAAGTCTCCGACAAAGATAAATTCCACGTACAGATCTGTAAAAGCACATTTTATTACCTGTCGCCATTTGCACTGATTGTAATCCTTTTATGATCGTCTTCTTTTGTTCACTTATTTAACAATATGTACGAAAATAAAGAATTTTACTCGGTAAATTTAGTAATCTCTCTCTAATCGTTTTTACAGTAAGCTAAGGTACTTGCTGCTTAAATTTATATGGCAGAATATGACAAATGTAATATATGCAAAATTAAAATGAAACAATAAATTTAGGAAGACAAGCTTTATCTAAAAACTATGCGTTAACTTTCACTAAATATTACTTAGTTTTAACATTTATTTATTGTACTAGCGTTTTCCGTTATGCAATAAGAAAATTCCGGTGCCCAATAAACTTTTATATTTTATTATGTATTTTATAAATTAACATGTTCTAACTCATACAATTGCTTCTTATAGATACTACTAAATTTTAAAAATAAAAATACGTATTGTAACGTACTCTGTACTCTGCGATACAATATCAGATAATTAAAAACAATTCCATACGTCACTTTAATAAACATCGAATCTCTTGGCTATCCTGGCGTCCCGCTTGTAATTACAGCCACGTAACATCATTCCCTGTTCGAGAGTGAGACGCTGCTCACCAATAGGCCTGTCATCAGCTGCTGTAACCTCGAGAAGCAGCATTCGGCGAGTTCTGTTCGACGAGTTGATTGGACTGCCGTGTACTAGTAGGTAGGAGAAGACCACGAGGTCACCGCGTTCGGCGATTACCGGTGTCGCACCTTCAAACGGGAATTTTGTCTGAAAGATAAATTGTAATTACTATTATTGGAGTGTAACACAAACGCAACGGTCAAACGCTAACGCGTTCCTCTTGTTTAAAGAGCACGCGTTAATACAGTTTACATTGTATTAAATTTTTATGTTGGTTTGACTTCATTTTATATCGCAAACTATTCCATCTCCCGGGATGAAATGTATCTATCTATGTCCATTTTTGGTATTCAGAGAGGACAGAGTTACTATCGCATTTTTTTATGGATTATGAATTTTTATACTTATAAACTTGAGAAATGATTAGTGTCCAATGCAAACTTTTGTCCCCTATTTCAACCCGTTCTAGTTTTATTAATCTGTCTCCCGTCTATCTATCTGTAAACTAATAAACAACCAAATCTACCAAAATTATCAAAACTATCAAAAATAGCAAAACTGCCAAAATTACCAAAATATCGAAAACGACGAATAAAAAAACAAAACCTATCCTATGCTCTGGGATAACCATAAATCTATCCCATTATCCAGGATGAAAAATATCGCTCGGTATTAAAATTACATATATAAAATTATTTAATAAAATAATGCGGAATTTGTAATAGTCCGCGTGTAATTTAATTGCGATCAGTTGAATTACCCCATTTTTTAATGAGAAGCTACCAGGCAGACGGCCCATCTGATGGAACGTGGTTACCATCGCCTATGACGTTTGCAACATCAGACGCGTTGTCAACCTTTACGTGTCAGACCGATCGAGCCTACCCCTAAGTGCTATAAATCAACATAATGATTCCAGCATGGCTTTACCACGTTAAGTCAAATTTAATATTACTTCAATACAAAGATACTAGAGTACTGTTACAACCCAAGGCGCCGACATAGACAAATTCCACGTACAGATTTGTAGAAGCACGTTTATTACCCGTCGGCATTTGAACTAATTATAATTCTTTTATGATCGTCTTCTTTTGTTTACTTATTGATTGGCATACGTTTCTAGAGAACAGCCCATTGTTTTATTGTACTCGTTTATGGCCGCTTGCGGCCGGAGCATTATTAGCCAGGTGTTGCGGATTAAGTCAACTACGAAACGGGCACATTTGTATCTGTGAGGTATAAAACGACGGCCTGATGGAGAGAGACGGCAGTCGAGCGAGAAACACGATCAAGGCGAGATGTGTGTACATTCGGGAATCTATTAGTGATGGACTTTGCGGGTTTTATTGAATTACGACCTTCTGCATTACGTTTGGATTTTTTGTGTTCGGTTATATTTGTACCTGTATTATACGTGTTTGTATAGTTCTAATAAACTTTATAATAATTCTAATGGCATTTTAATTCGAGTCCCGCAACTCGTAACAGTACTGTGGTTACCTGATCAAGGTAGTGAAAGTTTCCTTCCCTGGCCCCGACGTCCTCCTGGGGCCCCAACTTGTGCGAGCCAGGGTACACGAAAAGCCCTCCATTTTCTGGATTTGCTGCGTCCAGATGTAAGAATGCAGCTACCAAGGAGTCCTTCTCGAATGGGAAGTAGTGGTAGTCCTGGTTAGAACATATTGAAATTAAGGTTTAGTGATCTTAGAGTTAACTTCATTTTATACAACAAAAAAGACTAAATTAACTTTAAAATTATTATTTTTTTAGTTCAGCAGACGACAGACACCTGATAGAAAGCGATTATGATCGCCACAACTGTTTCCAATGTGCTGCCGCTCTCTAAAGGGATGTTGGAACCTGGACACTAATGCCGCAACACAACTCAATGTTGTTATGGCGGTATACTGTACATCAGGGTGGTAGCCATCTAGACGTGCAAATATCCTACCACCTAGCTGTGGCTCGTTTTGTCGCCTCTTACGACAGGACGCCCGGCCGCAGGAAAACGTATTCTTTCTCCGTTCTTGCATGGAGTTCACGCACGTTCTTTCTTCTACTAAAAATAAACTACGTTGTGAATAAGCTGCCAGATGGAAACGTGCCCTGCAGGCTGGCTGCATTACCGCGCTATACAGCAATGCTAATTCGTAGCGCGAAATATGAACCAGCCTTCTTATCTTAGCGTTTAATTTTTTTTCTTATAGTGGTACAGAATATGCTAGCGAAACTTCCTTCACTTTGCCATGACGACGTTTTGTGAAGCCGCGTCCCTCATCTGCAAGCCGTAACCATTGAAGAAACTATAACCAAAAATCATAGTACACGTGGCTCGCTAGCTCGAAGTGAGCGGCACGCGGCGCGCTCGCAGCAAGCAGACAAAGAGAAGATTAATTTGTTGGCGTACATGTTAGAGCACGTTACTGTATCCGCTCGGTTAAGTAATGGTGGACATAACAACTATAAGAAGGAGACGCTTTACGTCTACCTTCAGCGTGCGCACCACAAAGGAGTGGACCTTATTGCCGGAGTCTGTCTTTCCCGTTACACACTGAGTGTGTTAGGCGTCTTCTAGGTAAACGTGCACCATCTTAGACCATATCTTCGCTCCTCATCGGGCGAGATCATGGTCAAAGGAGAACCTATACTACTATCTAAAAAACAAAGATACAGCTCGCAAATGAATACGCGGCTTTAGTGAATTGCAACGGCGGCAACTAACAAAACGCGAAAGCAGTTGCATCTTTTTGGCTATATTCTCCTCTATCACACGGAAACGACGTCATTTGCCGGGATAAATATTATAGTATCCCAAGTAGGGTTCCCAACCATACTATAATATATAGTATCCTACTCTATTTTAGCAAATTGTACTATATATTATAGAAAAATAATACATAATACGAAATGTACTTTATTTTCATCGCTAATTCATTTGTCGCGCTTTTTGTTCAGATTCTCATGATGATTTTAAAAATACAGATCTTTGCTAGTCAAAGCAAAAAGGAGTAATAAATAATACACATGGAAAATTCAATGATGAAATAAATAATATATAAAATAATTCATGAAAAATAAATGTATATTTTTATGGCTAAAAAATGAAAGTACTATATTTTCTTCAATAGGTGGCAACCATAATCCCAAGTGTTTTATTGTTATTTAAATTCGTTCAGTAGTTTTCAGGTGATGGTCTAACGGACACAAAAATTTTAAAAGTTGGTATCTTAGGACTTTGTTGGTCCGAATTAGTCCCTAAGATTCTTTTATCTTTGTACAAACTCGGCACCCCCAATACATTTGTATAGTATAGATAGATTTTTAGTTAGTCTTTGTCTAGTTTTCTTGTTTTTAAGAAACGTAAAATTCAGTTATTCGCTTTGTAAAGCGATGAGACGTATAAGAACTGAACATATATATACCTGATGCATTGGAAAAGCAGCGCCCTTTTCTGGTGGTTTCATGTTGGCCTTGGTGTGATGAAGGGCAATGTTTGGTGTCCCCATGACGTCTTCTAATACATCCAATAGACTCTCGTTAAGAACCCATTTGGAAAATACCGCATGGTGGTAAGGAAGTGTATGGATGCCTTTCACCTGGAATAATGAGGATCGTCTTTATGGCATTTGCGTGATAACAATTAATTTGTTGGGATAAGCTGGTTATTTTTCAAAAATTTGATTGGAAAACTGAGAATTTAATTTGCTTTGTTTTTTTAATATATATCTTCTTCTATATATTAATACGTGAAGCAAAAACTTTGTATCCCTTTTTACGAAAATTGCGTGAAGGAATATGAAATTTCGCACATTTATAGTTTATATAGAGAAGAAGCGACGAATGCTAATATATTTTTTTAATTATGCATAAAAAAATACATTAAATTAATAAAAAAAACATTACACACACTACCATGTATTTGACACACACACGCATATATATATAATCTTTTGTATATTGTTCAAGTCAAATGAACAGTATAGCCTTGGCGAAATCTGTGATTATAGAAGTATATGTAGCCTTTGAAATCAATTATTATGGTCGAATTTCGACCACGGGCGACCACTAGTATACGTTAATAGACAACATGTAGGTATTCTATTAGAGGATCCAGTAGCTATTGGAATTACACCATGAGACATATTATTGCATTTTTCGAAATGTCCTGTATTCTAGATATCCTTGATAGATAAGGTATTATATTACGTAGTTTTCAAAATTGTTAAGCAAAATTAATACACGAACATTGAATTATTACACATTATTACGCCTGTTATGACGGCCTCTGTGGTTGAGCGGTTTAAGCCTTTGCCGGCTTACCTCCATTGCAATGCAGAGGATCCGAATTCGATTCTTGGTATGGTAAATTTTCTATGGTCTAGGTGTCTGGGATCGGCCCCAGAGTAGTCCGTTGTATATTATCCATAACACAAACGTAACTTGCTTAATTTGGGGATATACAATATGTGTACTTGTCTGCCGATCATTATTGTTATATTCCTTCCCGTGGGGTAGCCAAATACAACGAATCTCCGATTACTATCGACACTAAACTCTTAAAGAATAGAACAGAAAGTATTAAATTTACAGTGTAAATCCCATCGTGTTGTCGATCATTTTCATTGGATCCAACCCATGCACTCTCCATCTTCTCCAAATTCTGCCTCCGGAAGAGATTTTCATATTCCACTTCGACTTCTTCGAGTTCCTCTTTTGTAAAAACGTTCTTGACGATTATATATCCGTTGTCTTTGTAGAACTGCTTCTGCTCTTCGGTTAGGCGCATTTCTAGAATATTGAAAAAAAAAAACACTGTTATAACTGGACCAGCTAATCTGTTCTTTATTATTATTAAACATGTTTAGTTTGAGGTTTCTAAACTAGCCATCAGTTCTCTCACTTAGCGTAAGAATCAGGAGTAGCGGGAGCGTGAGCTTTCTTTATTGCGTGAGTCCAGAAGATGAGACAGGCGGACGGCCCACCAGATGGAAAACGGTTACCATCGTCAATGGACATTTGTAACACCCCAGCTTCCTAGCCTGCTCCATTCGGAGGATCATATAGGACCTTCGGCCACCGCGAGTGGCCAGCTCGGGTAGGCTGGGGAAGGTTCTCCACCCGCCGTTAATGCCGTCGAGATGGGACGCGTTAGAATCCGCCCCACTGAAAGAGAGAATGAACTCCACCGCCTGTCGGCTCGCAGAGTGGCACTGGCACGAAGGCAAAGGGCGGAACACTGAAGAGTTTTCGTTGTAATCCTCGACTCGGATGGCAACAGTTTTTTTCGGTTCTGCTAGTGCCAGTCCAACGCGGCAGAATCTCACACGCCCCCGCCGCGATTACTCCGCGCTGCTAAGTGCTACTAATACCACCACAAACTAGTTAATTAAAAGCACATTTACTAAAAACAAAACATTTTACGAAATTCCAATGAGGTTTAGTTTAGGTGTCAATAATCCGTTTATCACATAAAACCTACAACTGCGCTCCATAGAGCTTACTATTCAAACTGTAAAGGGATAATTATCATTTTTTATTAATGACGGAAAAGACTATAATTAAAACCAGTGTCTAACAAAAAAGTCACAGTTGTTAATCTATCCTATATCCTCCATAGCCTAGATGTTCAACTGTATACAATACGGAAATCGGTACTATGGTACTTACTGTCTGAGTAGTTTGGAGTTCTACACACTTGAAATGTCTTTAGTCGATTGACTGGTAACAAACATATACAGCCTTAATATAACGTTTTACTGATAAGGTAAAACTGATGACATTTGACCGACCGAATATGTGATATTGTTTTTGGGTATGTTCGATTAAGGTTATGTCTATGTATAATTATTATTTATTATTGTGTAATAGACATTTTTAATAAATATATTTGACAATCGCTTAATAAACAAATTAATATAACTCTTAAAAACTACGTACTAGATAGCGCAACAGGTAATTACTCTGTTGCTTTTTGATGTTTTGTTATTTTAAACTTATTATTAATAAGGAGCTACGTAAATAGTAGCTAGTGAATTTAGTTACGACAAGTCTGTGTTCTACAAATCTTAATAATAAAATTACGAATGTATCACAAAAAAATTATTTTTATTCAGATGAGCTTTCATTACGTAATATTTTTCCATAAGAATTATTTTTTAAATATAGAAATGTATATGAAACCAAAATCATTCTGTGATACATTCGTAATTTTATTATTAAGATTTATGGAATACGGATTCGTTATAAGAACATTCTGTCAATTTATATCTTCAAAAATGTGGTAATGCGCGAGCGAGACAGCAAATCCCATTTAGACAGCCCCTTACGAACTTTTCTATAATTAACTTTATCTACTTTGGTATAAAAATAGTTTGAGATCAAATTTTAAAAATGTTAAATAGTATATTTATCTTTTGTAAAATTCTTGTCATGTATAATGTTAACAAATATATTTAATTAGATAATTCCGTGTACATCTACGTATGTATATACTGGTATTCTATAAATATGTCTGGATTTATGTATGTATTAAATTTATACATTAGTCTAAGTATGTATATTTCAATTGTAGTCCTATTTTTCTTCCGCTCCACCTACATCGTCAGATTAGTTAAGAATTTCGTTTAAGCTAGGTTGCCTGGAAGATATAGCTTTTAGCTATAAGGCCGCCTGTTGTTTTGCCAAAAAGCATTGTAGTTATGCATTTTGTTTTTGCAATTATTTATTTTGGTGAGCAATAAAATGTTATCTAATCTAATAGTCTGGGAGCCTGTAAGAATGGGCCTAAATGGCGCTCTGTTGTTCGTGCCTACCCCGCAAGGGAACTGGCGTGAAGTTATGTATGTATGTAATCTAATCTATCATCCGTGCAGGAACGGAGAAAGAATACAATTTCCTGCGGCCGGGCGGCCTGTCGTAAGAGGCGACTTAACAACCCACAGCCGGGTGGTAGGGCATTTGCCCGACTGGATGGCTACCACCCCTGGTCTAAAGTATGTCGCCATAACAACGAGTTGTGTTCCGGCATTAGTGACCGGGTTCCAGTTTCCCTTAAGAGAGCAGCAGCACATTTGTAGCACCTTTGGTGTTGCAAATGTCCATAGGCGATGGTAACCGCTTTCCATGAAGTGGGCCATTTGCCTGTCTGCTGATCTCCTGCAATAAAAAAAAAAAAATAGCAAGAGAACGATGACCTGTGACGCCTTCTTCCTGTATTACTGTAGGATTTAGGCCTTTTTGAGAGTTAGCGCGCATGGCATCCTCCATAATGTCATGCCAGCATTTCAAAGCATATTTATCTTTGTGACACCGAGCTCTTGCTTGTGTCAGTCAAGGTCACGCTTTACTGCCATACAAAAGAACATTATGTTCCTATTCTGTATTTATCATCAATACTTAAAATTTGTTAAAAAAAATTTTAACCTGTGTTTAAAGTTAGACCGAGCAACACTTTCGACATACTTATTGTATTTCATCGAGGACCCTTTAATGCGCAAGTCCGACTCGCACACAGCTCACTTATTTATCTCAGATCAGAGTTTATGTAAATAAAATTTTATTTTAGCGAATATGGTAGAACTTTTTTATCTTATCAATAATAGGTATTTTTTACACTATCACGTTTCATAACATACGCAAGTTTGCTAAGGGTTGTAGGTCAACCCATAGTCGTATCATGTAAATGATAAAAATGTTTGCTTAAACAATATACAATTTGTACATATTACAAGGGTATTTCTTATTATCCATTTGTACCTGTATGTCAATAAATCATGATGGCGTAGAAACTAAGACCGCGTCACATTCCAATAATGATTTGGCAATAAGTTCGAATCCTTTCAAAGATCATCCTGTCGAAAACGCACTGCTTAAATAGTTTTTCAGGCTTATTGTTCATATTAAATATTAATCACCACTTGCTAACATTGAAAAAAATCTTAAGGAAACCAGCGCGCCTAAACCGGTCAATTCGGATTGGATAAGTGTGTTTGGTATTCTAACCCTTTCCTTATTTATACTATATACATACAATACAATACAAGACAATACTTTTTATTGTACACCAACATCACAGAGAAAAAAATACACAATAAACTTACATACTAAAAGGTAGTACAATGGGCGACCTTATTCCAGGAAACCTTTGGATGGACAAGATCTAATAGCATAAATAGCGTTGGCGTGCAGTTGAAATAGATACTAATATAATAATAAAATAATTATCATACATAGTACAACCTCAGCCAGAAGGCCCAGCTCGCCATACACAACGCGGTGCTGGTACCTACGCTCGCGTATGGAAGCGAGAGTTGGGTATGGAAGAGAGAGCATGAAAGTAGAGTAAACGCGGTTGAGATGCGAGCACTGCGCAAAATCTGCGGAGTGACGCTCGCGGACCGCGTTCGTAATACCGAAGTAAGAAAGAGAGTTGGTCTGAAAGAGAGTGTCGGGGTGGAGGTAAGGAAAGGAATGCTCCGGTGGTTCGGGCATGTGGAAAGAATGCATGATGAAAGAATGATTAAACAGATATACAATGCAAAAGTGGATGGATGCAGAAGTCGTGGAAGGCCACGACACACCTTCCATGATCAAATTGATCGTGTACTAGCGGAGGGTGATGTCAGGAGCCTTAAGAACAGACGAGTGTGCATGACAAGAGTTATGAATGTCAAAGAAGCAAGTGAGGTGTGTAAGAATTGGCCTAAATGGCGCTCTGTTGTTCGTGCCTACCCCGCAAGGGAACTGGCGTGAAGTTATGTATGTATGTATGTATACATAGTTATAAAAATATATACGTACATAGACATACAAAATAAACAATAAACACATTATGCAATTAGATAGTGCTCCTTCACAAGTCTGTTAAAGGAATGGATAGATGTAGCAGATCGGACATCTCCCGGCAGAGTATTCCAGAGATGCACAGCCTGAACAGAGAACGATCTTGCGTAAATCTCTGTAGTATGTAACGGTGTCCTGAGTCGCAATCTCTCTGACGTTCTCAAAGACCTTGAATCACTGTGAAAGAACTGAAAAAGATACATACATAGATAGATAGATAACACTTTAATATACAAAAAAATGCCAAAAACCGAGTCAGGGGGATGTAAGAAGTGAAATAGAACTAATTTAGATTTTTTCAAATGTTTTGTTTCTCTGTTTGTCCGTCTGCTTCTACCGGCAAATCTCCGAAACGACGACCGATTTAAATGAAATTTTGTATGATGGTAGCTTATATCCCTGGTCAACATATAGGATACTTTTGATCCCGAAAAATTAAAGAGTTCCCGTGGGAGAGTTAAAAAACCGCACCACGCGGACGATGTCGCATCAGATAGTGTCGTAATAAGTGTGCAATAACGAATATTCCAATAAATATTGTTATGTTCTAAATACAAAATTTTTGTCAGTTAAAAGTCAAAATTTAAACAATGTGTTAAATCGCTCAGTAAATCAATGCATAAATGGCATTGCAGCCATCAATTTAAAAAAAATAAAAAGAAATCGCTCAGCAAATAAGCATTTTTATAGATTTATAGCACTTTCATCATAAATAAAATGATTGTGCAATCCTACGCGGATTACGGGATTGTTCGGTTGGCCGTTGGGACAGCAGTGGGGATGGCGATGACCAGCTAGAGCGATAATGTTTTGATGGCCAGTGTGAGTAAAAAAAGTAGTGCAGTCTACTCACCTTGCGAGTGGTACAAGGTTGAATGGGTCTTCTTTTTGTCCTCCTGTAGGTTAAGCTTATCAGGGTTGCATTATTTTAATGTATTTATATTTTTTTGTTTGAGTAATTCTTTGTCGTGACATTCCTATAACAGAACTAGCGTCAGGCGCTTTATAACGGGTCTTAGTTATTTGGATTTAATAAGCCTAAGACGAGTTTGTGACCATAATTTCTAAAAAAACGGGAGAGTGGTGATCATGAAGCACCGGGACTGGCGACAGCAGTCGAGATGCGGACACGCCGACTGTTCGGGCAAGAATTCGGATTGCGACTGTGTTCGTGCGAATACATTTTATCACCTTGTCTTGACTTGTGACCATTTTATCACCGCACAACCCACTGGGATCTCATCGACACTTTTCGGATATATAATCTGAGTACCATCGTTCTTCTTTTTGCTGTACGTGTGCAAGCTGTAGGATGAGCTACCTTCCGCGATTTTCCCAAAACACTATAAGGCTCTTCGAATAGAGCGTAATCAGATACCTTAGACTCAACCATGTAGGCAACGCATCAGCTCCCGTACCGTAGATATCCATGGCTGGTATTAAACACTTACCATCAGGTGCACCGTCTGTTCGTTAGCCTACAAGCATAGATGTACAAATAATACAATATGCCAATTGCCGATGGCAATATGTAAGGCCGACGCCGATACATTTATCCAAACTGGCATACGAATCGAGTACAAAATAACTACTAACAAATCTGTCGATGTCTATTTTAAATTAATTACCGGCACGGAAACGAGGACAATTTCGATATCTATAATTAGGTAACTAGGCCAGAGTAGTCTTTGAAACTGACATTTGCCTAAAATAGATTTACTAACTTTGCTATCTCATCGCTTCAATTTTTTAGCCTAAATACCTATTACACGAAGAAATTTTAATGAACTAATAATAAATTAATCATCGTAACAAGTTATCTAAATTTATATACACTTTAAGTTTCAACACGTATTCTATCGAAGTAATATTTATTTCGGGACATAACTTTTTTGCGTTTGATTGTTTAAAATGGTACTTAGACAGATGTTTTATACGGAAAATATCATTAATGGTGGTAGCCATTGGTGGTAACCCAGGATTTCGAGTATTATTTGATCTGTGATATTGTCGAACCGAAGGATTTGTTTAACGATCTAATGTTACCAGCCTTCTGAACACCATATCCAATACCAATTTCAGATAGTGACCTAAAAGTATTATTATATAGTCTCAACATTCTACGTATAATTTTGAATTCCTATTCTGATCTGATGGCATCTGATGAGTGGATCCCAGAGAAATTGAGAGTTACTCTTAAGGATCTGATTTGTAGATTGCAAGGAAATCGACAGCAACCCTTGTTAAAGAGCATATACACCGAAGAGTGAGCCGTGAGCCAGTTGTACAATTTCTACAGGTGTTAATATATTATTTCTAAAGCTATTGAAGTATTTGCGCAACTACAAAGTAAAAGACTGTCTGAAGTCTGTTGAAAAAAAAAATCTAATCCGTCTATTTTAAGGAAACAACATCATTTGGCGGGATAAAATGTATCCTAAGTGTTAATTCGGGTTATAAGCCAACACTATTTTTTTTTTTTTATTGCAGGAGATCAGCAGACAGGCAGATGGCCCACTTGATGGAAAGCGGTTACCATCGCCTATGGACATTTGCAACACCAAAGTTGCTACAAATGCGCTGCTGCTCTCTTAAGGGAGACTGGAACCTGGTCACTTATGCCGGAACACAACTCAAGGTTGTTATGGCGACATACTTTAGACCAGGGGTGGTAGCCGTCCAGTCGGGCAAATGCCCTACCACCTGGCTGTGGGTTGTTAAGTCGCCTCTTACGACAGGCCGCCCGGCCGCAGGAAATTGTATTCTTTCTCCGTCCCTGCACGGATAGAAAACTATGTCGAGCTTCAATCATATACGTTCAGTAGATTCCAAAAAGGATACGAACGCAGCGCCATCTTTTTCGCTATAAAAAGTATCGTAAGTTACGCCCCGTGATACCAGACAACTCTCTATGTCGAGTTTCATTTAAATCCGTTCAGTAGTTTTCACCGGATGGTCTAACAGACAGACAGACAAAAAATCTAAAAATTGTATTTTCGGAATTTGCTCATCGGAATTAGCCCCGTTGATTTTTTTCACATTTTTAAACGCGTTTGTACAAAATCGAACCATTTACAGATTTATTATAGTATAGATAATTTTTGTTATTGTAAATAATATTTTTATATTAAATAATAAAACGGCTAAATTGATAATTTTTGATAACATTGGATGACCTATATCATAATAATATGTTGATTAAATGCTGTTGGAATCTAATACTTTAACATCCAATATTCCCTCGGTTGCTTAATGAATTCTTGCAGGAAACCGACGAAGTTTATCTTATAAACAAGAGTTCTGAAGAGCAATGTCTGACATTGATATATCCTCGGTTTATCCTTATGTTCATATCCTCGCAATACATGAAGAAACCTCAAGATAAACATCTGCGGATGTATTTTCAAACAAAGCTTATATTTTCCTAAATATTCCCGTAAACAGTTCCTTATGAGCCTTACATACACAGAATAATATAGTAGGTGGTTAGATATGGTAATGTTCTGTTCTATGTAAAACAATGTTTTATATTTTATGTTATCAGTCTGGTGCAAATATGGAAAGAGTAACCGATAAAAATGCGGCATATGCGTATAAAGGCGATAGCACATGAACTATATGATGAAGAAACCTTGTACATCGAAATAACTGGGGCCCAAGTCTCATAGTTCAATAGAGTCTGAATTGTCGATCCGTTGGTAAGGTATGCGCGCCATGTTTATTTAAGGCGACTTAGCGGATTGTACACACTAGGGCCCTAGGGTCTTGAGTATACTATTACAATGGTATCAGAACGGTGATTCACTGGTGTCATTTAATTTCGTGTACACAAACTATAATTCCGATTGGCAGTTTTCGTTTGCGTAGATAAGTCAGATCGGTTTCTGACGTATAAATAATCTATAATACTGTTACAAGCCAGGCGCCGACTAAGACAAATTCCACGTACAGATTTGTAGAAATACATTTATTACCCGTCGGCATTTGAACTAATTGTAATTTTTTTATGATCGTCTTCTTTTGTTTACTTATTGATTGGCATACGTTTCTAGAGATCAGCTCATTGTTTTATTGTACTCGTTTATGGCCGCTTGCGGCCGAATCATTAGCCAAGTGTTGCGGATTAAATCGACTATGATACGGGCACATTTGTATTTGTGAGGTATAAAACGACGGCCTGATGGAGAGAGACGGCATTTCAGCGCCAACTACGATCAAGGCGTGACGTGCACAATCGGGAACCATAGTGACGGACTTTGCGCGTTTTATTGAATTACGACCTTCTGCATTACGTTTGGATTTGTTGTGTTCGGTTATATTTGTACCTGTGTTATACGTGTTTGTATAGTTCAAATAAACTCTATAATAATTCCAACGGAATTTTAATTCGAGTCCCGCTAAACTCGTAACAATACATATAGATTGTTATAATATACATGTCGATAGATTCTATATTGAACTTTATTTGCAAGCGCTAAAGGCAGTTTTCCTTGCTATGGATTCTTAGCCCTGTCCTGCTTACGCGATTCGTACCACCGCGATCTGGAGCTTCCCTCCATCAAAAACTACATTACGTCGCTCTCGCGTAAGTATTTCGATCTCGCGCCGCACCATCGAAATCCGCTCGTCGTGTCCGCGTCCGATTATAAGCCTCGTCGAAAGGCTCTTGTGCGACGACCGCGTAACGTCCTGACGGACAGAGTCGACGTTATTACGAAACGGCTGGCCCGGATCAGTCCGCCCACGGTTAGAACAGTAGGCTGGCAGGCACCGACAGACAGACACAGACGGCGGCGTCTCAGACGCCGCCAATCAAGATCTCCCCACGTCCCCGCGAGGGACGCTAGGAGACATAGCTCACCCCACAGGATAGACTAGGCGTGTTGCTGGGAAGTTTCTTTCGCCGTTTCTTCTCTCCCAGCCATAACACGTTGCGAAACGGCAGTAAGATAGCGTAGGCCACCGCAAACCACCGATCCCGGCCCGCCGTGATCCTTCCCTTCGGGCTTTATATTACCCGTCGCCCGTTCTCAATTAGTATTTTGTGTCGCCCTATGGTGGGCATCATTAAATTCATTCCCCATTCATGGCAACAGTCCAGCCGAGGTAAAACTCCTTAGGGAGCTCCCTCGAGCAAGTTGCCCCCCGGGCTCGAGCGCCTTCGCTTCGCGAAGGCACTCGCCCCAAAGACCCCGGTAAAGTTGTAAGGTCTTCGGACCAACAACATAAAGTCAAGTCCAATAAAAAAAAAAAAAAAAGCGATTCGTACACTTAGGTGCGCTACTAAAATTGGTCTACTGCGCAGGTAGATCGGCAGGAATTATTACTTGTGTAAAACTACATTTATGTATGTACTGACTATATCTAGTGTTAATTTTAAAAACAAGTCCCATGCGTCACTTTATTGTTTCCTGCTCATATATATTATTATGTACAAAATTATAAGTTTGTATTAAATGGAGTTGTCCGGAATAGATCGGTTTTTTTGCGATACGACCGCCCCTTATGCACAATTAGTTATAGTTTTAGTCTGAATGTTTATTTTGTATTGGTGTACAATTAGGACTTGTCTAACTATAAATTATTAATTTAGGCTTTGTGGTAGAAATGCCTGGACTTTGTAGTTATTGACCTATCTTATCTTTTAAGATGTTAGCGTCATAAAATTGCAATGGCATTCACTTCAAGGTTAATTTATAAGTAAATTTCAAGGTGTATTGCAGTCACCTGACATTGCATATTCATAATCCTTTTTAATATTTATGTAAATATTTTTAAAAGAGACTTAGGAAATATGATAAATACTAGAATTAAAAGGAATTTATTTGCTAAGCTACTTTATCGAGCTGTTCTTCCTTTGACAGATTCATGGCCATTTGTCCTATATCCACACTGCTTTTCAGTTTGTGCTTTAACGTATCGTATCTACTTATGGTGAGCTCATATACCTTTCTAACCATGCTTGACCTTGGGTTTCTCCGTTTGTTAGAATTAACCTCTTCAAAGTTTATTTTTTATTGTTCGACATTGTCATACTTGTTTTGTTTTTTTCTTCATTCTACGAGTATAATTGTTCTTGCATGTATCGTATTGTTGTGAAATAAATATTAATATTATCAGAAAATTCGGCGTGTTACTTCATGTTACTAAGTTATAAATATAGGTGTATACAGTTTACGTGCTCTTCACACCATTTAGGAATATGGATGGTGTATACCCGTCACATTTATCAAAGGTTTACACAACGGTAATCTCAATGCGCGGTTTTCCCACGATGTATTCATCCATTAGATCCAGTAATGTGAGGTCTCTTGGTAGCTTTGGAAACCACCTTGTTGAAATCAAACGCGGATGCGTAAGCTACTAAACTAAAAATCTAATTAAGTTTTTATGTAAGTAAAACAGAGCTACTTCCTAGGGTTTGACCCGCGGCGTAGACGCCGGAAAATCTCTGGTAAATAATAATTCTCTGTATACAAGTCACACTTACATTTTTATTCGATTTCAATGAAACAGGAAATTATTAATCAAGTAACATAAAATTAATTAGGCTTTCATAGTTAGCTAAAAAAATAGGAAAATTAAGAATCATTAGGAACATTCCGATCGCCTACAATTGTAGAACTGCTTTTTATAGACTATCTTGAATGAGTTCCATTGTCTAAATTCAGAGATCCAGAAATCTTTTGTTATAAGTTTTTCACTGAAATTTATTTAGGTATTAACAAGTGCCTATTCCTAACAATCGTTTATTTTCATCACAGTCTATGACTGTATTAGGATATATGTATTATGTATATTTAAATGTGACATCGTTAATCTAGTACAGTTGCGAAAATAAGTCTAAATAAGGGGTGGCTGCCCTACATCGAGGGATGAAACATTTCTACACACATAAGCCTATGGGTATGGAGTATTTATTGTTAGACAGGTCTTCAAAAACATTATGATGTTTAATGATGAACTCATGTTTTTTAAAGCTATGCTACGAACTTTTCGGATCATTTTTTTCCACAAACTCAGTCTCTTATGGACATACATACATACATAACTTCACGCCAGTTCCCTTGCGGGGTAGGCACGAACAACAGAGTGCCATTTAGGCTTATTCTTACACACCTCACTTGCCTCTTTGACATTCATAACTCTTGTCATGCAAGCTCGTCTGTTCTTAAGGCTCCTGACATCACCTTCTGCTCGTACACGATCAATTTGATCATGGAAGGTGTGTCGTGGCCTTCCACGACTTCTGCATCCATCCACTTTTGCATTGTATATCTGTTTAGTCATTCTTTCCACATGCCCGAACCACCGGAGCATTCCTTTCCTTACCTTCACCCCGACACTCTCTTTCAGACCAACTCTCTTTCTTACTTCGGTATTACGAACTTATGAAACTCGATAGAAAGGCGCGCACTACGGAATTAATTCCGCATTGGATTTAGATTCTGTGGATTGCTACAGATTATAAGCACGCTAAGCCTAAACGAAGAGGTTATGAGATATATACGTTTTCAAAGTATCAATATTATTATTATTTATTGAAGGTTTTTTTTATTGCCATCAGCTGGCAAATAAGCAGACGGCCCCCTTGATGGGAAGTGGTCACCCCCGCCTATGGACGTTTGCAACACCAGGGGCGCTGCGAACGCGTTGCCGGCCTTTGGCAATTTTATAACGCCATTCTTAAATGAAGGTTAGAAGTTAAAGTTGGTACAAATACATCATAATGTTGAATAAATTTTAGTTATGAGATGTGTCCGAATGCTTCATTTATTAAGCTTGTTCACAATATCAGAATAGCCTCACTTAAGTAATTAAGTCATGATTGGCAACGACACTCATTCATAGCTAGGTCACAATGTCAGTTATGAATTTTCATTCACAATGTCGACCTACAATCGTGGGGTTAACGATCTACAATTAGGCATAATAGCGAGATGTGTCTCGTATCTCGGCATTTTAACAATGGCAGGTAACTGTATTCAGGTGTTGCGTGGTTTCGTCACGCGGTGCCTCGAACTAGGGCATGCCGTATTGAAATTACAAATATTATTGAATGCTCGGACAATTTTTAATTAACTTACAATCAAAAGTCAAAGACTCCTTTTAAGGTTCCGTAACTCAAAACTGGTCCAATTGTGAATCTCACCGAACCAGGGATCCACTGTCAAGGCCAGAGTTAATAGTGGGAGTCAAACAATTCTCTTCTAGTACCATTACCGAGATTAAAAAAGAAGACCTGGGTCTCAAGTCTGTTGTTAAAATCGTTACGGAATTGTCGAGTTCTGGCATCATTACAGCACTTTTATTATTGCTAAATGCTTTTGTGTTACAAAAGTAGTAGGTATATAAAAGCGGCCTGTGAACGATTTTTCCGACATAATTGTAACAGCAGATTTGGGGCCGTGGAAGGCCCATTATAAAATATAACGATGACATCACGTCGGACGTGGGTATACTCTGAGCAAGAATTAC